>JAGVSL010000150.1:1200000-1738113 GCA_022494535.1 Himalopsyche phryganea | reverse complement strand
CAATATCGAATTTAAATCTTTTAGAAGTGACCGATGGAAAAATCTTACAGTATGGTAGGAAAAATGTCTAAATATTTAATTCTACAAAATTGTAATAGTTAGTTGATAGTTATTTCAGCTAAACGCAATCGTCATAAACTTATTTAAGCTTAGCTAAATAGTATAGTATACTGTTTTAGAAGAGATAGACAATATTACGTCATCTCACTTGTTTCAACATTGTAACTTTTATGAAAAATTAAAATATTTAACCTAGGTACTAATTGTGTTTTTGCAAAAGGAACTTACATGGTATTTTCGATGGATTCGGTAGTAACTTTGAGAAAAGTTCATTTTTAATATACAATTGAAATTGATAACCCACGCTCAGTTGAAGGAAACAAAGCCATCCTAGCCTTCATTTTTAATCTAATATATAAAAATCAATGTGGTTCTGTACGTATCTTATGCACTGCCCTACTGTTCATCCGATTCCGATAAAACTTTGTCAAGTCAGCCTGGCTCAAGCCCGACTCTCAACTTTTTAATTTTTAACTTTTTATCTATACATATAAAAATGAATGTCTGTTTGTTGGTTTGTCCGGATCTTATAGGCTCATAAACTACTCTACCGATCGCGACGAAATTTTCAGGAAGGACTTATTGTGATCATGCCGGGAAATCTATATATATAAATATGAATGTCTGTTTGTTGGTTTGTTGGTTTGTCGGGATCTTATAGGCTCCTAAACTACTCAACCGATCGCGACGAAACTTTCAGGAAGGACTTATTTTGATCATGATGGAAAATATTATATAAAATAAATGTTTGTTTGTCCATTACGCGTTCCTTTACCATTCATACGATTTCGATGAAACTTCGGTGAGTTGTTGTGCACACACCCGTGAATGGTTCTGAAGAAAAAAATTGAAAAAAAAGAATCAAATACGTACATACAGCGACATCTAGCAAAAACCTTCTGATTTATTCGTGTATGCACCAGACGAAAAACAGAAATATTGTGTTATAACAAGTGTGATATTGAAACTCGGGTCCGGGTCGGGCCAGACCTGAACATGATGGGCTCGAACCGGGTAAGTCTATGAAATTTCGGCCTGTGCTGACCTCTAATCCAAAAGCAGTTCAATAAACAGAATTAAAACACGAACCCTTTCTTTCTTTGAGTGGAATTGCAACGCATGCCGGGTAATCACTAGTTATATATAAAAACCAATTTCACTATCCAGATTTATGTACAATTTAAAAAAAAATCTAAAATAAAGATTCAAATTCATACGAATAGCGACATCTCGAAAAATTTTATGATTTATTCGTGTACGCACCAGACAAAAAACAAAAAATATTGTGTTTCCAAAAGCACTTCAATAAACAGAATTAAGTAACGAACACTTTCTTTCTTTGAGTGGAATTGTAACGCATGCCAGGTACTCACTAGTTTAAGAATAAGAAGTATTGTTTACCTTCAAAATAAAGAGCCTTGCGAAGTCTGAAGATGCTTCTTAAAGAAGCGAAACGCGTTACATTTAGTAACACAGCCAGTGAGATAACTAAGTTATTAAATTAAATTTTATATTACATGGTATATTTATTTATTATGCGTAATTACGTGAGCTTCTTATAATTTTTTAAGTAAGGATGAGAAATTAATGTTTGTTTGGTCATTAAGGAGATTAATGCCTTGATTATATGTATTAATTTCATGTTTTTCTACTATTTTATCTTATTCTAATGAAGTTTTACCAATTCAATCAATATCGTACGGCACGTTTTATTAAATTCGCATCGAAAATGTGCTGAGGTCACAGAAATTTGCCGAATGCGCTACTGTTTTAATTTTAGCGTGTAAAATGGGCGGAAAAATATGAGTTTAGCGCTTTTTGCGTCGTCATGGCGTCAAATTTTCCGGACGTATGATTGAAATGTATTTTTATTAAGACCATGGTCACCAAAAAATTAATGTGTGTTGATGCTTGCATATTATTTATGGCGCGTGCCGTTTGACAAATTACAAAATGGCGTGATTTATCCACACAGTCATTTGATACTCACAGCAGATATGAAAATACATTTTATGATTGACGGCTTTTATATTGTCTGTGAAATGTGTTGACTATTGAAGTTGTTTTTATAAAACAACAGCGGGTAATGATATCGCCAGCAGCACTGCAAGAATGAGTTTCTCAACTTCCCCAATGTATACAAACTGGATATAATATCATTTTGGCATATGATATAAAATTATTTTTTTAATATTTTGACTGAAGGCGCTTTATGGAATTTCAATAGCAAATTTGAGTTGTTCAAATTGTGTCATTTCTGATTGTGATTAGCTAACAACTAGTCCTGTCTAAACCCCACACTTCTATCCCAACTTTTTTCTAAAAAGAGAAGTTGAGCAACTGAGTAATAAGCAGTAAAAAAAATATGTTGAGATACTGTAGACCCCCCGATAACACGATTGTCGACAACTCGATTGTTATTTAAATTTGCGACTGCTTCTTGATTACACGCTAAAATACTTCTGCGCCGCATGCGTGTCCTCTGATTTTGTATGAGTATGGTAGCCCCGATAGATAGCTCCAGATTGTTCACCTTTTATCTACCGTGTTATCGGGTAGTCTAATGTATCTCAATTAGGAGCCCATTCGCTCCACATTGGGAGCGGACATGGTCACAAAAAACAATTATTTCATCCGTACCATTGTGTTCAGAAAATTTCGCGCGAACCATCTTTACCTAGCCTGAGCAAATTACGACCAGATGCGTATTTTTGTGCGACCCAAACGTTATGGAGAGTCATTTATTTTTTATACTGAAATTATTTTATTATGATAAATAATAATGCTGACAAAAACTGGGGGTTAAAAGACGACTCGCTATTTTTTATGTGGTAAGCAGGATACGATCTAGCGTATGGGATTCTAGGAGAAAAAATTGGATTTGTTAGATGTATACTTGGGAATCATATGGTTCCGCAAAAACGTCGTGTTATACAAATCCGTGTTGTAATATACTCGAAATTCATACAAAATTAGAGTGTGCGTTCCAAAAAAATGTCGAAGGTTATTAATATCCTCTGTTTTTTTTAATCGAAAAATATACATTTACGTATGTATTGAAAAAAACATTGATAACATGTGATAAATCATTCATTCATCATCGCTATCACTTAAAATTCTATATGTTTGACTCTTTTTCGAGATCGGTTGTGAGTTTTCATCGTCGGAAGAAAATTTTGGAATTTGGGCTTTATAAATTCTGTAATAGCGATTGTTTACTTTTCGTCATAAGGGGCCAGATTTGTTGTAATTCACTCTTGAACTTAAAACTTCTTTCAATTATAAGATCATTTTGTATACAAAAATGCTGAAACCGTGTTATATAAAGCGTGTTGTACACAAATAAGTCACAATTTATCAATCGTGTTGTATTAAACCATGTTATAAGAAGCCCAAGTGTATACGACTTAACAGATCAAATGAAATATCCCCAGAAAATCATAAAAAATAAATTTATAACATGCAAACTTACTATTAATTATTAAATTTTAAAAAATCATTGAATTTAAACCTTTGGATTATATTAATATATTCTACAACAATTCAATTAAAACTCACATGTTTGTATAGACTCCATCAAAGAGTATAAAAATTATTAATTAGTTTTATTTGATTTATCACGATATGAATTTGAAGGACAGTATAGTGTTTTGCGTATACACAACTCACTTAAGAAACTAGTTTCCCATATTTTCTGGTCTAGAGTGAATCTGTGACTTGTGTTGTTAAGAGGCGTGATGTAGGTCCCAAGATACAGGAGTGAAATATGTTGTAGAAAAAGACATTTTCAGTATTTACTGAATACTATCGAAATATAAACGAGCCGTTGGCTTAAAGGCGTTTGCTTATATCTTAAAACATACATAAGCACTAATAATAATAGTCATTGAGTATATTCCAATTGAAATTCGGCCATATTTAAAACATCAATTCCCTTTTCAGAGTCGTTCTGATAGCTTTATCGGGTATTCACGGCTCATTTATGTTGTCGAATTGCCATAAAGGCTCTTATCGCTTGCCAATATATAGCGATTCGTTTAATCTGCATACTCAATCTTAACATATTATATGTGAATTATTACAAAGAAATATCACGTTTCATGACGTCTCAAGATATATTGGGATTCACTGTAATTGATTTTTACGCAGTGTCAAGTGAGAGCAATAAACATTTAGCGAGAATGTGAGATTTTAAATAATATAAAGGCACAATCGCAGAATATTTTAGTTATATTATGTAAAAAGTGATTAAGTTGTCAGACGGGACTGGGTTCAAGTCACGTCTAGGTCAATACCATTTTTATAAATATGAGATCTTGGACATGGGCGTATGTGTGTGATGTCTTTTCTTCTCAAGTTGATCTTGATGGCATTAAAAACTCAGATATACTGTATTGGAAGACTTCCTGTTGTTGTTACTACATTTTTAAATCTAGTGCTTTAAGATGCTAACTGTCAATTCTTGGTGTAAAGGCATTATATTTTTAAAAAATGACGCACACATCTTTACAAGGCTATTTATATGAAACTGAGTTTTGATAATTATTACCAGGTATAACAAACAACTGGTTCAAGAACTGTGACAAGAATTTACAGATAATCAAACAAATTATATATCTAAATGAAATAAGTCTACGATTAAAATACCAAGGATATATTGCAAAGTAATCACTACTCATCTGAAAGCCAAAATTAAGCCACATTAAAAGCCAAATATAATGAGTTTGAAAATAAATTATTAGCAGAAATTAGTAGCAAATGGGAAAATTATATAAAAATGTTGTGAACCACTGAAATAATTTAATGGAATTATTTGAATATTAAATATGTAATAAACATTATACTCTACACAACACAAAGTAAATGTTTTTTTCTGTTCAGGTTATAAACTTCGACTCAGCTCGGGGAGGAATCAGCCTGGTGACTGAGAAGGGTCTCGCAAGCTCCAGCCGACTCCTCGTCCAGAGAGCACGAGGGTCAGATTCTGGGTCGTATACTTGCACTCCATCTAATGCACCCCCTGCCAGGGTCAGAGTTCACATACTAAATGGTAAGAGGATGAAGATTTTAGCAAAATTATACCTGAGATAAATGAAAATATTGTGACATGTGAAGAGATATATATGCGATCTTATGTAATACTGAGGGTGCTTGATGGAATTTTAATTACTCATTATTGTATCCTTTAAGTGAGGTAGTTAAAGTTTAAGGTTAAGGTTATTTGAGGTTAAGTAAATAACCTTACGATACGGTTAGTCTGAAGATGCTTCTTAAAGAGGCGAAACGCGTCACGTTAGTGATAAACCAAGTGGAATAACTAAGTTATCAATTTTTAATTTAATTTTATATTCAAATAGCACTTGCTACCAAAGTTTGCCATGATTTCTTTCTTCACTTTGCATCTGCTCTTTCACACTGGAATATTCGGAAAAAGTAGATAATCTATGATACTGAATAAATTTTTTCCGGGATATTGAAATTCCATCAAGCACCCTCAGTTTTAAATTATAATTAAAAAGGTTTTTTTTCTAAATTTCTGCCTGTTTTTTTTAGTCGTTTTTGAAGAGTCATCCACCCTGTCAGGACTAGAGTACACATCGTATAACTTTGCACTCCAGCTCTAGTATCTGAGATCACGGGATCCAAACACACACCGATACACTAACAAGCTGTGTATAGATACGCTTTATACAGAAAGCGTATCAGTGTAGTAAAAAGTGTCAAGTTATATGGGGTATACTCTACTGTTGTGATCAAACATGACTAGTTTTAAGTTTTTCGTTAATAACCGTCATGTACTTGATCTGGTTCTGATTATTTTGGCACTTATTAACTTGTTGGGCAGCTGAAATAACCGGTACCGACAGTTTAAACTATGAAAGACATATTGATATGTTTACTTTCAAACAATACAGGCTCCTCCAAGAGTCAAACTATTGATCTAATACGCCCATAACTATTATGTATGTCGGAAACTTTCTTATTAATGGAATAAATAAAAAAAAACTAATTTAAAAATGAATTAAAAAATTTGGTCGTCTTCTTATACGGGTATTTTGAACAATTTAATATGATGTATACCTGGAGAGTGTAAATTAGTAATGAATTATTTTCTGTTGTGCCCAGTAGAACAGTGCAATATGTCACGCAATAAATAGATAATCAGATCGTATAAAGGCCTATCTGCATGTTAAATTAATCTACAGACGGTGTTCTTTGTCTGAAACCAATGAAAAAAACTAAAACTATTTCGTAAACATACTCTGTCTGTTGCAGAGGACTGCAAGTTTTGTGAGAATATTTCATTTGAATGAAGAAGTATAATGAATAATACAGTTTGTATCTGAAAATCAACACCATGCATTTAAGGGTTGAATTAAAATACAAATGAGATTCTTTGCTTTTGTGTTTGGGCACATATGTGACGATAGGTGAATACTTAAAAATATCATCGATTTTGACTGTAATTGTTCATCCCAGGTAGCAATATATTCTGATAAAAATATAGCATGTTACACAGAAAAGTTATTAATTTTCTTTGTAGTGTTGAATAAAATTGGTTTTAATTTTCGACTAGGTAGATATTCGAGATCGAGTATTTAAGCGTCGTCGGGTTCGGTTGCAATGCTTTGCTTACAGGCTTGAATCGCAGTACGGACAGTTTTAAAAATTGATTTTTCAAACGATTTTTGGATACTTGGTCGAAGGCGTGGATGTTGTATGTGATAAAATTCTTTCCTACACATTCGATCCTAAAAACGGGGCGTAACGGTTGTGATTAACTAAACAATAGTCTTACCTTATCCCTATTTTTCTATCATTACTCTCTTCGAAAAAAGTAGAGATGAATCACTGAAGAATATGTAGCCTTTTAAGAAAATCTGTTAGATAAGCTCCTACATGTTTCACAATGGAAGCAGAGCTGGTTGATATTTTCTTTGAGTGCATACGTTTGCTTAGTCCGGAATATTTTTGAGACGAAGCTGCGAAAATAAGTGTACCTATTTTATAAATGTATCTCAAACTGCGGAAATAAAGAATCGGCGTAGATTTTACGATGGGAGTGTTAAACGCTGACAGCCTCGGAGCGTGATGAAGTTGACCCGGCTACATTTACAGAAACTAAAATAGTAAGAATGTGTTTTAGGAATGTCGTAGAACTGACAAGGTAAAAAATCACCCCGAGGGTCGAGCCATAAAAGACTTCATAAAATGAGCAGCGCCAATAAATCGACGGGATGTTTGTTTTTCGCAAAAACTGCGACCAACAATTTTGGGGAATGTTGTGTAATCTTTGAACACCGTCTTTTTATAAAATTAACGTCAAAATGTGAAAAATTGGAGTGAAATAAAGGTAAAACGAAATATAAAAACAAGTTCTGAGATAATCGGATTTAAAGTATTATGTTGTAAATACTTTCTCTCCGAAGTATAAATTTATCTCTATCTACTATAAAGACTAATCTATTTCACATGCAAATCATACAATATACGCTATATCATGTTTTTTGCCAGAATAAAAAAAAAATGACTTAGTACTATTTTTTTCAAAGCCATTATGTCCCGTTCTACCAGTAAGTAGAGCGTTAAATTGCCCTCATTTTGATATTTAAAGCAGAAAATCATAAAAAAAAACCGATTTGATGTGTTTTGTCAGTATAGTCTCGATATATGAAGTAAATTTCCAAAGATTCAATAATACCAATAATCTGAAAACAGAAAATAAATGCGTCTGTTTGTCTGTCTGCCACAAGAACTGCACTTCCCAAACGGTGAACGTGACGTACGTTTGTACATGTCATTCTGGATGTCATTTCTGGGTCAACTGTACTATATTCAACTTTTAACATTATTATTAATTAATGTACTCTATTTTGCGGGTGTCTATTAGCGTTCGCAGTGTAAAAAATGCACACACATTTCCGAAGTACTAACTACTTCAAACATTCAGTACTTCAATTTCAATACCCTCATCTATGACGGATACAGATATACTTCTGCTGTAATATTAGTCCATATATGTTCCCCATTGGTAGCGGACATGGTTGAAAGAATAAAAAAGTAGTTAGCTAGCCGCTTTCTCTGCCTCCCTTTCCAGCATCAGATAGTGTTAGTATGAAGAGGTGCCACCATCACAGACCTCCTTGCTTTTGAAAATCAATTATGTGTCAAACGAATGTCATTCTGGGATATGAACAATATATCGTTTATTCCAAAGCCGCATGAATAAAACAATTGGTTTTCTGATTGACTGCGTAATACGCGACAAAAAATATTTATTGATTTTCAAATCGTGTTTATTTCGATTTGATAAATAGTCATACGCTAAACAAATTGGATTTCGTAATTGTTAGAGAACTCATCTACTTTCTCAAATAAGTGTTAAATTACATTCCGTATGTGTATATTTATTGAATATATTATATTGTGATTGAAATATGATATTGAAGCAACGGAAACTTCCTCATTGCGTTCAGAGCTAATATCATTATATCAGGTGTGGTGAACCTAAGGCACGCATGCCAGAGATGACACGTTCGAAAATGTTGCTGGCACGTAATAATTAACACATTTTAAAAATAGATAACTTATGGATAAGATATCTGGACTTTATTCTAAACTGTTATTGACATTTGTACTAATTCAAGGTTATGTTTTATTTTTTCTATCAAACTCAGCTTGACGTTCGCCGTAAAAAGTCTCAATGTAGACAAGTTCGTGTATCTCTAAAATTTTGTTGATAATAAGTTTCAAAAAATTCTTTTGGGTGAATGAACCCATGGGTGAATGGACCCATTCTATTTTATCGGACCATAATGTTAAATGATGACATCGTCTTCGTATTATGTTTTTAACGACAAATCTAATTATGGCATAATTGCTAATTGTTATTACTTAAATAAATAAATTTATAAAAAAACTGCTCGGCATGTCAGATAGTTGTTTATTATTATTTGGAGATTTTTGGCAGGCGCATGTAAAAAAGTTCGCCACACCTGTCATATATCAAATCCAATTTTACTCACATATTCTGAATATTAGTATAAAACCACATTTCTCAAATGTATGTCAGACACGTTTGACCGTTTTATTTATCATCTAATTTATTTCACATAGCAGAAAACAAAACGTATTTAGTTCCACAACAATTATAAAATACAATCTGTTTTAAATGTGGGAATGATAAAATCGTGGATATGCATGCCTTTATACAGAAATCTTTAAGTAGGTTGAAAAATCAATTTAAAGAATTGTCTACACGGAAATTCAAACAAGTGGACACCACGACCGAATAGAATAAACTCCCAAGAGCTTTGACCACACGGCTACTCACTTCAATTACTAATTATTATGCAATACGAGTAAACGTTTTTTTTTAAAAATAAATTACGCTTTGTTGCACGCCCTTTAATTGCTATTCAAAGGCATCGGTTTCCTTGATATTTTCATTCTTCAATCATAAAAATATAAAAAAGCACACATCGGTAAAACCCATGTGTTTTCATAATAAATATTTTTTAAATGTTACATTAAAAGTTAAATTTGGTACATTATGATAACATTCATTAGATAAGTGAACAGGGCTTAAAGCCTATTCCAATCTTACAACCAGGGGACGTAGGGAGCAGTTAGCCAACGACAAGTCCCTCCGAAATACCTTTCGAAAGAAAAGAGCTTTAATGACTGAAAAACAAAAACACCCTTTTAAAACAATTTGTGATGCAATCATTCATTATTATTCCATAAATCAATGTAAACATTTTGAAGCCGGAAACAAATTATATATCGTCGCTCCAAAAGTAAACGAGCACTTGTGCTATTTTGGCGATTTGGAGTTATGAATGCAGTTTTATTCGTTACTGTTTTCTCTACATGATGAGCAAAAATATATTCTCGAAACAAACCTTATGAAATCACAAATGAAAATGGGAAAAAAATTAACACCATGTAATGTTTTCGATAATGTTTGTCGGCGTCCGTGGCGCAGTTGGTTTCGTCGCTGGCTACGGTTACGGATGTCTCGGGTTCAATTCCCGGTGCGGACGGTTTTCATAGATTGATCTTTCAATCGATTTATGGATTTCTGTTCGTAGTCTGAGTCCTCCCTCCCACCAATCCCATCCTCACGTGGCGTAAAGAGAGCGATTAGCCAACCACTAGTCCTGTCATAGCCCTATCCTTCTATCCCTACTCTCTTCGAAAAAGAAAAGAGAAGTTGAGCAACTGAGTGACAAGCAGTTCTCGTAGAAAAAATTCTGTCAAGATACCTGCATTAGGAGACCATATGCTCCACATTCTGAGCGGACATGGAAAAAAAAATGTTTTCGATAAAAACAGTTTTTTCTCTCCTGAATAATTTAAATTTTGAGGGTTACATCAATAGGCCAAAACACTGTTGATGTATTAAATATAATTCACAAAATATAAAAAAATAATGATTATGTCATCATAGGTTCTAGCAATTTTATTATCGAAACATTCATTAAACTAATAAATACTCAATTTAAGAAATACGTATTTTTTACTTTACCTATTCTAGTGATAGTAAACAACATTTGTGGCTCACATTGAACTTTCTGTTACATAGGTGAACACCCGGCCGCGATATACGGCGGCAGCGTCCGCCTGAAAGGCAGCCGCCTACTGATTGCCGCCCTCTCGTCGCTCACCATGGTCGCCCTGGCGTTTTACGTCCCCGTCGGAGCGCCAGCATCAGCCGACGTCGGTCTCTTCCAGCAGAACCCCGCCCATCTGATTCGTCGGTGATAAAGTGGTGCTTTTAAATTAAGTGCGTACGATTAAGTGAAAAGATGCCGCTGGACGATCACCTACAACATTACCGCAAGAGGCAAAAACACTCGAGTGAATTAAACATTTACTTAAGATAATATTCCTAAATTACTTTTATTACTTAATAAATAATTAGACATAAAATAATATATCTATATTATAAAACAGAATATACATGTGTCTGTCTGTCTGTCAAAAGAACTCCTCCCATATGGTGAACTGTAGCGACGTGAAATTTAAACCTATCACCCTGGTTGTCATTTCTACGTCAACTGTGCTATTTTCAACATTCAAATTTTAAAAAATTGGTTAATTGTTGAAATATATTTTCTGCGTATTACATAAAGTACGGTCCACGATGATATTGTCAACTTTCAATATTAGCTTGTACCAAAATAACGCAGACGGAAATATTTTTATTTCCAGTGTCTGTATTTGTAAATCCATACAACCAGGGTGAAGCCGGGCAGTATACTTACCTATTCTATTTATAGAACACAGCCGTTTTATTGATATAATTGTGGTATATAAGCTGCCACATGCCGGTAAAGAGTTACATGTTTGTGATTTGGTAGAAAGTGAGCGTGTTATATAATACTCGCTATAAATGAAGAGTCAGTTTGAATCTATCCTGTGCAAAGTCGGGTAGTAAATACTAGTGCATATATATATAAACGTATTGAAATGATAAATAAATAATAATTCGATATTTATTAACGATACCTTTCGTTTCAACAAATATTAATCACTAATGCAATCAAAATAGGGTTGGCAGCTGTCAAACGTAAGCTCATACAAAAGTGTAATGAAAGGTTTTTTATTAGTAATACTGTGAAGATAAATAGGATGACATGTCAAATGTTATTAAAACAATTCGGTATTGCTCAGAAGATCATTCCATGAGTCCGGGAAATAAAGTAGTACGACAACATTCTTGTGGCTTGACACTGGCGCCCCCACCAAACGGCCAACTTACAACGGTCGAACATTAGTTCATTTTAATCATTGATTATCTCTGAACGTACTTTTTCCGAAAACAAAATAAACAAAAATATTGTATTACTTATTCACGAATTAATATAAAAGATATAACATTAATAATCTTATAATTCCATCGATTTGAGTCTGATAAAGAAAATTGGTTCTTTAGAAAATCTTTTCTAATAAAAAATAAATTTGTATTGATACACATTGAAAGTCACCCAATAAAAAATGCAATAGAAAGTTATCTAAAAATAAACTTAAATGGTTACATTAAATGATTGATAAATTTTGTAATAAAAAAAATCCCATAAACCATATAAACCTTATTATAATCAATCTGAAAAATCTCTTCGAAATACTCTTAAATTGTGGGAATTTGATTTTTCAACATAAATCTTCTTGTAAAAATTTTCTTCGATATCTTTGTAAATAAATTCGTACGAATTGGTTAGATTTGGTCTTATTGTATTATCGAAATTTTTTCCGAATGGAAATCCCCTAAATAATGCTATTAAAATTGGTGGTATTTAATAAAAAGAGGCTAGCACCATTTAACACAAATTCGATTACAAGCAATTTTATTTAAAGTTGAGTGTTACTTATTGTTAATCCCGTGCTAAGTCTTTTGAAAAGATATTAAAAATTCAACTGTTTTGAGTTATCGATGACTAGGTAAAGATGGATTATAATTCGACTGTGTTTTGGCCAATTGATGTAACCCTAAAAAATACAAAAATTAATCAATGATTAGATTTAAAGACAACAGAGCAGGTCTCGGCCAAATAATGTAAATTGGAAAAATGAATTGACCACTTTTTGAAAGAGAAACTTCATTTAACATTGGTTTTAGTTTTAAAAAATCTGACCCTGTCACTTGATGTAAGCCACTATTATACGACACTCCTTAATTATAATCCCGTATCTTCAAACATGAGAATTTACAGGAGTGCATTTCAAAGATTCATAACGCAGCTCACCATATAATATTTTCGATAAAAACAGTTTCTAATCTCTTTGGCCAAAACACTGTCAATATATTATATTTCAGGCTAGAGGAGTAGCAAAATATTCTTTTCTCTGACCTTATGTATATTTGTCGCATTATTTCCATTTTGAACATTTAAATTTTCTTTTAAAATTTCCCATTCAGTTATTTTGACTAATAAATATTTACGAATCAATTTCAAACTCATTATATTTCTCTCAGATAATTGTTTTTTAATGTGGTAGTATTTACTGATTTGTAACATGCACTCATTTTAATTGTAGACCATTTAATTTCGTTTATATGTCAACTGTGGAAAGGATAAAGGTCGTTACACATACACAATCATATTATGTATAACCAACACAAAACGTGTATTAAATTGAATACATTATGATTATCGAAAAAAAGTATTTTAAAAAGTCGGAGAAATACGTATTTTTGACCATCTACAGTAGATAAATTATACATATAAATATAGTGCATTAACACGTTTTGTGTGAGTTTTACCTACACAATATTTTTTGATGTGGGCTACGTAATTTTTCCTTTCCACAGTCGATATAATTTGTTTTATTACCTATAAATTTTTGTCATAATTCTTAAGCCAACCATTTTTATATACCTTGCAATTGTTAACATTCAATTTTATATAGATACCCCTGTTATGATTTTATTTTTGTCAGTTGATAATGCTCGTGATGGGCAAAACCTGTCATTGGAAAAATGTGAAAGTAGTGCAAACAAATTGTGCTTTATTTATAAAATATCCATTTTAAGAATTCATTCCTTATAATTTATTTTTATATATGCTCCTATATGAAACAAGAAACCGATTTCTAATTAAAAAAAAATGCTGTACTACATTTACATAAATTCTGTATTGGAAGACAATTTAATGTCACTAAGAAAGTTTTAATTAAAATGGATTTGATAAACATAACAAAACATTAATTTGACAAAATAATATATTCCATTTCACGATTATTGTAAAACGTGATCATAATGTTGTATATATCTATATCTATTTAAAATATGTAAATAAAGTAGTATCTAAATATTAAATAAATATTAAGGTACAATAAAATAAATGGAAATAAAAAATTAAGTTTTTAAATAATGAATCATTTTTTATATCGACTGTAAAATTATTATATTTAGAACGTTTTTTCTTCTCAAAGAAAAAATCCGAGTATTTTTTAATTTAAAATGATGTAAAACTACATTATGGGACAAACAGTATACTAAAAATACTTAGTTTATGTCACACAATTCTTTCATTTTTGATAAATACTAAATAAAAGTGAATATCCTCATCATTTTGTAAATTATTTTCATGTCATCTCATTTTTACCATGGTTACGAATGCATACTGATATATCAATGTTTTGGTAAATCATCATGTGGAAAAACTCATTTGTTTGAAAAATTGGCCCTGATTTTGCTGTCAAAATTAATGGTGGGTTACGTAGTCTAAAATATATGTTTTGTTTTCATAAATAGAAAATATTTGCAACAAGTAATAGTGTATACAAAAATAAAACTATTAAACGAATATATTGACGTGTATTTATAAAAAATACTTAATTGATAAATGCTCTTTAAAAGCATCATGAAACGAATCGTAAATAAAACCTTTTGTTTCTGCGTAATTTTTAATGGAGTTTTCTATAAAGTTTTCACCAGCTGGTTAAAGAACAGCTGAAGATGATGTAATGCGAATTTTAAATTTGCATTCGGCAGTCACATCGAATAAAACAAAACAATCATTAAATATTCGAGAAGTATCTAATATTCAAACAATATAATGTTTCACTCTAAAAACGCTTTACGAGCGGCGAAATCTTAGTTGGATCTAAATATTTTCTTTGTCATTTATTTTGCGTGACAGCTGACAGCCGGCAATATTTTTGTGACAGGGAATGTCTTATTGCAGACAGAGTCAGACGTAAAGATTACGCCCGGAGATAAAACGAAATATTGTACTGAAATGGAATCACAGTTACTTTTCGAGGGGAGTATCAACCGAAATGAAAAGGTGGACGAGTTTCTTGTTATCAAAAAGATGTTTACGTTAATGGCTTAATCTGCTGAATTATAATTGGACAAACTTCCGAATAAACAATATCAAGTTCATTTCGCGTAAAAGCAGTCAAAGATGAGCTACGTTTCCGTAAATCATTAAAAACAATATGCGTTTCATGTTACTATGATAATTTCAATTGGATTTTACGTTCGTTAAGGGCGTGCAGAATTTGTTTCGATTTTGTATTGTGAACATTACCAGGAAACTGGTTTAGTTATAAAATACTTATGATGAATAAAATAATGTATCCTGAATATTCTCAAAGTTTTATTTCAATAAACAGGACTCACATAGTCAACAAACAGTTGTCGATTTATCTCCCCACTAATAATAATAACAGTTCATTAAATTTAAGTTTATTATTATTTTTTTTGTTAAACAATGCGTCTTTTGTTGTGACGACCGATTAAATTTCACACTAGACCATCACGATAGTAGAGTAAACGCTTTTTAGTTTTGTATTCCGGCTCTAAGATTTAAGATTCCATAGACGGCTGTATCCATACATACTAATGTACTGACACGCTCTGCGTATTATATACAGATCGTATAAGTGTATTAAAAATTTCAAAGTTATTAAGAGTATACTCGAGCTGAATAAGATGATCTACCGGTTAAAAACTTATTTGCCTCACTTCATGTATGGTCAAATATGAAATGACCACACAACGCATATGTGCGCTCAGTGTGACTCGTTTCAAATACGAATGACATCATGAACACGTTTTAAAATAAAGCAAGACTTGCATATAAACTATTTTATTACGATAGTGTTCATATGGTGATTCTGGAATATCGTTTTTGTTCAGTATTCCAGTGATCCAGGGGTATCAGAATGCCGAATAAAATACGCATATTTTCATAGATTACACGGAATGTCCTTAAATAAATCGTGATTAATTTGAAATATTAAAACGCGTTGCCAGAAAAACAACAATGAACTACTGATCACTTTGATATCCACGGTCCTTTCCAATTTCTTCCATCTTGAGAATGTTGATTATTTTGTAACTTAATTAAACTAATTAGTTTATTTAATAAGTATACAATTAAACTTGTTAAAATAATGATGCTTGCGGCGCATATTTTTTATTTGTAACAAATATTTAATTTGATTTTCCATCTTTTTAATTTCAGCCATATTTTATCATTTTACAAATTAAATAATTTCGTATTTTCGATCACATCACAAACAAATAATAACCTCGGCAAAATTTATTTGTAAAGATATATTTAAAATAATAATAGATTTATCTACAATAGACAGCAAAACTTTTTGCTAAATAATGTTTTCTTTTTATGAAACCCTTGTCAAATGAATTTTGAATGAAACTCAATTCTCTGAAAAAATGTATTTCTTTGTATTGTATTCGATACAATTCGAATTAGCTAATGGAAGATTTCTAGAAATTCAAAAGGACGTTATTTTGCTATTTTTTTCATCGATTGAAAGCCTGTTCTCGTTAGTGATTCTTTTGACGTTACTGCTCTGTGCTACATCTAAACATTTTCAATGGTAACATTATCAATGTGTATTCAGAGACATCGATGTATGTGATTTAAAAAAAAAAAATTAAACAAATAATGATTTGATAGATTAAGCAATACCCAACAAACAAATCACAACCATTTCTTTATAAGAACTTATTTATCAAAGATATTATAATATAATAAATATATAAACTCTATCTCTGCAGCTTACCGGTATGTTCTACGCTAAGCCATCAGAATTAGTAACAAGTTTTAATCATGGCATGGTAAAATATCAAATTTTAATTTAAAACTTGAGTCGTGGAGTTTTTTACTTGTTTTCTTCTGTAGTTGACTTGTTGGAAGATATTGGAACTGGTTAGTAGATGTGCTGTTGATACTTCTGGAGAACCTCAATCCTGGTTGATTTTCATTCCAACCGACAGGATTCTGGTATCATGGACGACTGCAATGCACAATCCATACCGTCGTTGTTCTGGAACAAAACACGAAATTAAAAAAAGATGATATTGAATTAGTTATAGCAAAATTTTCATTATTTAAAATTCTATCGAATAAAAGAACACACTTATTTTTATAAATTATACTTTAGCTTAAAAACAGTTGTCTACAAACAAAGTAAAAAAAGATGTACTATTTCAAACATTTGAAAAACTTCAAGTCCAATTACTCAAAAGCAGTATTTTTTAGTTGGTGTCTTCTTCCAGAACATCGACAATATAATGTACATAGTGGAACGTACATGATTTTAACTTATTAAGGGAGGAAGCAACGCCATTGGCAAGTGAGAGAGATCCTATGTAGTGGACAAATTAATGCTCTTTATTATGAACAAATATGTTGAAAGAAATATCAAAAAATAAAACTGTGTCAAATAATTTTGAAATTTAAATTTCCTAACTTATCGGAAATTTTCTCTCATTTAAAATAGTTTTATGTTACATACAAAATAACAGAATGATATCTGTGCTGGATTTTTTTATTTGAAACAGTATCAAATCAATTTGACATTCTCTACAGATAGCCAGAATTGGTTGGCAGTGATTCAATTTATTTTAAGTCGTACATAGCAACCAACTGTTAAACAGAAAATTGGATTAAAATAGAAATATCAAATTATTGATTTAATATCAACAACTAGCGAAATAAGAGCAAAGATAGTTAACTCTTTTTTGTGTTTGTATTTATTTTTTAAAATTAAATAAAACAACCACACGAATACTATAATATATTATATAGCGTTTAATTTTTAAATTTTTTATTTAATATCTATGATTCATTGTATTTCCAGAGGTGCGTGTATATATAATAATAATGTCTAATATTTATTAATAAGAAGTAATATTACAAAAAAAATATTGTAAAAAGTTAAGATTCTCGAAAAAATATCAAATAAGACCTTAAAAATATGGCTTAGTTTTAACTGTGATATTTAAAAAAACAAGTTATCTTGTAAAGATGAAAAAAATATAACGCTCAAAGATAATTCGTGTATTTTATTGGTTTGTTAAGATATCATGTAAAACGAATAATATATTATATTTAGTTTCTTTGTTATAATAAAATATGTGTACATGATTTACGTGTTTTATTTAAAAAAAAACAAATGCAGATACCCAACATTTATTCATCAGCTATGCAAAAAACACGATAAAATTGTGTACGAAAGAGCAGCTCAGCTTTGCACAAAGATAACAGTTTTTGTCAGATTTCATTCACAACAGCCTATTATTTGAACATTCCAGGTTTTTTTCAAAACTGTTTACGGCCTGTGTGGTCTAGTAGTAAGAGCTTTGCCTTAGCGATCAGGTGGTTTCTGGTTAAAAAAGAAGTTTTCAATTTAAATTTGTGATCTTTAACACGAGTGACCTATAAAAATTCTAAATAAACACAATCATTAAGATATCGATGGTGTTTTGGCCAATTGATGTAACGAATTGAACGTAAATGAATTGATAATTGGATCGCATTTTAAAGACTACAGAGCAGGTCTCGGCCAAATGATGTAAATTAAAAAAATAAATTGACAACTTTTTGGAAGGAAAACATCATTTTACATTGGTTTAAAGATTGTGACTTGGCCACTTAATGTAAGCCACTATTATATATTTAGATATCCGTATAATCCCGTATCTACAAACATGAGAATTTACAGGATTGCATATTAGAGATTCATAATACAATTCACCGTAACTCGACGGTGTTTTGGTCAAGTGATGTAACAGTCAAAAAATACGAAAATGAGTTAATGATTGGGTCTCGTTTTAAAGACTACAAAGCAGGTCTCGGTCAAATGATGTAAATTAAAAAAAGGAATTGACAACGTTTTTGAACAGAAAAATTATTTTACATTGATTTTAGGTTTAAAGATTCTCATTCGGCCACTTGATGTAAAGCACTATTATGTCAACACTCTCTACGTATTATTTCGTATCTGCAAACATGAGAATTTACATTTCAAAGATTCACAAAGCAACTCACCGTATAATGTTTTCGATAAAAACGGTTTGTACTCTCTCCTGAACAATTTCAATTTTGAGGGTTATATAAATTGGCCAAAACGCCATTGATATTATGTAAGATTTGGTGACAAATCAGAACATGACCAATCCAAACATTGATAAAACAACACACTGCCCCAAAATCAAAACAATGACAAAACATCACAGGGGAAAAGTAACACATTGTTTTTATCGTATCGTATTTATGAATAATTAAATTCATTGATCGTCTAATTCGTCACCATAAATAATGAAATATTATAAAATTTGGATTATTGAGATTTTGTACACTTCCACGTATTTTGTCACTAACGACCCGGGTTTCGCCTTTCGGCATCTTCAGGCATTCGAGCACACGAATGGACTCGAACTGAGAGACAGTAAACAGTGTCTAACGTTTATATAGAAGATACAAATGCGACAAATGTTATTTACGAGGTAAGATATACGTTGAAACACCTAACAGATGTCACTAAATGTGGAATGATTGTATATATTTACCCATTCATCGAATTACATCCCGTCAAAACCCACAATACTATTATAATTGTAAAATCACTGGTATTTCTAAAAGAAGTTGAAAAGCGACAATTCGCCACTCTGTTAATATGGTGTTTACAAAATAAGGATTAGGGCGATTCCCGAAATTTAGACTCAGGTATCAGTGTGGCTCTCAGACGTATAATATCTTACCTCGTAAATAATATTTGTCGTATTTGTATCTTCTATATAAACGTTAGACACTGTTTACTGTCTGTCAGTTCGAGTCCATTCGTGTGCTCGAATGCCTGAAGATGCCGAAAGGCGAAACCCGGGTCGTTAGTGACAAAATACATGGAAGTGTACAAAATCTCAATAATCCAAATTTGATATTGAAATTCCATCAAGCACCCTCAGTCGATGTCTTAAAATGAAAATGAGTTTTATACATTTTATAAAGAGATGTTTAACAATAAAAGTTACTTTCCGAGTACAGTCAGTAAAATAATATATGGAAATATCGTTTCACTGAGCCAGAAACATCAACATTTTGTTTAATAATTTAGAAGGTTATTTGGTTTTTTGGTGGAATTTTTGAGTGAATCTGAACTGAATCAGATAGAGCGCAAAATTTTACATAAAAATAACTACGAATTTAACTCGAATTTCATTATTTTGGAGTTGTCTGACTAATATAAGATTGACATTTACAACACTAGTATTGTGAAAAAATGAAAAAAAAGTATTTAAATAAAAACGTAAAAAATGAATGTCTATTTGTTTGTCTTCTATGCGTTCCTTTACCATTCATCCGATTTCAATGAAACTTTGGGGAGTTGTTGTACACACAAACATGCAGATCTCTATCTAGATCAAATATCAGAATCAGAAATATAGAATCAAATACGTACAAACAGTGACATCTCGGGAAAACCTTCTGATGTATTCGTTTACGCACCAGACGAAAAACAAAATATATTGTGTATCCAAAAGAACTTCAATAAACAGAATTAAAACACAAGCCCTTTCTTTCATTGAGCGACATTGCAACGCATGCCGGGTACTGACTAGTGTTTTATATAATATAATGTAATAACCCTGCGTTGTTTTATTACTGTTCTGTTTTGTCCGGTTATCATTATATTGTATGTACGTACATATATATATATATATATATATATATATATATATATTACATCTATATATATGTGGAGAATGGGAAAACTTTAACTTCAAGTATGGAGATGACTGCCTTCTGAAATAGCAAATTAAGTCAAACTAAATGTGTTTATAATAATATATACATTATTTCAAAAATTGTGAAAAAAGCAAGATAGCTGTATATTGTTTGATACTTGAAACGACTGGTTTTGTAGCCGGGTGGTTAACACTTTCGAGCGTTTGCGGTGGTCACGGATTCGAAGCACTGAATGAATTGATGTTCATTGTATGATGTTCATGACACATTGAATCGATTTATGGATTCATGCTAAAAGTTATGAAGGTCTGTAATGTTCACATTCCTTACAATATACCAGCGGTCACCAACCGGTTGTCCACTGAGTTATTGCAGTAACTTCATAGGAGAAAAAAACAATACACTTATTTAAAATGCAGCAAAAAATATCACTTATTAATTTGTTTATATAAAACAAGTGTACATATTTAATAATATTATTGAAGAAATTTTGATTATCATTATTTTATAAATTTATGTTTGTCCAGTTTTAAAATAAAATCATATTTTTGGTTCACGGTGCAGTGGTCAAAATTCGATTACGGATCTCACGAGTTCGAATCCCAGTACAGAGAGTTTAATTAATTGATTTTTCAATCGATTTATATATTTATGTTCGAAGGCATGGATGTTTGTGGTCTCTAATATTCCCTCTGACCCATGCAATCGTAAAAATGAGGTGACGTAAGAGCGATTTGCTGTCCTTGCCTTATTTGCTACCCCTACTCTCATTGATATATAAAGGTTGAGAAACTGAGTAATAAGCAGTTCTCGTAGAAAAACTGTTGAGATACCTTCATTAGGAAACCATTTGGTCCAATGTGCTGAAGGTTTATTGGTTTACGAAATATGATAAGTTGGCGACTGCTTTAATACAAGTATCTAAATATTAGTCTTCTCAATTGATTTCGAAAAAAAAAATGAAAGATTTTTAGCTCGCTTAAAAATTGTTTTTTTTTTGATTTGGTGCGTTGTTTCACGAAACATCCGGTAGTTATATGAAATAGGCGTGAAGAAACTATATATATTGTATGTTTATATCGTGATTACAAGTCCAAGTTGTACATCACTAACGTAATGTTTTAAACACATGTTGTGTACACAAATTTCGTGAACAAACTCACGAGTGGCTTTGTTTGCGAAAGCTATTATTCAATAGACACAATGCCTGTGGAGGTTTCCGCTAATAAACCTTCAGCTTTTGTGAGAAAGCTCGTTAAGGATTAGAGACGATTAAAAAAAGCCTACAAGACTGGATTACCACATGAAAAACTTACGCACAACAAGATTAACGATGGTACAATTACGGTACTTACGGTTTTGGAAGAGAATGGTTTTCACTTACAAAATTAAGTATAGGGAAGCTAATAAATATTCTTTATAAATTTTTAACAAATATAATACAGTTGTCCTCGACTAAAGACCGAGACACGTTCCTGAACTTTGGTCGTAAATCGAATCGGTCGTATGTTAAATTCCATACAAAATATTAAAATTAAATATTGTTCGGTACAGGTCAGTTTTAGCGGAGTCACTTTCATTTGTGAAAAATAAAGCCGTTGTAATTAATAATTCATTATCTATTGCTTGCAGTAAACGTTTGATTGTAGTTGTCATGTCCATTTAATTTCTGGTTTTCAAAAAGGCTTTGCTCTTTTGTTTTTGTGATCGTGAGGTTAAGAGGGATTCGTTTTTTCATCAAATCTTCCATCCAAATCACTAATAGTTTTTCCATTTTATAGATGGGTACACACCTTTTTTTATTATTCTAGATTTTATAAATGTTGACCCTTAACTTGTTAACTAATTTTTACTTTATTCTTCAAAATTGTAGAGATTGTTGAATGTCATTTGATTTTCGTTGAAGTCCTTCGTTTTTTTACGTATATTCCGTCTTGGTGTATATAATATACCTAAAAGATCTGACAATAAAAAATAGGCATACATAATTTTATATTAATAGAGCATAAAAATTTAAAATAAATGAAGTGTAATAAATTCGTTTCAACAGTATTGTAAACTTTGACTGAAATAGTCTTTTTTGAACTGAGAAAAATTAATCTTTTCTTCGGGCGGGTTCTGATAACATATGTCATATTAAAGAACCGGGCTCGGACCGGGTAATGATATCAAATTTCCGCCCGTGAAGATCTTTACTGTGTACACTTTAAACAACTGAAGAGGAAGGTTTCGAGGAACTGTTGATTTAAGCTGTCTGTAAGGTTGGGTGGGTTATAGATCATTCTGATGGAAAAATCTTGCTATTACGGAAGAGCGTTGTTTCTACAGTATACAATTACAATTATAAAATATGCTGTAGAAAAAATATGGTATACTTTTTTGCAATTAATGACGAAAGTTTGATAAAAAGCATGTGTTTATTTAATGTGCAACAAGCAGATAAAGAAGGCCGGATGGAAAACTTCAGAAAAAAACTTTTGATAAGAATGGATGAACGAAACGTTTTACACAAAGTTAGTGTTTACAAAAATCTAAATTACAAGAATAAATGCAGCGAAGGCAGCTTTAGCAAATGTTAGAGATGAAACTTTGTTTTTACGACGACATCATTTTCTCGGTCGTTTGGCAAACTTGACTTAAATAATGCAGTTTCTCTCTCGCGCAAGATAGACGCCCTCCTACCGTATAACCTCACTCGCAAGAAAGCTTTCGGTGTTTCAATGCAAGCGTCATGCAACGACAAACGAAAAAGTTAATAAAGGGACTATACATTTTGATTCTGCAGAACGCTCGAAAGTTCATATTATCCATAAATTATCATTGATTTGACAATATCTGCTTTTAATATATATTTTTAAATTATTTTCCGCTACTAATGTATAAGCCATAGAATTTTTATAGTATATCAACGGATGGTGTTCACGATAACTAGTTGTGACGTTTTTGCTGTTGAGTATTGGTTGAGAATCTCACTATATAAAAAATATTATTGATTGAATAGGGATTTAATTTGTAAAACTCCATTGTAGTAAGTTGAAATATCTAAGTATTCTGTTCCACAAGAATTTTATCAGTTTGTTGATAGCTATATCGGCTTCATACCATCATCAGAACTATGCTTAAACTTAATTTAGCTTAGATGTAAATACTGTTTTAGACGAGATATACAATATTCTATGATTTCAATTATTCCTGTTGTTCCAGGAAAAGGAACATACGTGGAATTATTAATTAATCTTTAAAGTAAATACATAAACGTTTCATTGGTTAAAGCTTCTTGTAATAATTAAGTAGGGGTGGTAAATCAATGTTTGTTTTGTCATTAACGAAGTTATTACCTTGATTCTATATATTAATTTATAGTGGTTCGAGGAGATAAAGATTAATTCCTTTCTCACAAAAATGCAAGCGTACTGAACCTGAATTATAAATTATGTCGTTTGATTCTTTTAAGAGGTGATTCGCGAATTGAGAATCGGATACTTTTTATCATTAAATGATGATAAAAAATATTCTTTTAATCAAGTTTAAATACTCTTTTCTCTCTGTCCAATGTATACCGAATCACAAAGCTAAATTATATTTAAAAATAGTTTTGATGATGGCGTGAAACTTAAAATACTTTTTTTATTTTTACCCTATTAAAGATGTTATGTGATTAAGTATTACCAAATCATCCCGAGACTAACAATTAGAAAAAAAATAATCGTACGAGCTAGTGGCTTTTGAATTCTAAGTAAAAAATGAATATAAACTGATACTAAATATTGAATTATAAGTTATATTAAAAACACAAATATTGAAAGTATTTTTATTGTTATCGTTTTATTAACAACTTGTTTTATATATGAATAATGAGATATTCAGTATTGCATAGAATCATTCAATGTAAAATAATGCTCATTTAAAATGTTAATCACTCACCTCTAAACCAATATTATAAAACTATGGAAAAACGTATTGTTTATTAAATCTGCTGTTATGTTGTTGCCATTGTCCATTAAAGGTTGACGAATAAATTTTAATACGTTTCACTCTGTAAGCATATCACCATGTTAATTTACTCACATACTTCTTATAAAGTTCTGCTGCTCTAAATTTTTCCTTGTATAATACGTCTTTTCACTGTTGAAACTGTAATCGAAGCATGCAATTTTCGTGCCATTTAAGTATATAAAAGATCCCTTGGCTTATTGGTTTGTCTTGAAATCTTTGAATATAAGGACTCTAGTATCATAATATCATACTTCTTTTTGCCCAATCAAGAAAAATTGTTTTTATTTTACAGTTTCAAATTGATACAAAACTGTGGAACAGACGCTTACACCATGTTATGTAAAAAAACACTGGCGGTTATAACAGTACAATGCTGCACTCTCATTGACTGGTATGGAGATTATTAGTTTAAAAAATTATAGGGCATTAGAGAATATTAATTTTGAAAATCAACAAAATTTTCACATTTATTTTAGATGGGAGTTTGTAAGTTTAGAAAGATTGTATAGATTTTAAATGGTACGTCTAAACACGAAAAACAGTGCTGCATTCATAACTCATTTTTTGCAAATATTAAATTTTATGACACTAGACCCTTTATTTGTGATGTGATGAGTTCAAGAAATCTTCGTTGTTTGTTGATATAGCCAGAATGTCATCAGGTCATTTGTCGATAAGTAGAGAAACGAATAAATACTGAACGAAAGCAGCGACAATGGACAGAACGCGATCGAACATCATAAAAGCCGGACTACCTCGCATACTGAAATAGGCGACAATTTCTCACTGGACGTCAACCATAAAAGTTCGCAGAAGATCTTAAAATACCTATAATTACTCAAGGCGAATAAAAGTTTCCAAAAGACATAATTTAATAGTTAAATCAAAGAGTGAACGTTAAGTCTTCAATTAAATATTGAATCGGAAAGCCTTAATACTGTTCTCAAATTAAAATAAAACACTTACAAGATACAATACGCTCAACTTTGTAAGTAAGTGAAGTTTTTTTTTAATAAAGGCTTTTACTGTACTTACTTTTATTTGAAAGTAACGCTCTCTTTAGCTTTTCAAATAAAAGTGTCAAAGATTTTATTCATATCGCTGCTGACTATATTTTTATCGCATTTAAGTTGAAAAGTGTATTTCTTTTGTCATTTCCCTCGATGAATATCGTTCACGAAGTAGAATGCTGCCCCTAAGAGGAAACGAAATATTATATAAACAGTTTTCAAACACACTTCACATTTTGATGGAATACAGCGTTGTTGTATTGTAACAAAAGGAATATCGATGGCAGATCGCGATATTTTAGATTACTGCATAGGTGTCTATAACACTACTCGTAAATAAACAATTTTCAGGTAAACCATTTAACCTCTTACTATTATCGGTTGTTATTTTTAAGAAAACTATATTGTTGATTATGTAAACATAGTTTTCGGATAAATTTGTCTGTTTACCAGATATGGAATAAGAAAAGACTTACGACATATTAGCATTGGTAAATTCTTACTAGGAAAGCAGGGCATTTCAAGGGAAATACGTTAAAAATATGCAACTGAACATCTTGTTTGATTTAAGCTAAGAATTCAGGGCTCTTATTGATAGCCATACACTTCATAAGGAAAAGGAATTTATGTCGAATTATTTGAAAAACGAGTTAAATATTCCAAAATAATCACAACACGTACATGCATATAAGAGAAAAAGGACAAGTTGAATCGATGCCCCTGAATTAGTAAAATTCACGTTTAAACATAACATTTTTCATTAAATTTCATACAAATGCAAATCTCGTTTTGGCTGTTCTAAAAAGTACCAATTTTAGGCTTAACGCTATTTTCCTTTCGCACATAGGTTTCTTTTGTTATTTTGAAATCATTATTTGTTAGTATTATCAATAATAGAGAATTCCAGGTAAAACCATCATGGCGAGACCTGACGCTGCAGGTTTGGAAATATAAATACTCGCCTGCATAATGTACCTATGACAAGACACGATGTTGCAGATTACGTAATGCTTGCAATCTTTGACTGATGGACGTCATTTTGCTGACACCACATGAGAGGTCAACGACCATCAATTTCTGTCGAAACTGGATCACAAAACACAGTATAAATAGACAAGCAAATGACAACGAGGAAGATTCCGTATCGACCGCCGTCAGCGACGTAACAACCGTCCCAGCGTGTTCCTGTCGTCATACCGACGATTGAACTCTGGACAGCATCAACCATCATCATCACCAGCATCCGTCTTTACCGCTTAATCACGTCAAGCAACAGCTTTGGAATCGTATTCCTACACCATAAACGTTAAACTATGTATATTCAGATAACTCAAAAATGCCAACGAAAAAATTCTAAAGCAGATAACCTTTTAAAGAATTAAAAAAATCTTGATATTTCTGGGTCACTAACGATATTTCTAAAAATTCTCCTACTAAATAAACTCAGAAAGTACCTAAACGTGTTTTTAAAATGTATAAAACTCGGGTACAAATCAATAATATTTGTTTAATGGTGATTATTTGAATATTGCCTTTTCCGTTGTTTCAATATTGGCTATTTGGAGATGTCTGAGAAATGAACGTGACGATTGAATTATTCACTCTCGTGTGATTACGCCAATATTATAACACTTATCTTTAGCACTGCATGATAGACATTGTCAGTACATAATTGTTTGAATTTAATGGCAATATTTTTAAGAATGTAATTTTAATTTGTCATTACAGCTGGCAACTAAAAAATTAAACAAAGTAAATTATAATTTAAGACATCGACTGAGGGTGCTTGATGGAGTTTCAATATCAAACTTGAATTATTGAGATTTTGTACACTTCCATGTATTTCGTCACTAACGACGCGGGTTTCAGTTTGAGTCCATTTGTGCGTTCGAATGCCCGAAGATTCCGAAAGGCGAAACCCGGGTCGTTAGTGACAAAATACATGGAAGTGTACAAAATCTCAATAATTCAAATTTAAAGTAAATTATGCCTAATAGTTTTCCTTTGTAAACTAACAACAATGATCATCATTCTATTGATGGTAAATACTGCATTTCTTTATAATAAATATCTTTATTTAAGCAGAAAAAAACATTAGAAATATATTATTTGAATTCTAACGATAATCCATAAACTTTCAGTTGTCATGTTACTGTTATTCAGTGAAAATTGAAACCCAGGCCTCAATAGATGAAAGGAGATTAACAAATTAACTAATAGACAAATTTGTGATTGGTGACTATTTTTCACAACAAAAATAGTATTAAGGTCCTTGAAATTGAAGATTGTCTTAGCGCGTTGGCAAAAAAGTATGCTAAAATTTATTTAAACACAACAAGAATTAATAATGGTGGTATGTTAAATATATTGCAGCAGTTTGTCACCGTCAAATCGCCTCTTGGGCTCATTTTTTGAGAGAATCTCAGGGGAAGTATCTCGCAGTCAGATAAAGAAGGAACTCAAGGATGAACAAAAGGTCACACATTAAGGAGTGCTCAATTTCGCACCGAGTCATTTGCGAATGTACTGACATAATATTTTATAGCCGCTTTTTTTTTTGTTATTTAAGCAAGAAGCGTGAAAAATTGATTGTAATTATGTGGATATCTTTATATACAATAACAGAAACGAGCAGTTGGCACCAACGTGCCATAGATAAGAATTGAATAATGTTTTAAATGCGATAACATTTGTCATTCAGTATTTTTAGGCTTGCAACCTGCAAGTATAGATGAAGTTGAACTGACTGATACAGCACCGAAGAATAAAAACTGACATTGAAGTTTCACAAAGCACCTTTAGTCGAAAGTATTTTTAATGTATCTCTAATAGTAGATAGCACAAAATACAACTCCTCCCAAACGGCATACACCAGCGACGTGAAATTTTCACACGTCATTGTGATGGCTGCAATTGTCAGTTCAACTGTGCTGTTTTCAACTTTCAACATTTAAATTTTAACCTAAAACTGAAAACGCGATATTTTGACGTGTCAATGCGAGATGAAAAAAGTAATAATAATAGTCGCCTAGCAACTGCTCAATACTAATATATTCTGCAAGTGACAGTTGAGATAGTAACGCGAACGTAGATATTTGTGTTTAGTATTGAATTTAATATTTGTAATTTGATAGAAAGTGAGTGGCGAATTTGTACAACTTGGTGTGCATATAGAATCGTCATCGAGAATTAGCGTATGCGGTTCAGGAGCCATTATTGAATGAAAATCTACAAGCTGTCTATCGGGAAGCTCTGCGCCACCATAACAAGAGTGCATATTTTTCTTTGGCTGGTTTCAACTCTTAAAATCACTATTAATTGGTCGACTATATTTTGTGGGTGTAACAAAAGAGGTATTGTTGACGGTGATATTTTCAAATTTCAACATTAGCTAGCCAACGTCTAAGTTTAATAACCTTATATAAGGGTTGATTATCTTGAGCGAAGCGGGGTAAAATATACTAGTAGATATATAAAAGGTTACAGAAAGTTGAATAAATTGATTTTTAAATCGGTTTATGGACAAAAAACGGGGTTTAACGAAAGCCAACGGGGCTTAACGTTTAATTAGCCACTAGTACTGTTCTAGCCCTATTCATCAATCCATGCTCTATTAAAAAAAAGAGGTTGAGCAACGGAACAATACGCAGTTTATCGTAAAAAAATCTGTTCAGATGAAAAATTGATATTGAATTTGTCATCAGTATCTTTCTGAAGTTTTATTTATATATATATTTATTTAATGCCATGTCCACTCTAACTGAAAAGCATATAAACTCCTAATAGAGAATCTAAGAAGTACTTATTTTTATGTGACCTGGTTGAGAGGCAGTCGTTCAACACTTCTATGTGGAATGGGTAATGAAACTTCGAAAGAGAAAAGGAGTTAAAGTCGCTATATCTACGTATCATTTTCATGATCAAATGCTTGCAAGTAAGCTTAAACATTATAGATAACCATATTTTTGTACAAAAATCTATAAAACAATTTCAAAATCAACGTTTGATAAATAATATCCGTTTCGGGATACCGCAACCGTGTGAACGAAAATTCAACAGCGTTAACTACTCGTTTACAGGACCAACCTAAAGACGAAAATAAATCTTATAATTAATACTTCAGTTATAAAAACAGTGTATTTTTTAATGCTATTTTGTTATCTGTTGTCGTTTTGTCAAATTATTGAGAAAAATAGTTAACTATATTTGTCGTGTATTACAAACCGAAATGACTGACTAACCGCTTTTATTGTATAAATAGAGTGATATTTATGAACACTTCCCCCTTTCGATTGCTCACAATACAAAAGGGTTGCAGTCAAGTACATGTGTATGTATGTAATACTCTTCCTGTGTTAAGAATTTAACAGCATTGTGAGCGTATCGAGATCCAAGACCCGGGAGATCGCTTGTTTTGCACGTTACACGCCTAAAATCAGTAGATAACGAATATCACTTTTGACTCTGCAGTTAATAACGTCTTCTCCATTGTTGGAGCAGAATATTTTGAGAGCAAATCTGCTATCTCGATGAATAAAACTGAATGGGGCACATATGCAAACTTTGGTTACTCGTCATTGTCATGCTGTTCTATCAACGGAGCTCATCTTGAGACGCGTGATCAGGAGGGAAGACTTAAAATTTTAATACGTACACTTTTGACTTTCAAAGTTTACTAAAGTCTTAAAAGACATAACGATCTCTCAAAAAATATATGAACCATTAAATATAATGAAAAGACTTTGAGCCGTACGTTAGCCATTTTTAAAAAGTTAACACATTGGATGTCAAAGAACGCGACCGCATTCTCTCTATAGAAATTACATCAGCGCTAATATATCAATGGCCCAGTTTTATAAGACGATAAGTCAAAAATTTGATGTTTTGAGTTAAGTTAAGCACTATATTCGAACACCGCTCTTCTACAGTTCCACAAAAGTAGAGCTTGTAAAATGTACAGATTTTCTCTCAAAAAGCAGATATTTGTATCAAAATATCGTATTGTGTAGATATATTTTTGTGAATCGTGGCGTTCCGTAGAGAAACAACCTTTAATCCTAAAACTATAAACTATTCACCATCTATTTTAATAAAAAAATAATACAACTAATAAGCCATCACTTTTCTACGAGTCAATTTAGTTGAGTCAAAACTTTCAACGGCCATATCTCAAAAGTACCAATTTATAGTAGTATTACTATGGAACTAGGCCATCGATATGACATAACTAATATTTAAATAAAATAATATTTATTTTGCACTACTTCCACATTTATATAATGGTCATCTCAGGTATTATCAGTTGAAAATGCTCGAGATGAGCGAAACCGGTCTAGATGATTATAAATATGTCAAAGTAGTACAAAAAAAATTGCGCTTATTTTTTTAAATGTAATGTCTTTTCACTAAGGGTTGGCAGTTAACACCGTAAAACGAGACCTACGAGTGCTGGAGGTCGATGATTGGCGTAAGAAGGTGGAGGACTGAGCGGAGTAGAGGAGAATAATTGAGGCATCCAAGGTTCACCCTCAACTGTAGCTCCAGGAAAGAAAAAAAAGTTTATTACAAATGTTGAAAAACATATATGTTAAAATAGTACAAATAATGTATTCCCAGAATTCGCAGGATGTTAATACAGAAGACTGTCTGAACATTTAATGATTATTCTACGCGGTTGATTTCTTAGTTAGAGTTTATTTAAATTTTAATACATTAGCAGAAGGGAGAAATAAAATATGGGTACATTGTAATAATGTGGGCAAAGATATTAAGCGACCCTAACAGTATTTTGTATCACTAACTATAATATTATAACAGTGATGTGCAACCAGTCATACTAATTTTACACAATGAGATACCCGTTAAACGCAAAAAAAATAATATCTCAAAATTGTGTTTCTTACGTGACATACTAAAAAACATTATCATGCAGCATGATTTTCCACGTCATTTCACTCTTTTAAGTTACTGCTGAATTCATAGAAAATATTAATTGCCAGCCATTAGGGTCCAATTTTTATTTTATACTAGTGGGTTCCCAGCACGCGTTGCAATGCCACTCAAACAAAGAAAAGGTTTGTGTTTTAATTCTGTTTATTAAAGTGCTTTTGGATTTTCGATACACTATATTTTTTGATTTCCGTCTGGTGCGTAAACGAATAAATCAGAAAGTTTTTCCGAGATATCGCTGTTTGTGCATGTTTGATTATTTTTTTTAGATTTTAGATTTAATTTTGCTTTTCAGAAAACTTCACGGGGCGTGCCCACAACAACTCACCAAAGTTTAATTGAAGTCGGATGAATGGTAAAGGAACACATAGAGAACAAACAAACAAACATTCCTTTATTATATTATATAGATATTTTCAATCGATTTATGGATTTCTGTTCGTAGTCCTTCCTTCCAACCATTCCATCCTCACGGGGAGTAGTGAGAGCGATTAGCTAACCGCTAGTCCTGTCCTATCCTTCTATCCCTACTCTCTTCGAAAAAAGAAAGGTTGAGCAACTGAGTAACAAGCAGTTCTCGTACAAAAATTCTGTTAAGATACCTCCAATAGGAGAACAAATGCTCTACATTGGGAGCGGCCATGGAAAAAAATAAAAATAAGGTGTAATGGATTTGGTGGTTGCTTTATGAAAATAGTATTGAAAATTGATATCTTTTTTAAACGAAGTGCTATGGCTTTAATTTACCTGAAGAGCGTCTTCAGACAAAATGAATTATAAAAATCAGCTTTTTCGTTGGAATTGATTGAAACTGTTAAATATTTAACTGTTAACATACATACCGATAAAGGGTGGGAATTAACTATCAACAATGATCCGATGAAAAAGAGAGTTATGGATTCAACGTTTGCATTAAATATTTTGAAGTGGAAAAATTATTCCGGAATGATGGAAGAATAGAAAAGCCTATAATATTCATAAGTTTATCTCGAATTGAATCTTACAGAAACAAAACACAATAAATGAAAATGTTATAAAGTTCATATTCAATTCGAATGTGCTTTAAAAATTATGCCAATGAGCTTCATCCGTGAAAGAAATAGCTGTCTTAAAAGTAAAATGGTTAGCAATCTCTGAAGTTATAACACGAGAAGGTTAGATGTCTGTACAAAATAGACACTATGGGACAAATTAAATTTCATATCACACGATGCCGGTTCTCAAACTTTATTACCACTGAGAATTAAATGAAGGCAACCACTATTATTTTATGACTATAATAAGTATTATTATATAATTCTTGGTAAAGATTACTAAAATATGTATAAAATTCAACAGATTCGTTTAAAACGCAAAGATTTTATGACAAGCTCAAATAAAAGCCGAATATTTTGTTTGTAGACTTAAAATTGCTTTAAGAAACTAACTGGTTACTATTTCTACGTCCAAACTTTCTTTTTGAGATAGGGTAAAGGGCAAAGAATGAGTTAGTAGTAGAATTTTGAGAAACCTGATGACTGACTCATTTTACCCGCAAAAACTATGTGAAGTTGCAAAGCGAGCATTCAGTTGCTTGAATATTTTTATATCTAGGGTGGGTACAGAGCCTTTTATGCATGTATTCTAGTTAAGTTTTGTATATATAAATATTGTGATAGGTAGAGACTTTGAATGCAGAAAGAAATTAAAATTGTTAGTCGTATTCCTCACGGGTGAGGGCCGTGACATCGGCCTACTGCAACAACTCCAATTTATTTGAAGATAATTCCCCACACGTTCCTGCACTTTGCTGCTCTGAAGACCATCGATAAGGAGAGGCCTGAGGCGTCTTTCATTTGGTCGCTCCAACGAGTTGAGGCTCTTCCGCGTCCCCTTATACCTTCAACCTTTATTGTCGGTAGGCTTGCAGGTGATGTGGCCAAAAAAGCTGTGTAGGCGTCTTGTATAAACGGCCGAAAGTTTATCCTATATTTAAAATTAATATTAAACTCCTGCGAATACTAATCGTGGGTGTAAAGTAAATAAAATTGTTGAATTATTATCCGGAAATTTTGTATTACGAATGATTCTGTTAGTTGAAGGGTTTGAATGGAGAAAGAAATTAAAATTAGCCCCCTACGAATATTAATCGTGGGTGCTAAGTAAATAAAAGTGTTCAATTACTGCCTATTCAATTTAAAACTGAATTTTAAAAGTGACTCGACGACGGTCAAATAAATAAAGGTCGCGTGAAATATCTTTTCTTAGTGTGTTTCTTGAAAGATTAATATCGTAGTCATGCATCTATGCCATGAAAGAAAAGCTTGGACTGAAAAGAGGAATAAGGATCTTGAAATTTCCTTGGCGATTTTCTTCGTAGTAATAATAATATACATTGCATTTGCTTTAAGTCGAATATTTATTTGGGTTCCAGATATTTTATAAACATAGAGTGAATATTATCATTTACAAAGCGGGATAATTTTCTCAATACCTAGCCAAAAAGCCGTGTCTCGTATTGGTATTATTTTTATTCCGAAAAATTAAAAATACACGAATTATTATGTAAAGTCCATAAACCAACGTACGCAGAGAGAACAAACATATGATCTTCAAAGTTTTGTTTTAAAACGAAGCCAATGAAATTTATATCAAGTAACGGTATTTAGATAACTACTCCAAACAATTATAAACTCTCCCACATTTTATTCAAAACCTAATATAACTTTACCTGTATCGCTATCGCAAAATTTTATGTGTACATTTAAGGAAATTTAATACATATGGTTGTTATTTGGATGGTTTACGATGTGCGAAATATTTTTGTAATAAATATAAACCTAAAATGGTATTATGACTAACAATTATTTAACAATATAGTGAACGGAGGCACTTATTAATGAATATAAAAACAGATTTAATTTATTTTTTCATTGTAATTTTTTTGTCCCAAAAAGACATTTATTCAAAACAAATATTATACTTTTATAAGTTAATGATTAATATTAACGAATTAAAATTTCTGTTTTAAATTATTATTCTGAATGTTAAATTTTTGAATTTAAAAAGTGAATGAGGAATCAGCTTTTTTGTATGCTAAATTGATTTTTTAATATTTTTAAAAACCATTTAAGATGTTTCTGTATTTATAAAGAACTTAAAGTAATGTGTAATTATTCTAAAAAAGTAACATTCACTATTGGTTTAAGTAATTACTGGATAATTTTCAATAAAAACATATTCAAACTAACCACTTACAACAGTATTCGTAAAGGATTTTTTGAAATAGGTTTTCTGATACAAAGTATTTCAACTGACTGAATATTGAAAAACATAAAATTCGGCTAGAAAGCAAGCAAGGAAGGTATAAACATATTTATAAAGATTTAGTCTATAGAAGTAGAAATAAAATAGTCAAAGAACTGAGAGATCCCTTCGTAGACTTCACGTAACTTCAAAAATTAAATAAATAAAATATAAAATAAACAAAAATGCAAGATTTTTACATTTTAATTTTTCAAATATTCGAACATTTTTAATGTAGGTACAGATACATCTTATAGTTACCATTTTTTTTCACGAGCCCCACATTTAGAAAGTTCAGTTATTTGAAGAGTGTATTTGCCAACAGATGGCAGATATGGTTATCTGCTCTGATAGTTGAACACTTTCCCTATTTCGAGTATATTTTGCGCTCAGTTATACACGATGTGATTTTGTAAAAGTATTTTTTATTCCCATTTTGCTAGATTCACAAATAGGACATATTTTTTTATATAAACAGTCCTTTGACATTAGTATGTGAACATTAAGGGTATAAAATAAATTTTCTCATAGCGAATATAAATTGTATTTATTTATTTATTATCTTCATAAAATGTTAACTCAAACACAAATATATTTGTACTTCATCAGGACCGATTTCACTCATCACGAGCATTATCAACAGATGAAATATAAAGAAATAAAAAATGTGGAAGTTAAATTGTGTGTGTGTGCTTATTTTCAATATTATGCTTTTCCACCAAGAATTGACACTTCTAAAGAGAGATAAATTCTTTTTTCATTTTAACAAAGTCATTCGACATCAACTCGATGAGAAAAGCAATACTGAAGCCTAAGATGTCAATTATTGAGGCTCATAACAACAAAAACAACCAAAAATTGATGATGAAGCATGAGATAACTTTGTAGGGATACATGACTCCACGGATTTGCGAAATGTGATATCCGAGAGAATATTTTGCCTTCGGTCAGCGAAAATTATTATTGTTTTTAAAAAGAAAAAATTTCCATAAAATGACATTCTTATCAAGTCATCATTTTACACAACAGCAGTTACGAAATGTAATATTACTGAGTGCAAAGATAAGTAAATACGTGATTGTAAAAGGAGACCGTCTGCAGGCGTGAGAATCATCAAATTCGATATTTGGAAAACACAATACAACGAGTGAAGAATATGGAAAACGAATCATCAGTCTCTCGCCACTCTCCGACCGTGCAACATCCACTTCGGACTGCATTACCGACCTTGACATCATCATCATTTGCACTGCAGCTTAGTCACGTCAAAATTCAATATTGGAAACACATAATCCTAAAAGTTTTTCGTTATGAAGGACTTATAATGATAATAAATATAAAAAATACCAAAAATAGTGTCGCTGATGATTGCTTATATAAAAACGGTCATTTTTCTTTCTACAGTCAACAAATAAAAAAAATAGACAACATTTGAAATTGCAACTGTTACATTCTAGCCATTAAACGGAGTTCTTACCACTAGGTTACAGTTACAGAACTGTATTCAGTATATAGTATACTCAAGTCAAATATATGTAGTGATATATGACGCTGCGGATTTGCAAAATTTGAAATTCGAGAAAAAAATTTGTATTGTGCCAAAGCATTACCTCGTGTCAACGAAATTTATGATAGTTATTGAAGAGGAAAAGATTCAATAAAATAACACATGTCAAGTCTTCACTCCACATAATAGAGTTACAAAATGTGATATTTGAAAAACACAATATGAAGACTAATATGGAATACGAATAGAAAAGAGATCATCAGTCTGTCGCCACTCGCCGAACGAGCGTGAACAAATCTATTCTGAACTGCATTATCGATATCATCATCCATCGTACTCTTTAATTGTGTCACGCATTCAACATTAGAATCATATTCCTAAATATATGTATTACATAATGATATTTTTTACATAAATGAATTATTAATAAATAAGGCTAAAATATATATAAATTATATAAATTGTCCGGTTTTACACAATAATTTTATATAAATGTGTATAGGTTCTACTCTCATTGTTAACAGGAGGCAATTTTCAATACAAAGTCAATGTTTTGAGTTTTGGGTGATTATTGGCTTTATATATTTGGGCTTTCTTGACTTCGTGAAAAAATAAAGGGCAGTAGCGATGCAGAAATTTTCCAGATGAGAAGGAAACGAGTGAGTTTTTGAATAACTCTTTGCCGTTTAAAAGGGTCCCAAGAGAGTATTTAAATCCTTTTCGTCCGCCTGATTGTTCTGTTTCAATTTCTTTGGAAAATTAATTGCCATCTAATTTCGCTTTCATTGCACGCTGCTAGAATTTCCCGGCTCGTTGTTACTTTATTAAATAGAAGAGTATTTGAATAGAAACAGGCTTCGGAAACTTTTTTTTAGCTCAATGGGTTAAATTAAAGAATAATTGGACATGGTTTCATTTCGGTTAAAAGATATCCTGGAGCGAAAATAATTAGAAACATTCATTCTTTAAGATGATATAATTAATTGGCTATGATATCATATTTCTAGTATTATTTTCATTCTCAAACTATGCGGATTTTTAAATTTCCCTTGTGATCTCTAATAATGGATAAGTGATTAAAATACCGTTTAGCGAATAGCTAAAAATGCGATCTCGTTTACTACTGGTAAATTGGTAAGAAATTGCTATATATTACAGATTTACAAAAATCACCATATAATAAGTATAACTATGAAAGGAGTGAAATATTTTCGATGCTGAAAGAATGAATTATTATTTAATTTGAATATTGCTTTGAACCACTTTAATGACTTGTCAATCAATAAACTACCAAGATCCAATATCAGGGCGTAGCATATTTCTTTTTTTTAGTGATATAAGGATATTGCTAGGAGAGGATTAGTGGTTAGCTAATCCCTCTCGTTGCACCACATTTTTGAGGATCCGAAGGGTAGGAGTGAGTATTTCATTTATGTTTATTTTAATAAGCGGTTTACTGACTACTAAAAATATGCAATCTTTTCTTTATTAGAATTAGAATACGATGGAAGAAATAAACTATCGATAAAATAAAAAGATGCGAGAAACACACACACGTCGTTTACTAAAAATACTGCAAAGTCGGGTCATATCAGTTTTTGCTTTTAAACGAATTATATAGAACAATTTCTGGAAAAAATTACGGAAAAAATAAGTCAGAAATTTCAGAAGGGTAACTGTACATTACAATTGAAAAAGATTTTCTAAAATTTTTATTGGAATAGAAATTTTCACCCCTTTAACTGACAAAACCGCATATTATTTTTTTAGCGGACTCTTAATCATAATTTACGATTAATTCTTCAACGAAAGATTTCTAATGGAAAGCTAATTAGAGTCCATAATAAACAAGCTTAAGCCGAAAGTAAAAGTAGTTTGGAGAAGTTATAGGGTTAAATTTATTTTTTCTCTATTATTATTTAAAGTGAGTTTGGTATTTAAAAGACGATTTGTCAAGAATTCCTTTCTATTGGATGTGCAGACATTCAAAGAGTTTAAAAGTGTGGTCGGAGGAAGCAAAAACGAGAAAGGAAACGTGATTTTTCATTAGAGCTGGCGAAGGGAAGTTTGCGGTGTAGCTTTCCTCAAAGGCTGCTTCGCCGAAGCTCTGGCAAACTTTTTACTTCACTGCCCAATTACGGAATGAGGAGAGCGAAACAAAACATTTAAATGTGCCTCACTCCGGCTATGTATTTACAATGAGAGATCGGAAAAGGTAATAGTACCATATCGCCGCGGGGGAAATGTTTACTGATGTAAGGGTTGAAAAATAAACCCACTATATAAAAAAAACAAAGTTTTTCTTGTCAAATTTATACTGTTGTCAGTCACTGTGATAAGACTGCTATATTATTCGGAGAAAGCAGCATAAAGGTCAAGGACTCAAATGATCGAATGGATAGTTTAAATATTGATTTTTTAATCTTTTTATGAATTTGTATCGAAATGTAGTGGCGTGGTGCAAGAAGTATTATAAGTGAGCTGGATGAAAATCACAATTTTTGTATTTGTTGACGACATTGCATGTTGATTGAATTCAACTTACCTTTACTTCTGGCACCATGAGGCAAAGCAATGTTTTTATATTATCTCATTCACTTTATTTAGAATTTAAAACGAAGCGTAGAAAATGCGATTTGCTGCAAGTTGTTTCCTAACACTATCCTTTGACACACCCTGGTTTTTTTTGTTAAGTTTAAATTTCATTAGGGTCCATAACTGAAATCACCCAGCGGTAATGACAATGATTCGGAGAAATCGACCCAACTGTCATCAGGGCACCCGGCCATCGCCTGCGGTAACGTTCACAAGACGAGTCCATTTTTGACGGAAAGGGGTGGCGCCGACGATGCAGGAGTCCTTTTGATTTTATGTGTGGGGAGTCGATTACGATCTTACAAGTGGAGGTCAGCTGCCGGCCAGCGTGGTCGGCACCGTTGACGTTGTGGATTGTTTGTGTTTGTTTTGAAATTGAACGCAATTTAAAATCGTTTGTCGTGTCATTTGCAATATAACTTAAAGTAAATTCAGTTGTTAAGTTAATGTAAATGGAGAATCAATTTTAGATGTTAAGATTATATTTGTGTATTGTAAACCACTGCAACTTCGATTAAAAATAAATAAGTGTTGAACCGGATTTGAAATGGTGTTTGTTTGAGATTCCAGCCCTTCCAGGACATCGATAACCAGCCATCCGCCTCTCTTCGATTCGGGTTTTATCACCTTATTCTATCTGAAATAAGAGAGTAACTATTTCGGCTTATAAAAAATGTGTAGAACTAAATACTTTGTTCTACACATTTTATCCTAATATAATGGAGTTCTACCAAGTAAATGCCAATTCAATCAATACCTGACTAACAATCAATTATTATTAATGTTATTAAATCAACGCACTAAACAAGGTGACATATATTTTAGCCATGTCCGCTGCCATTGTCTAGCACATGGCTTCTAAACTGACTGAGAAAAAGGTAAGACAGGTTTCTTACTGCGAAAAAGAATGGAATATTGTCGACAGTGTTTGCGGCTTAACTTAGCGCGGTCAGAGTTTTTAATATCTCGGTATGTCAATATACACTTGCACAAAAATGAGTTGTTGAATCAACGTTTGAAATTTGTAACGCATGTTACTGATTAATTATCGGGTCGGTGGTGAAGTGGTCAACGTCGTTAGGTTCAGCTACGGATGTCTCGGGGGGCTCAAATCCCAGAACAGACAGTTTAATAAATTGATTTTTCAGTCGATTTATAAGTTTCTGTTTCATGTGCATGGATGTTTTTGGTGTCTTGAATTCCCTCCGGCTACTTCTGTTGAGATACCTCCATTTGGATGCAATATGTTTCACATTGGGAGCGGACATCGTAAAAAAATATAAAATAAATGAGGAATTTACTGCAACTATAATCAATTCAATACTGTGTTTAAGAATATAAAATTAAATTAAATAACTAAATAATTATGTAGGACAGACAGGTAGAAGCTTTAATGTTAGAGTTAAAGAACATATAAGATGTCTCAAAAGTAATAATTTTTCAGAGTTTTCGAATCATTTAATTGAAAATGATCATACTTTTAATAAAAATAATAGCGTTGAAGTACTCCATCGTGTAAATAAAAAAAAGTATTAAAATGAATAGCTTAGTGTTTCTAGAAATCAATAAAACTATTAGCAGTAACGGATGATTAGTAAATAACATTTTAAACAGAACAGGCGGCTCACCATTATTAAATTTATTTCCCTTGGGTTTTTCACATCCAAATATCAGTAATTGATTTGTAAATAGTGTAACAGTGTTTATACCTTACCTCCCTCCGCATGTCCAGTACAATGTAATAAAACCCACCCCACCCTTTTAAGAATTAGAATCATCGTTTACCATAGAAATAAATAACCTTGCGATACGTTTAGTCTGAAGATGCTTCTTAAAGAGGCGAAACGCGTCACGTTAGTGATAAACCAAGTGGAATAACTAAGTTATCAATTTTTAATTTAATTTTATATTAAAAATGAACTTCCACAATGCTACAGCCGAATCCATAGAAAGTAATGTATTTAAGAATTTTGCATGCGTGAATTCATATAAACCTAATATGTTCTCAAAATTACAATACATGACATTACAGCTGACCACAACGTGCAATGCCTTTAGATAGTACATATTTATTAAAACAAAAATAATGATAATAATTTTTTAGGTACAAACTCTATAAGACAAAAATATCTAAAAAAGAATATACAAAGTTAATTGCTAAAAATGTCCACATCTGTAGAGAATGAATTGATCAGCCAAACGGCTTTTGCAACTGGCGCCTCATACAACCGACGCAAAGGACAAGTTTTAAGAAAAAAATAATATTAGGTTATGGTTTCAGTCTTGTAGATAAAAATTGAAAGCATGTAAGCATGTAACAATTTCATGATTATAAACTCGACCTCGAAGAAGAAGAGAAAAATGCCTTTGAAACCAAAACGATCTTCAAGCTTCAACAGAGTCAAATGATAGCATTCCTGAAAGAAATTTGTTTGGGTAGTACTCTTTTCAGGAATTATTAAAGGGAAAATATTACATTTTTTGAAATGAAAATATCGTAGAAATTTCTTATATACTCGTTTCAATTGAAACTTGTAGGAATTTTCATATGGACTCCAAAAATTTATATACATTATCTGTATACACGTGAACTAGCTGAGAATAAACTTTATGTCTGATTTACTACTATTTTTTATCAAATACCCACTGTCTATTTGGAATTCGTATAATTAACATCAGTGGGGAAACGGTAAAAAAAGGCAAAACAGAAGTTAACCGACACTAAGCTTTTTATAAAAAGTTAAGTTGATACTGTATGTTTTATCAATACGAAGAACGTTTCTATTTGTTATTTTCAGAAAGCTTTGAATAATCCATGACCACAAAGCTGTTCATGGAATTGATTTGTATAAAGTTTATAGGAATTTTGGTTTTGGCCAGTTTTATTACATAATCGGAATTGTTTTGTTATTTTCGCTTTAAATCAACTATGTTTCAGACCCTAACTTCTAAAATAAAAGCCCTTCACAGTAAGTTAAAATAACATAATATTGTAGTTGCATTATAAAGTGTCTATGATAATAAGCAAAGAATTGTTTTGAGTAAACGAAGGTTTGTAGTAAGTAAAATAATAATTATATTATTTTACAGATACTTTTAACCTTAAAGTGTCAGGAAAATATTAACACGTCGACATTTGTAAGCCAGCTATTTTTGGAATAAAATAAGTCGCTTATTTTATATATATCGACCGCGGAAAAGAAAAAAAGACGTGTATAGCCCACACAAAATGTGTATTAAATTTTATACATTCTGATTATCGAAAAAAACATATTTTGATTAGACAGAGGGATACGTCCTTTCACCTCACTATAGTCGTTACATTATATATATGTATAAAATTATAGTGTATGAACACGTTTTGTGTGAGTTATACACAATATTTTTTGTGTGGGTTACGTCGTTTTTCCTTTCCACAGTCGATATGAAATATACATAAAATGATGGACATTTGTAAATACTTACCAGACCACTCTGTAGACGTTTTATTATTATCACATATCACATGTAGGGATGAAATTTTCTCTTGACCTAAGCGCTCGTGGTTCAATTTGTATAATAAAATAAAATTTTATACAACGGACACACAGTTCCAGCATTCAGTATTTCATTTTCAATACCGTCATATATGACGGGTACTGTTATACTAGCTATAAACGCTATTCGAAAAATATACATAAACGTGCTGTCACAACCAAACTAAACATTGTCAATTTTACACACTTTTGTTTTCTAACGAATTATATATTCAAAAGCAAGGTTCCACATATAATGCCATATAAATTGTTTTCATGTATACCTTATGTGCAAAAAAATGTTACAGCACTGTGGCATCTACAAGCGTCAAGCTGCTACACTGATTACGTCGATAATATCGATCTAAAAAAAACTCTACTTGACAATAGATAGCACTAAGCAATTTTGGACTACAAACGTCAAAATAAATTTTTGATGGCTTGTTACGGTGATGAGAATTTCTCACGACTTTACCCGTCGATGGCCTGACACGACATATTTACAAGTTTTGGCGAGTCATTTGCTCGTGGAACTATATAGGTTAAAATCTTTCAGATTAACTCATGACAAAGTGTTACACAACCACTTGAGATCAAGATATGAAATTAAAAAAAAAAACAAATTGGATTATTTAATTTAAGACATCGACTGTGCACTCTAGATGATGAAAAACAGATGTCACTAAATGTGGAATGATTGTATATATTTACCCATTCGTCGAATTACATCCCGTCAAAACCCACAATACTATTATAATTGTAAAATCACTGGTATTTCTAAAAGAAGTTGAAAAGCGGCAATTCGCCACTCTGTTAATATGGTGTTTACAAAATAAGGATTAAGACGATTCCCGAAATTTTAACTCAGGTATCAGTGTGGCTCTCAGACGTATAATATCTTACCTCGTAAATAATATTTGTCGCATTTGTATCTTCTATATAAACGTTAGACACTGTTTACTGTCTGTCAGTTCGAGTCTATTCGTGAGCTCGAATGCCTGAAGATGCCGAAAGGCGAAACCCGGGTCGTTAGTGACAAAATACATGGAAGTGTACAAAATCTCAATAATCCAAATAGGATTATATTGATATTAATTTGGAAGAACTTTATTAAACTTAGTAAAAATCGTATGTATATACCACAAGATATAAAAGTGGAAGTTGACCTCACTACCATCGTCAGAACTACTAATTCACTACTGTATTTGTGACGATTAGCTGTATCTTGTTATTTTGTTGTTGTTCTGGAAGAAGACACTCACTGGAAAATACTAGTTTTGAGTAATTGAACTTTGAAGTTTGCCAAATGCTTGAAATGCCGTACGTTTTTCATTTTGCTTGTTTGTATAAAACTGATTTTAAGTAAAAGTATAGTTTATAAAAATAAGTGTGTTCTGTCATACGGTAGAGTTTGAAATAAGAAAAATTTTGGTATAACTAACTCAATATGTCATTTTTGCGATTTAGTGTTTTCTTCCAGTACAACGACAATTGATACATGATGAACTAATTCCTTCGAAATTCTTACATATTATTAAGAAAAATATTTGATATAAAAAAAGGTTTCATCTCAAAACTTTCTAATCGATAAGTTGTTACCACTCGTCTGCGGATGTCGACTTTTCTTATGTTTCCAAACGTCTTTTAAGAATCCTGAGAAAATATAACTTTTCACCGCAAGAAGACGTATCATTGTAGAATATAAATTATTACCTTCAGTGATGCTAGTATATCTTATTTACATTATTTCTGTTCGCTGACACCGTATTATAAATGTATGAAATATTTTAAAAGCACTCTGTTTGTAAGTGGATGCCGCGTAAACATTTTTGAAAGCGTCGAAAGTTGTTGGTTTCCGGTGACAGTTTGCATGAATTGAACTGCGGCGTATTTGCATCAAAAATATATCCGACAACTTGCGCCACTCAAACTCATCCCCAGATGATATTTTATATCAAATACAAAAACATGTCATAAGGGTTTTCAAAAATATATAACAATTCAAAAAAAAAGTTTTATTGTATTTTCATGTTATCAAGGTATTGATGTTAAATAATTTAAATAAGAGTTAATAAGAAGTTGTATTTCAAAACGAATTGTTCCGTATTAATTAATAGCACACCATCGTCCAAAATAACGTATGCCACCGTAGTGAAGTCTCTGTCGGTAGTTGTTAATTGACATATTTAAACATATTTCAGTAAACACTTTTCAACTTCTTAAAGCAGCAATTCGCCACTCTGTTAATATGGTGTTTACAAAATAAGGGTTAGGGAGATTCCCGAAATTTTAACTCAGGTATCAGTGTGGCTCTCAGACGTATAATATCTTACCTCGTAAATAATATTTGTCGCATTTGTATCTTCTATATAAACGTTAGACACTGTTTACTGTCTCTCAGTTCGAGTCCATTCGTGTGCTCGAATGCCTGAAGATGCCGAAAGGCGAAACCCGGGTCGTTAGTGACAAAATACATGGAAGTGTACAAAATCTCAATAATCCAAATCCAAAAAGTATAAATCAATTTTTACTGGAAAGTAAAAATTTATTTGTAAATTTTAGTGTCATTTTGTATTAATAAAGTAAATTTACATATGACTCATTTTTTTATGAAAATTATCTCTCTCACACAAGATTCTCATTTTAAAGACGACAGAGCAGGTCTCGGCCAAATGATGTATATTATAAAAATAAATTGATCACTTTTTGGAAGGAAAACATCATTTTATATTGTTTTAGGTTTAAAAATTCTGACCCGGCCACTTGATGTAAGCCACTATTATATCGATAATCCCTACGTATGATCCCGTATCTGCAAACATGAGAATTTATAAGAGTGCATTTCAAAGACATCATATAAAGTTTTTGATTAAAACAGTTTTTACTCTCTTCTGAACAATTTCGATTTTGACGGTTACGCCAATTAGCCAAAACACCGTCGATATGGTAATTATTTGAAGAGCTATTCATTTTTTTATTTATTTAATTAATGGAGTAATTGATATAACTTTTATGTAATAAATACTGTATAACTCGTTATGCAACAAAAAAAATACCCAAGACATCGATGTAAGTACCTTGATGTTTATTCAAAAGATTAATTATGCTACAAAGTTAATAAATAGAGTTTTGACATAAAAGGCAGACTTAATTTGAAAAGATTCTTCTAAACTTTTATACTTGAGAAATAAGGCCAAACAAAATTTTGAAAAGTATGCACAAGTCTAAAATAAAACATTTGCTTAGGACAGAAACGAAGCAATTAAAACCTTAATCAAAGTATTTGAAACAAATTGGAATTCCAATATTCTTGTGAAATTATTATTTTCAACCTAAAACAATGTAATTTAATATATTCTTATTGGTTGATGAAACTTATTATAATAAAACTTAGTTGCTAATACAGCTACAAATAAGGGATATCACCTCCTACAGCTTTTGCTAATCACTGTCAAAGGGCTGCCTTTGTAACCTAGAAATTACTGTTATATGAGATTAATTCGTAAAAAATAAACGAAGCGAAATCAAAGATACTTGTCATAATCTGTTGCCATTTTCCAATATACGTTATGTGACATCTGTGATGTCGTCTTAATAACGCAAACTATGTTGTAGTCTCATGGCGATTAAAAATACCAAATAACATAAATGTCACAAATAGTACATAAAACGTAAGCTTATTTTCTGTATATTTTTTGTTTTCTGTGAGATGAGTGCAGTATTCCCTCTAAGCTGCGCGTATACGTAACCATGCATCAGTTTTAAAACCCCCATAAAGTATTCAAATAATTTTTTTCAAGAAATGTATAATTTCATTTTTTACCATGTGCGCTTCCAATATGGACTCATAATGGAGCTATCTCAAGAAAATTTTTCTACAAGAAATGTTTGTTACTGAGTCGATCAAACCTCTCTTTTTCGAAGAGAGTAAGGTGGAGAGATTTAGGACTGGACTAGTGGTTAGCTAATCACTCTCGCTATACTCCGTTTTTTTGGATCGGAACACGGATTGTTGGTTTGGCATGCTTAGCTTATGGATTTTATGCACAGCGAATATCTCCTTTTAGAGGGAAAATCGCATGAGTGTATATAATGTCTACGAAGACAAGGCGTCGAGACAGCAACTAGCTAATAGCCACTCCAAGCTCCATCTCTCTTAATTTTACTTTTTTTTTTGATACCCACCTCCGTCTGCAATGTGTATGCAGCCGCTGTTTCACGGCCTGCTTCCATAACGCAATAACGATGAAAATAACTGTAACTACTCCTCATATTCTTGGTCCGATGCAGAGCTGCACGGGACCTATATTTTAACCATGCACTATTGTGCTTAAAAAAAAAAAACATCGAAAGAAAAAAAAGAGAAAATGTGACTTGCTCAGCCTCTTAGTTTAAGCAATATTAAGTATCCTGTGTATCCATATTTTAAGAATCCACCATGGCGGTGGAGTTTAATTTACTCCGCGTTGAATCTAAACAGGAATCGAAAATATCCTACTCCTCACATGATGTTGCAAATGGATCGAATGCTTCAAAGTTGACCTTGGTTGAGATCAAGTCACTATTGGTTTAACGACTAACTTACAAATGGTTGTTGTGAAAACAAATTCTACTGAGAAATTCACTTGAGTGTATATGCTTCACAGTGTTAGGCGGCAAAGTTTTAAAAAATATATTATTAAAATTAAAAACGTTTTGAAAATAGTCATCCCTGAAATAATCTTTTAGAGAAAACAAAACTAAACTTGCCGTTTCATCTCTTTTCAACCGGCAGCCTGAAACATAGCTCCAACATGAAAATATTAAACTTAATAAAAAAGTAATTAATATAATTTATTAATCTCCCACATCTCGTGCCGTTTTTTTTTGTAAATTTTGTCCCAAAACCTTTTTTTCTGTTCCCGCTATTTATGATAATTTTTAGTCGGTTCGTCGCAGAAATGCGAACCTAGACATAATTAAGGTTTCGGGGTCCTTTTTTCGGGAGAAATTTTATTATTTTTGTTAAATGGAATAAGTTTTTTTGCTTTACAAATTAAACTTTCTAAGATGTCTATCTGGGCTGCGTCTGTTCCCGCCCAGCTCTCCTGTTTAAACTTTTAATGAATCGCCCACCTTCCTTGCCTCGCTTTAATCTTATTTCTGGCTATACTGTACCTACTCCATTGATTCGGCAATCAGATTTGGTCTTCACTCTATCGAAATGCGATTAAAACTTTAAATGCTGAATTCAAGTGTTTCATATTAGTGAACTATAGACTATGTGTCCGTTTGATTATTTAATTTAATCAAATGCAGATAGGTATTGTCATCTGCAATATTACAGTTCGTATTAATAAAGCGTCAACATTATTTCTACAGTTCATATAGTTTTTTTAAAGCAATTTTCTTCGATTGTGAAGCATGTAAATTTATCTCTACAATCTAGTCTGTTTGTCACAAGAACTCTTCCTTAACGGTAAACAGTAAGGACGTGGAATTTGCACACGCCATTCTGGCCACCAAATGTGCTATTTTCAACTTTTAACATTATTATTAATTGATCGACTAGATGAAGTGTTTCATGGCATACGGTCCACTGTGATAATTTTAACTTTAAAAATAAAAATTTTAAACATACAATTTGTCTTTACAATTTTACCTCCAAATTTTTGTGCAAAAAGTAGGAAACAACAAATAGTGTTTTATTTTTAAAATGTAATGTTTTTCCGTTAAGTTTGAACAGTTAACACCTTAAAACTGATTACATTTTTAACTCTAATATTAACTGGTTGACTGTATTATTTTGTTGGTGTCACATGAGGTAAAATAACGCCATTATAAGTCTAACGTCTAAATGTTACCGCTACTATATATCTGAAAATTGATTCGTTTAAGCCGAAAGACTTACCACTCGAAAAACGGGACTGGCTCAAGGCTATACACCATCAGCGAGCGGTGAATGTATCTCTATCACACAACCACACTTGTGTATAAGTAAGTAGGATAAAAGAGCTGCATGTCATTACATCTCGCTTGCATCTCTCGCTTTACATGTGATAGAGCGAGGAACCGTAAAATTCACTGCATTTTTCTATTATACATATATATAAAAAAAGTATTTGTGAATATTAATCATAAGTCTTTATATTTCTACGACTTTCATGTAGTTTTATTTAGAATTAACGTTTTTTTTAGAACATCGCGTACATATCAACTGGCCCAGTTTAGCAAAACCCGTCCTGATCATTATTAAAATGTGAAAGTAGTAAAAAATACAATTCTTTTCTTCCAAGAATTGACAGCTAATACTTATAAATATTTTCTCTAATGTTATTTTTTTTTCCAATTCCATCGTTGCAAATAGAAGGGCGTGATCGCTGCGGAGCTAAGCAATCCACAATGAAGCCAATTCACGTGGGCACCAATTGCATTTATATAAATATACCTCCCCGCATACCGCACCTACACAGATATACATATATATATCACCGCATACACACATACACACATGCACATGCAATACGCAAGGAAGCATCCAGAGGAAAGTCATTTTCTATTACAAGGGGTCGTGTTTATTTAATTTAAACAAAGAAAATCCCTGTTTACATCTATGGGGGGGTCGTTAAGCAGAACTGCTCTTGGTCTAAACGAATTCTTAAGTATTGTCTCATCGTAATTTTGTAGGTAAGAGATCGTTGGGTTATAATGTTTGCCTACATCACTGTGAAACTTTTGAGACATTTCGCGAACGAATTGTAGGTACTTTTAAGTCTCTGTGTAGTAGCGAGTTACGTACGTACCACTTTTTAACATAAGAGATGAAGGAGACTCAAAGAACTATGACGCTAACGCGCCTTATGACTTAATGCTCCATCAAATTAATTTCCAAAAAATATATATATCAAATTTGGATTATTGAGATTTTGTACACTTCCATGTATTTTGTCACTAACAACCCGGGTTTCGCCTTTCGGCATCTTCAGGCATTCGAGCACACGAATGAACTCGAACTGACAGACAGTAAACAGTGTCTAACGTTTATATAAAAGATACAAATACGACAAATATTATTTACGAGGTAAGATATTATACGTCTGAGAGCCACACTGATACCTGAATTAAAATATCGAGAATCGCCTTAATCCTTATTTTGTAAACACCACATTGACAGATTGGCGAATTGCCGCTTTCCAACTTCTTTTAGAATTACCAGTGATTTTACAATTATAATAGTATTGTGGGTTTTGACGGGATGCAATTCGACGAAAGGGTAAATATATACAATCATTCCACGTTTAGTGACATCTGTTAGGTGTTTCAACGTATAGGATACAATAACGGAGAATTAAGAAGGTTCAGCTGCTCATTCAGAATTGGCAAAGAATTTAACTGGGCTCTATTGGTTTCCAAAATTTCTTGATAAAATAATTTATGATCCCCCATGTTTTTATGCAAGAGTTTAACCCCATCATCCGCATTAGACGTATGGTTCTCCATTGGCAAGTGATTTGCGAATGTCAAAGTTTCTTAAATTTAAAAAAAATATATATTTTAGAATAAAAAAATAAGCCTTCTTATGACTATTAACTGTTTATTCGATTTAAAAAATTATTTTTACTTAATGATGGCAGCTCTTTCGGTTTCCAAAATTAAAATATATATTACATACGTCGACTATTTATTTAAACATCTTATTCAATCACATGTGAAATCGAGTGTACGTTTTGTAATGAGGATTTGGCTTTTTACCTGCCATCTCCAGTTGTTCGTGACTTTAGCAGTTATTTCGCATTACATTATTTCCACAACGAAATACTGGTCTTCCAACCAAACTTTTTTCACAGGAGCATCTGTCACGTATTTTTTCCTAAGAAATATACCTAGATCACATTTTTTTAAACAAAATCAATTACACGAATAATAAGGGATTGATTATTTTTTATTTATTTAATATATCAGAGTTCAGGCTATTCTCGTCATTGTCGTGTTTAGAGTATATTGAGGGCTTGACTGTATTAAACAAATATTCGTCCGTAGTAGAGTGGCAGTGTGGAAAATCTAATGAATTTATTTTTCAATCACTGTTGAAGGCATGATGTGTAATGTTCCGTCCGAATCAAAATGAAGCGTAGCGAAAGCTATCAGTTAACCCTTTCCTTCTATCCCCACTCTCTTTAAAATAGAGAGTTGAACAATTGAGTAGCAAGCAGTTCTCGTAGAAAAACTCATCAGCCATCGGATCTAAAACAGAGGTGAAGGAAGTACAATTAGTTACCTACTTGCTCTTCCCTACTAAGTATAGAAGTACAAAGTACTTCTATCTTTAAGTACTAACAAAGATAAAGGTTAACCAATTGAATAAAAACCAAATATTGTAAAAAAATTTCTGATGAGGTTCTATGAGAATGCCTTATTTTAAAGTGATGGGCCTATGTTAATATTTGTAAATGGACAAAAAGAATGATACAATTTGAATAAATTTTGTAGAACTGAATACTTCTACCAAGTAAATGACAATTCAATCAAAAGATTTTTTTCCATGTCCGCTCCCAATGTGGAGCATATGGTCTCCTAATGGAGGTATCTAAACAGAATTTTTCTACGAGAACTGCTTGTTACTCAGTTGCTCAACCTCTCGTTTTCGAAGAGAGTAGGGATAGAAGGATATTGCTATGACAGGACTAGTGGTTAGCTAATCGTTCTCGCCACGCCCCGTGAGGATGGAACGGATGGGACGGAGGACTCGTGAAACTATGAAAACCGTCCGCACCGGGAATTGAGCCAGAGACATCAGTCACCGTAGCCAGCGACGCTACCAACTGCGCCACGGACGCCGACCAAATAAATTGATATAATTTAAACTTATTAAGAACTGCAAGATATTCCATAATTATAATGGCCATACAGAGCCGATTTTCTAAATTATGAAAAATCCTTTTTCAATTTAGGTATTACACCTTATTATTATCATTTTGTTTTTAATATTCTTAGTTTTTCAATAATTATTGTAAATATAGAATTTTCAATGAAGCTTCTCAAAAAAGTGTTTTAATTTATCATTAATTTTTTTCTTTAAAGAGACTAGGAGTAGAGGAATCAAGTCAAAAAATTATTAATAAGCTATAATAGCTTACAATATTTTTTTCTTCTGTTTCCATTCTATTTTTCATGCTTGAATATACTTTGAATGCCGGATACGAAAAGATGAAAACGTCACAGATTTGAATGCCTTTGGAGATAATTCGAATGAAAAATGATTACATGCAAGTGTCCAATTGGGAGTTTGAGCCCTTTACCACGAAATATACATACTTAGGAGTATTTGCTTCCGATGTTGAATGTTGACGTGATTAAACAGCAGGACGGATGATGATGATGTCGAGGTCGGTAATGTAGTCTAGAGTTAATATTACACGGTCGGAGAGTGACGAGAGACTAATGATCCCTTTTCCATATTCTTTACTCGTTGTATTGCGTTTTATAAATATCGCATTTGATAATTTTTACGCTCGCAGGCGGTCTCCTTTTAGAATCACATATTTACTTATCTTTACACTCAGTAATATTACTTTTAAGGTGTTAACTGTCAATTCTTGGTGGAAAGACATTATATTTTAAAAAATAAAACACAATTCGTTTGTACTACTTCCACATATTTATAATGATCAGGACCGGTTTCGCTCATCACGAGCATTATCAACTGATTACAGTAATATTACATTTATTAACTTCTTTTGTTTGAAATGATGACTTGACCAAGCTTTCGCTGACCGAAAACAAAACATTTTATCGGATATCGAATTTCCTAAATCCGCGGCGTCATGTATCCTTACACATATTTTTTGAACATTTACACTTGTTAGTCGAAAATACTGTCCAAGAATCTCTTTCCACTATCAGCCTCTTCACTGCCTCCCAAATCATTCCAGTGTCTGTACTTCCTCTGAGTACATTAAATAGAAAGTCATCAGCGTATTTCCAGGTCAATGGAGTCCATCCAAGTGGTAAAATGGGCGAGCAGGATTCATTCGCAGCACAGTCTGGGGCTGGTCAGCCCGCTCTCTTACCTTACCCTCGCAATAATGCATACGTTAATAACCTGATATAATCCATTCACTTTACATATACAGAAAGTTGCTTGCATTGAATATCCGTGAACGATTGGATAAAATTCATTATTGTTTTCTTCTCATTGATCAAATCCTACTTTTTAAAACAAAGAAGACGCGATTGGAAAACTTATAAGTGTGAAAAATTTCATCAAGATCGTAAAATAAAATCCTCAGCGGAAGTTATTTGAGGCGTCTTTAGAGTAATCAAGGTTTGAAGGGAAAATTTATTTCCTCGGGGGGGACATCAAAAGGCTCACAGCTCAATTTAATCAAATTCAACATAAAATTCCGTCGCGACCCCCCTTGGGAATTTCACTCGTATCGTAGAAGAAAGTCACTTTTTTCCAGAGATGGCTTTTTGCAGTGATTGGAATATCGAATATTCACCCGAAAAAGTTTAACCGTTAAAAAGGACCTTTTGTTGAACAAACATTAATATACGTAATTTATAGAATGAATCGTTATTTATGTACATATAAATTAATAAGAATATATTATAAATTAGCACAAACTCATAGAAGAGTTCAATAAATAAAACTAATTGAGATATGAAAATATAAATAATAATTCAAACTGAGTGAGAAATTTAAGACTTCGACTTCGTGTGCTCGAATGCCTGAAGATGCCGAAAGGCGAAACCCGGGTCGTTAATGACAAAATACATGGAAATGTACACAATCTCAACAATTCAAATTTGAGTGAAAAATATTGAAATTTTAATAGTGTCAAATATAAAATATAAATGATGTGTATGGTGTAATATAAATGATAAATAAATGATAAGTGATTTATTATGACGAAATGGAAATGCGATACATTATGGAAATGTTCAAAAATTCAAGTATTCAAATTTGATGTTGAAATTCTATCAATCACCTACAGTCTTAAATTACATTAATCGTAATCTATGGATAAAAAAACCTATTTTCGAAAGATTTAACCATTACCTTGGCTCTACAGCCTCTACAGTAGTGTGTTAGTAAATCCTTGTAGCTGTTTTAAAAATAATATATTTCCAACATTTTGCGAGCGTTGCTGAAGTTCGAGTGAGCGATTGCATGATTGCATTTGTGATGATACCAGAAGTCATATCTGATCATTTCTGTGAAAGGGTTTTGTTAATTTCTCCCCGTTTGTGAATCCGAGTTCTTCTGCATTAAATCAGTTTATTATAGATTAGTATTTTATTTTCAGAAATCCATTGCGCAACATATAATACATTATACTATTATAGAAGCATTTAAGACATCGACTGAGGGTGCTTGATGGAATTTCAATATCAAATTTGGATTATTAAGATTTTGTACACTTCCATGTATTTTGTCACTAACGACCCGGGTTTCGCCCTTCGGCATCTTCAGGCAATCGAGCACACGAATGGACTCGAACTGACAGACAATAAACAGTGTCTAACGTTTATATAGAAGATACAAATACGACAAATATTATTTACGAGGTAAGATATTATACGTCTGAGAGCCACATTGATACCTGAGTTAACATTTCGAGAATTGCTTTAATCCTTATTTTGTAAACAACCCATTAGCAGAGTGGCAGATTAGCAGAAAAAATCGAGTCCATTCGTGTGCTCGAATGCCTGAAGATGTCGAAACGCGAAACCCGGGTCGTTAGTGACAAAATACATGGAAGTGTACAAAATCTCAATAATCCAAATTTATTATAGAAGCAATAGTGTAATTTTGAAATTTAGTTTTATCTTTGCTGGGGGGGGGTCTCAGTAATGTTTTTGGAATTAAGGAAGCGATGGCTTCATTAAGGTAAAGAAATACTTCTCTCCAGTGTAACTAACGGTATGTATATTTATCAAAATGTTGGTGTGTTCATTTATTTAAATTTAAATGTTAGTTAGGGAAAGATAAAAGACGTTTGACAATTAGACAGTATGAAAGAAAAGTTCATTTGAAGGTCGGAACGTTATAATAGTAAAAAAGACTGAACAAAAAGTGCAAAACCACTGTAGCAGAAAAAGCACTGCTGGAAATTTTGGCGCAGCTTTCGAGCGCTAATCAAGTTACTTTCTCAACACCCAAAGTACCATTAACACTGAAACTAATTTTCCTACGGAGAATTTTTACTCTTGGAAAGTGGTCATACTTCTTCTCATAATTTGAGCAGTTTATGTGTGTCGCAACCCTTCTTTTGCGCCTGTAAGGGTTGAAAGTGAAGGCTCAGCGTAGAGTAGACTCTGCCTACCGGGGATGAAGAAAATTATAATTTATCTGTACAGGACTGTAAAGGCTATTAAAGCATATTAATTATGTTGGTATTTTAAGAGCTCAAGCAAGTGTGTTTTGTTTGTGTATAAATTAACAACAGCATTAAAAGTTTCTAGAATTTTGCGTTCGCTAAGCATTTGTAATAAAGAACCATCTTCTCTGAGGTTTAATGAAGATTATTATGTACTGAAATATTCTTGTGTGAGCATATGATGATACATGAAAGTGCAATATCGTCGCCTTGGGTAAACAAGGTTATATTTGAAAAAACTAAAACTGTTCAGGAGAAGCAATTTAAGATTTCAGAAAATGTCACTTTTTTAATGAAAGAGACGACCACTTTTGAGACTGATTTCCTAATTATAAATTAACAAGTCTAATTTTAAATTGACTGACAATTGTATGGTTTTTTAAACGCAGATAGAACTGTATTTTTAATGCGAATAAAACTGCATTTAAACATGAAAAAACGACAGATGAAACATTGTTTATCTGAGACGACGATATATTAAATCTTCTGATTTGTTTTAAATTAAACACGTTATACATTTATTATACTCTTACTCTATTATATGCACACAATTATATTTGAAAGTCTTGTTGGATCATGAAAGGAGATCATAAATACGTCTATTAAATGATTTCAACTTTCTACTGGTAATATTTGCATTTAATACAGTATCTGGCCAGTATTTTTATTTACGATAGTAAAATTTTTCTTTTTCTAATTGATAAAAAGATTACTTTATTAATATCGACTCCTAATAGAGTTTATCTTAAAGGGTTTTTCAAAAAGCAACTGTTTTTAATAACTGGACTATCGTCAAAGCTTCAAGTTTATTTCAACTACAGATTTCACATAATCTGAAGATTAAAGGAAAAATAAAAGAAAACTTTCTTGATACTAATAATCAAGTATGTAAAGTAAAGTAGAATATTTTTTTATACTATTTTCGATATTTAAACACAGAGGATAGTGTCAAAATACAGCGACAGAAAACGAAAAAAGCTTCTGGAAGGTTTGTTTGTTTAACAGCTTCGCTGATTTGCAATTAATATTAATACAGTGAAAATAAGCTTTGTAATAGCCTTTGTTAAATTAATGACCAGTTAAACTTTTTAATGCGTCAATTAAACAAAAATTCTCATCGTAAAATCTGCGAGATTTACTGACTCTAAAGTTATTTTCTTGTAAGACGATAAATTCAGCAGTAATAATATTATTGTTTGTCGACAATGTAATGGTTTAATAACAAGTCAATTAAGGAATTAATAATTTATTTTTATGTAATGGTCGAGTGAATGTTAAAATGCTATTTGTAATTATGTGGTTAGAACAATTCAAACGCGGATTTCCGAATTGGAAACATAATTTCACTTCCCATATATTTATTTATATCATGATTAGATACAATATTGCAGATTTAAAATAATGAATACTTATTTAATTTTTTTTGTTGACTGCGATTTAAATTTGATGGAAAAAATATTGATAGATTGATTAAACATATGAATGGCTGACGATCAGCTGTCTCACAAAGGAAATACATTAAAAAATAATTTTAAGTCGCCTTGCCCACTTACGTAAAGCAGGTTTATTGCTTATCCGTGAGAATGTATTTTTTTAAACCACGACTGCTCTCATTGTGTAACATATGACCACCTTATGGACGTATCCCAACAGAGGTTATTATTTGAGAATTGATTGTTTTTCAATTGGTCAATATATGGTTTTCAATGAGAGTAGGGAAAGGGCTACGAGAGGAATAGTGGTGAGTTAATCGCTCTCGGTACGCCCTATCTTCATATCCCATATCCCATATTATTCTAAAAATAGAGATCGAGCAACTGATAACAAGTAGTTCTTGTAGAAAAACTTTTATTAAGGGCCATATACTCCACATTGGGTGCCAACATGGTGAAAAAAAGTAGTAATAATTAATTAATTTTTTTGTTGTTGATTGAATTGCCAGTTATTTTGTAGAACTGAATTTTATATGATTTTTAGAAATTGATAGCTTATTTAGCTTCCCGCTATCGTCACAGATATTCTGATTAACCTACCACTCATAACGCCAATAAATTGATTTAAGTTAAAAAATATGTTTAAATGACCTTCCTCGTATCGTTAATAAATAAAGCACTGATGAGGATTGTGTTTAAATATTTTATTCCAAGAAAATAAACGCATTTCAAAGGAAAAATATTTTTTTCATTTTCCGACTACATAAAACTGGCAAAAATAGCTATGGTAATTGAATAAACTGGCAAATAACATCGTTCGATATGACAAACGCGGCCAACTTTTGGCGTCGCTCGCTGACAGTAATTCAAATCATTTATGTTTTTATCATAATCCAATAAAACGGAATCGCCTCTGTAAAGCAGTTTTACTGCCTCATAAAATACATTGACCATTTTCTGCTAGCTACGCTTTGAACCCTAGCTCGTGCTACGGTGACTACGACGCGGCGTAGCACCCGATGAGGAGAAAGCTGCGAGATTTGATACTTTGTATCTACGAGAAGGGACGCTTACGGCTACTGTTATGGATAATGATTGCAGTTAAAAGATTGCTTTACCGTTCACGAAATGTATCCAATATAATATTAAACATTTTCCTTGCGACATTTTACGGTCGACGGTGACGTGAGCGTAATTGATATGGGCACACACCCAAGCAAGCTTTTGGTCAAACCCTAAAATACATATACATTAAAGGTAAAACACTTTACTTCCACAACGCAAAGATTTATTGATTTTGTTTCAATGAGGTTTTACAACGATTACAGTGAGCAAACGTATATTATTAGATAATAGTATAACCATACCCGTCATAGATGACGGTATTGAAATTGGAATACTGAATGTCTAAAGTAGCTAGTACGTTAGAACTGTGCGTGAATTGCAAAACATTTTATTTTATATATACACCGCGAGCGTTCAAGTCATGAAAGAATTTCTTACCTACATGTGATATGTGCTAATAATAAATCGTCTACAGAGTGGTCTGGTATATTATTGAAATGTCCATCATGTTATGCATATTTCATATCGACTGTGGAAAGGAAAAAGGACGTAGCCCACACAAAACATATTGTGTATGACTCACACAAAACGTGTTAATACACTATAGTTATGTTCATATATATATATATATATATAATATAACAACTGTAGAAAGGTAAAAAGATGTATCCCTCCGACTTTTCAAAATATGTTTTTTTCGATAATCAGAATGTATAAAATTTAACACACGTTTTGTGTGGGCTATACACAGTGAGATAATAATAAAACGTCTACAGAGCGGTCTGGGCTATTATACATATATATATAAGACAAGTATATCCATACCTGTCATAGATGATGGTATTGAAATTGAAATGGTGAATGTCTAAAGTAGATAGTACGTCGGAACTGTGTGTGGATTTTTTACACTATCATGAGCAAATTTAATACCTACATGTGATAATAATAAAGCGTCTTCAGAGCTGTCTGGGCTATTATATATAAGATTATAGATATCCAGGGTATACTGACTACTGGTATAGTATAAATCACTTTTAAGGTGAAACTGTCAATTCTTGATGGAAAGACATTATATTTTATAAATAAAATAAAATTTGTTTGTACTACTTCCACATCTATTTAAAATGTCAAAATGTAGAAAATTTATCTTTTTAGGTACTTGTAGAAACCATGATGTCATAGGATTTAATGGCATTTAAAAAAATACTCTTCAGTCATATTGTTATTTTTTTATGCTGGCGGAAAGCATGATTCGACTGTAAACCGTTATATTATACATACAGTCACACTAAAAGGCTTTCAATAAAATACTTTTGGATTCAACCGTTTTTGTCTTCGTTGTTGTATACATTGCAGCGTACAAACGTTCGTGAAGCAATCCTGCGAAAGATTTTGAGCTCTGTCTGCAAGAATGGCGTTTGACGACGTCGACACAACTATTAGCTTAATTACCTCTTCTGAAAGTCAGACATTGCCGAAACTCACTAAACGCCTCACATTTTCTATTCTTCAGGTAGACTAAGGTTTTTCTGAACGGATTGTGTGTTACAAAAACTACGACTGCTGGAAGTCAAGGACAAAGCGGATAGGAGGCGATTAAATAAGGCGGTCAAGATTCATACTGGACTGGAGCATCAGGCATTTAATTCAATTCATATAATGCGGTCGTGGGTACAAGGTTGAGAAATCCCGCTTTACTTTGTTTTCTCTTGATAAAAATATTTTTTTGAGTTAGATCACATAAGAATAAAAATATCTTTAGTCAAAAACAAATAATAAGATGGCAAAATTGCATTTTCGATTCATCGCTTTTTTTTAAGATATCGCACGGAGTGAAAGATATTATTTATTGTGACAGAAGGCAAAAAGTATTATTATGTGAACAAGTTGGCAAAAGGACTTCTCGCAGACTTCAAAAGGATTCGATTTTATTAAGTCGACCGTAATCCTGCTGGCCGAATATCAATATAATGAAACGTGAAGAGATTTTGTATTTTATCATTTTAGTGACTTTACGAGCTGCCAAAAAAATTACGAGAGGCTCAATCAAATAAGCTCCTAATAAATATACTATAAAGCAAATATGGCCGTTTTTTAAACTCATTGATGATGACACGTATGATTGAATAACACAATATAAAATAATACGCAGAAAGGGGCTCATTTGACAAGTAAATACATAATATGAAGGGTAGGAGGGAAAAAATTACTGTCCACTCAAATCGCAAAATGAGTAAATGATGCCATCTTGTGGAGAATTCTGTATTATATAAAATGGCATACTAAGAAAAAAATTAAAAAAATCGCTTCTTGAAATATGAACCCGGAAAAAAGCATTGAAAGATCATTGAGACACACATTCGCCAAAAGAAATCGTTGATCACTTGAATATTATTAGAAAAAAAGGACTTACTCAGCAGTGCAAAGTTTTTATAGTAAATCGATCCAATGATTATATAAATAATATAACAATAAGGTTATACAGTTTACTGCTTTAACTAAAAATTTAATCAACATAACAGCGATCTTTTTTACCTCTTCCTCTTCATATAAGTAAACCATTTAATAAGCAAGAAAACGAGGAAAATTATCACAAAGATTAAACAAACATAAAAATCATACTTGATAAAGAAATCGTCACAAAAAGTTTTGTTTAATTTGTTTTAAGTTTGTTTTAATTTGTGTTACCTCCTACGGCCTAGCAAATAAGTTCTTAATAGAACATCTCAGCAGAAACTCATTGTTGAGATTTTATTGTGTGCCTAATCTTGATTTAGCGTTAACTTTCTGGTTTTTTTTGTATTTCAAAAGGAAGTGCTAAGAATGTTTTATAAGTATCTTTACACAAACATTTAGATAGGTAAACTTAACATAATTTTCAGAATTCGTTTTGTTTATCACGCTCAGTTAATAATGCTAGCGATGAGGTTCTGATTATCATATTGAGTTGTGGAATTAATACCAAACAAATATTATTTCTTTTTCTAAGTAAGTAAAAATTTATTTATTATATGCTTGCAATAAAAATAAAAAGCGAGAAGGGACAAATACAAATCACTTTAAAGGTGTCAACTAACTGTCAATTCTTGATCAAGGCACTGTACTACTTCCACATCTTAAAATGATCATGATCGGTTTCCTTCATCGCGAGAATTATGAACTAATTAGTCGATACTCATTATAAAAATGTGGAAATAGTAAAAAAATAAATTGTGTTTTAAAAAAAAAGTATAAAGCACCGACTCTCATATTTATTCTATACAAACGAGTGCATAAATGAAGTCAAAAGGATATTTTTAATGCTGAATCGGGGATTAGAAGCCTTGACCGCATTATCAAGTAAAACGAAATAACTAGAGAGTTATATCTTGTTTAGGGATCCGGAAAAATAAAATATTTATAAACGAAATGTGTTTGTTTGTTCTTAACTTTTTTACTGAATCGTTTTTCTTTGTTGGAATATCAAACGTGCGTAAAGAAAAGCGAAAATGAATGACATTGATTTTATCAATAATTTGTATACCTTGCTAGTCTTTGATCCCTTTGAGTGATGATTTTCCAATTCAAATATTTAATTGACTTAATTTTGGTGTTGAAACGTAGTTTTGTCGTCTAATATCTGATTTTTTCTTAAAGAAGGGTCACGGCTTTCAACTTGTCAAATACCATCAAAGTAACATCAGTAAACCAGCTTCAAAAACTTAAATTATTTCTTTGACAAAACAATTTCCTTTTTTGATATTGATATTGACGATTGGCTTGTAAATCGTGAGAATTATTCACTAAAATCTATACAAACCGGTGTAGGAGAGACTGTAGAAATGGGTGGTAAATTTAAAAGGAAATATTTACTATTGGACTCAATACACTTTTAAAATACGATAAAATTCCCAAAGAGAGCCCAGAAGATGCGTCGATCAAGTCAAAAATCATTTTTTTTTTATTATAGAACTTCATAGTTTGTTGTTTTCTTTGGTGTAATGGTAAGAGCTTAACTTCAGTGATCAGTTGGGTCCTAGTTCAAGTTCCAGCAAGTTCAATATCAAATTTAAATATTTTGAATTAAAATTTGTGATATTGGGCATGAGTGACTTATAAAAATTCTTATCAAGTTTATCTGTATGTGTGGTTTTTCAGTTATCAACTATTTGGCGCATTGGCTGTAATGCCACATGTATTAAAATATAATTTTGAATAACAGTTTCTATATAACTTTTCTTCATTAATAAATGATAATGTGTTGTCGGTAAAAATGTGTATGGTAATAATATGGGTATTAATATTACCAATCATCACTGTTAGAGTTAACGCAAAAACACCATAACATAAATTAATAAAACAATCAACAGTAATCAATTATTAGTATATACTATTTTAAATAAGACAGGTAATTCACCACTATTAAATTGAGTACCCTTGAGTTGTTCATCTTCAAACATTAGTAATAACTTTGTATTTAGTATTGCTATGGTATATAGTACTATTATGGTTTGTGTCTCACCTCCTCCCCACCCCACCTTTCATAATAACCTTGCGACAAATTAACTTGAAGATGCTTCTCAAAGAGGTGAAACACGTGAAACGTTTAGTAATATAGCCGGTGAAATAACTAAGTAATGAATTTTAAATTTATATTAAAAATGAATTTCCACAAAGCTACCGTCGAATCCATTGAAAACTGTAATATTTTTGCAGAATTTAGATATTTAGAAATAAAAAAAATATGTTTTAATGAAGAGAATAACTTAAATAAGACTTTTACGGTAATACGATCTTCTCTTTAACATAAGGTATACTTTAAAAAACGAACGATGAATTTGGTAAAAATAATCAATCTCTACTTGCCTGTTAAATATTTTCTCCTTGAACGAACCGTTCTAACAAAAGAAAAACATTCCGTAAGTATTCCAATTTTATTTTCTGTTAAAAGAGTTGTCTCCACTTCTGGGGCTAGCTGATAGCGAACTGGGTTAGCAATGTTATCAAAAATGGCGATAGTTTCGCATCGACTTTCACGCAACACTCAACAATTAACGAACCGTAAAAATGCTATCTCAATAAATAATATTTTTGTTTTATTAAAAAAAAGAAAGGACTCGATAATAAAGGCTGGAGCTTTCAGAAGCAGCGTTTACAAAACTTTTACAGCAATCGTCTATTACACATTCTCACACTGAATACGCGAAGAAAGCCTGAAAAATATCAGAACATGAAACTTTTGAACAAATAAGTTTATTGTTGGTGTTTTTTTTTTCGAAAGCTGCAGTGAGTTTTTTTAATGGGCTCTTTGAAGTGCATATTTTTGCATTCTGAATAAGCATCGTATAGGAAATATACAGAAAAATATTTTATTCCAAATGTTTGAATTACAAAAATGTTTTTAGATTTTTATTAAAATTGCCAAACTATATGAAGCCTGTAAAGCGGACTCCCTGTTTCCTGCCTATTTTTATTTCAAAGGTGGGGAAAGGTGAAATCTTTATTTAATTTTCCTATGTGTGTTATGGTTAAGTGCTATAATACTTAAACAACCTATGTCAACTGAAGGCTTTGAATAAAGAAAACATGGGTTATCAGGTAAAAACGTCAGTCAATTACTTTCAAAAATTATTCGTAATGTTTTTAATTGTATGTCACCGTTATCGGCCGAACTAAATATTAATTTGAATCCTTGAAAGTCAAGAACACTAAGGCTAAGTTTTTAAAATTGTGTCATTGATTATTTGACTAATACAATAAGCAATACTGTTAGACTGCTATATTCAATCAATATGCTCTAAAGATTGTATAAAAAAAGATATTTTTAATGTTTAATGAAAGTGAAATGTTAAAATAAAATCTATTTATTGAATTGGCATTTATTTGGTTATATAAGATACAATATCAAAGTATTTAGTTAACGCCAGAACTAGTTCTGACGATGGCTATAAGTCAAAATAGCTATCAACTACATAATAAAATGTTGTAGAACTAAATACTTTGATATTTTATTCTATTAAAAAAAAGATTTCAAAGACTAAACAAGTTTCAAGTCTAACATAACTTTCATAACAAATTTTCTGTATGTGTTTTAATCAGATTGCCACAATTAAAAAAGTATTTTCTATTTATAAGAACGATTTGTCAGCACAATTAACTCACATTAAATTCTAAAAAGACGTATGCTTTCTCGTATATTTATATAAATTACACGTGTTTCATTAACCCTTTGAGAGTGAGTAACAAAAGGTAACACCAATTTACAAAAGCGCAACTTACTTTAAGAGTCGCTTTAGTAGAAAAGAAAAGAGCTCGCTCTAACGAGGCGGAATGATATATAAGGGTTTGCGAAAAGGATTTTATAAATAATTTATCTGGGCGGTCAAGCCTCGTTCGGAAGGCTGCACTCTGAGCACACCGAAGGTCCAATTTTGGAAAATATTCTGCAGAGGGTCAACGCCTGTCCTGCTGAGGCTTAAAAGATCATTAAAATGCATAAATTACACACATTTACAAGTTGTGAGTTTTAATTTATGTGAAGGATTAATCTTGTACATCCCCTTACACAAAACACGGTCTATTAGGCTTGTATTAAGAATGATAATCCTTTACGTTTTATAAGTGTGTCATACGCAAGGCGGATTTAGTATTCAGTCGTTTGTTTCGGTAGTTTCTACTTTTTCGTCTTCAACACGGGTTTATACCTACATTTTCACTGTTTTTAGTCTTCGGTCAACTTTTGTAGTCCAAAAACAGAAGTATTATAGGTATGATTATATAGTTTTGTTTATATTATTGCTGTCAATTATGAATCGAACAATTTTCAACTGAGGGTGCTTGATCGAATTTCAATATCAAATTTCAATTATTGAGATTTTGTACATTTCCATGTATTTTGTCATAAACGACTCGGGTTTCGCCTTTCGGCATCTTCAGGTGTTAGAGCACACGACTGGACTCAAACTAACTCATTATATACAAAATATAATAGGAAAAATCTTATCTATTGTACCCTGTACGTGAGATGAGTTCGTAAAAAATAAAACATGAATTAACAATCAAAGTAATGAATTTCACATATTAGTACATCGATTCATGGTCATCCTAACTTGGAATTGCATTTAAAATATCCCCCTCAACCCTCTGTTCAGTCGTAAGGTGTCGTTCAGTCGTAGATTTGTCGTATTTATTTTGTAGATAATCGTTATAAACTGTCTGTTTGAGTTTGTTTGAGTCCACTGGTGTGCTCAAATACTTGAAGATGCTGAAAGGCGACACCCGGGTCGTAAGTGACAAAATACATGGAAATGTACAAAATCTCAATAATTCAAATTTTTTATTGTCTTCACTGTAAATATTTGACGATTATTGTATCATAACTAATCTCCCAGCATAAGCAATACATTTATTATAAATACAGCATCGTTCTTTGCGTTCACACCTACTATTTAAATAATAAAATATCTTTCCAGGCTAACAAACTTCCATCTAAAATGAATCTGAAAATGTTGATCATTTATAAAATTCATATTTTCTAGTGCCCTATAATTTTCTAAAACAGTAGTCTGCTTTCATTGTACTGTCATGGCCACCAGTGTTTATTTACATATCATGGATATAAGAGTCTTTTTCTCAGTTAAATTTGTATCAAAATATGCATTTGTATCTGTAGCATGGAAATCGTTACATTTTGGTTTGCCTGAAATAAGCATTGATTGAGATTTTGAGTTATAATACTTGAGCCCTCATTTGCAATAAGTAAATTAGACTTGCTTGAAAATGTACACTAAATTATACAATTTAAGACATCGACTGAGGGTGCTTGATGGAATTTCAATATCAAATTTGAATTATTGAGATTTTATACACTTCCATGTATTTTGTCACCAACGACCCGTCAGTTCGAGTCCATTCGTGCGCTCGAATGCCTGAAGATGACGAAAGGCGAAACCCGGGTCGCTAGTGACAAAATACATGGAAGTGTACAAAATATCAATAATTCAAATTAAATTACACATTTATTTGTTTTTTTATTATCAATTTATGAAACTGCCAGTACCGGTATTTGAACCGTAACCAAAGCGAATGATGTTGACTACTCCGCCACAGACCTGACAATATACAATCTATGCTAGTTAAAGAGAGCAAATATTACTCACAGATTTTTCAATTTGGGTGTTACAATACAACTAATGTTCTTATGACAAGATTAATTCTATTATATGAGAAATATTTGTCTTCAGTTACTTAAGTTACTTGTTAAGATATTAGCAGGAAATAAAAAAATGCTTTTAGATCATTTCGGAATTGTGTCTTTGTCAGATTTTATACTCATTTTAAGAATAACGGAAAAAATTGATTCGGGCACAATGCTATTGTAGACTCGACTCAGTCAAACTTTGGCCCCACAAAGCCTAATGTTGTTGACTTCTTTTTCAATAACCTTTTATAATGCTATGTACATTATACGTCTGCGAGTGCGACAGTTATTCCGTTTTCTCGTCTTTGAAAGCCAGTCCAGCTTCCTGAATGTAAGACTTGGCAAGTGGCCAGGGTTATGCGAAAGCAATCAGCTTTAAATGGCGCGTTAGACAGGTCTGGTGTGGTTCTCAAAAAACATCTTTCACTACAGCGCACATATGAGTACAAAAAGAATATCGCATTCCTAGTAAAATACTGTCGTAACGCAAAAGTCTTAAACCTTTTACGTACCAGGCAAATGAATAGTTGAACACATTTACCAAATCAACACGTTTCTTGAGATTTACGTAAATATTTTGACACTAAAATGATAAATACTATTTAAAAAATATAGATAAACAAGTTGGTTACTAACTCAGAATTTATGTCACTATACCCAACAAACCACTTTCACTTTTTAAAAACCATAGTTTTCTAACAAATATCACATTTTAAAGCAAGAATCCACACTTAATCCCATATTAATTTTTTTGCATGTGTACTTTATGTGCAAACGAATTTTAGATTGCTGCAAAACTTCACTATTTGATCTGAAAAAAAAGGTCACTGCTGATCATTAATAGAAAAAACAAATGGGAAAATTTCACAATAAAGATATGAACCACTTAAATTTAATTAATAACATTTAATAGAATATTAAATATGGTAAATTGATAATTGAATGAATTGAGATTTACTTCGTAGAGTTACATAATAATAAGACAGAAAAGTTCTGACGATGGCGTTAAGTCGAAATAGCTATCAACTACCTGATAACATGTTGTAGAACTAAATACTTTGAAATTTTATCTTTTTTAAATTGATAATTTTTAGCGTTCTACAAAAGAGGCGTACAGAAAGCGATAATATAAATATAAGTAAAAATGATTTTTTAAATACAATAATGTGTATAAAAGAACAATTAATAACTTCTCAAATTAACACAATCAAATATGTCGACATGCGTGACCATTGAGAAATAAATGTCTTGGAATATATTTCACACTTTGATGTATAATGGCAATATAAACTGTACTCAGCATGGCTTTGCAACGATGCATAAAAATTCAATTTTGTCTAGACCGATCAAGTGTGGAATCGACAAAAATTACTTATTGGAGAAATAAAAAACACAGTTATGATTTGAAGCCCATGAATACTGTTTTATTATAAAATCTTTTGTACAATATTAACTTCAGTCGAGCAAAATGGAAAAATATACGACATGATCATAGTTTTTAAGTGAGATAAGCATTCATACAGTAAGGGTCGTGGTCTCATGAATAAAACATTAATATTTGGGTACTAATAAGTATGGATAAAAACTATAAAAAATATGCGTGCGTGAGAAATCTTTTATGCGCAGAAACAGTGTTAGTAGGAAAGTAAATGAACAATCTGAGCAATGTTTCCAGTTAATATTTGTCTAGCTCTGTGCACCTAACAGTTGGTCACGCTGATTTTCTATAAAGAAAATTACACTTCATTTATTAATTATTATTAATTGTACATTTTTTATTATTTAAACGAATAAGGCTGCAGTTAATTTTCTTGCTAACCGCTCAATCGAAAATTAAATTCAATACCGGCATAATTTTTGAACCAAAGGATTGTTTATGAACAATAATACATATCATTACACGTCGGCGTCCGTGGTGCAGTTGGTGGCGTCGCTAGCTACGGTTACGGATGTCTCGGGTTCAATTCCCGGTGCGACCTTTCAATCAATTTATGGATTTCTGTTCATAGTCTGAGTCCTCCCTCCCACCCATTCTATCCTCACGGGACGTAGCGAGAACGATTAGCTAAGCACTAGTCCTGTCCTAGCCCTATCCTACTATCCCTACTCTCTTCGAAAAAAGAGAGGTTGAACAACTGAGTAACAAGCAGTTCTCGTAGAAAAATTCTGTTAATATACCTCCACTAAGAGACCATATGCACCACATTGTCCCCTCCAGACATGGAAAAAAAATACATATCATTATGCACTCGCTGACAAATAAAAAGTTTAGAAAAAATCAAAGCTTTCGATTTTTTTTGCATTATAAAAAAATATAATCAAAGAAAAAGGAATGATTTTTTTGTGACCTAGAAAGAAATTTAGCACCATTAAGCTTTGGTAGACGACTACGCCATCAACCTTAATTTTTTCGTCCAATAGTATTCCAGAATGTTATCTGTTTTTTTGCGGTCCAATTTGAATCGAATCAGAAAGACCAGCTTTGTTTCAAAGGAATAATTATTTTACACCGGATAAATAATATCCTGCATTGTTTAATTGCAACGTATTATTTAGCCAGTGACTAAATGCATAACGGCCAGTAACTATCTCAGTAAATGGACAGTAAGTTCTTATAAAAGTGGTCAGTAAAAATGAATAAACGATTAGTAATACGGTACGGTAAGTTTATATTAACGATTTATCAAAGTGTACAGAAAATTTCAACATAAGTTGATTTCACGCATAACTCATTGTGATTCAATTGAATGATACTTTTTTGAAGAGGTAAGAATTGAACTATCGGATATAAATAAACTGGTAGTTAGATTATCCATTTCTCCACGCCCCGTTTTTAATTGGTAGATGGGATGGTGTGTACGTGTCAGACACGTCCATATCTTTTGAAAAAATCCATAAATATGTTGAGAAATCGATGTATGCCCTTGACAACGCATCCGTATACAAATATCAATTAAGAGGTATCCTTGAAATATAAACTTATAATTTCTTTACCACTTTGTAAGACGTTGTCAGGTCCGTGGAACAGTGCTCAACGTAGTTGGTTTCCGTTACGGATCTCACGGGTTCAAGTTCCAGTACGGACAGTTTCACAAATTGGTTTTTCAATCGATTTATATTAGACATGGATTTTTGTCTAAAATGTCTAAAATTTTATCTCACTTATCTGATGATAAAAGCTGAGCGTAGCAAGAACGATTAGCTATCAACCAGTCCTGTCCTAGTCCTTTTTTTATCTCTATTCTCTTCAAAATAGAGGTTGACCAATTGAGTAACAAGCAGTTCTCCTGGGAAAAAACTTGTGTTGAAATAGCTCCATTAAGAACCATTTATTCCACATTGGGAACTGGCATTACTCGTTTCGTGTCAATTACTAACAAATAATTTAAGTAACTGACAAGTGGATAATGATAAATAATTTTGCACTCAAACCATTTTGATAAAGATTTAACAACTTCTTTACCGCTAGTCTCTATGGTCTAGAGAAAAGAGCTTTACTCTAACAAGCACGAGCTCAAATCCCGTCAACATCAATATAACATATGCTTTTTTTTAAATTCAGATCTAAGATCTTAGACGTGAGTGTTATTTTGAGTGACTTTACTAAAATTATAATTTCAGTTGATCCCAAGTAATTTAAAAAAAATCAAAATATATTCCGCCGTGGCTGTTAGCTGTGATTTTTTGTGATATTTATCGATTTTATGGCCAAAAAAATGATATAACTAATGATTTTATAAATACAGAGCATAACTAAAATATCCTCTGAATTCTGAAATTTATTCTAGATTATTCATATCCTTGTGCGAAGTAAATTGTTGAGAATTGAGAAACCTCTAAAGCAGTAATGCGTAGTAAGTTCAGTTCACTTCTCTCAAATGAATTTCACAGGCTCGCCAAACAGTCTTACATCTGATAAACCCACCAATAGGGATGTTAAGTAGAAGTCATCGATACGTTGGGTTAACGAGTAGCCGAGTATTTCCAGTACCATTACTGTTCACGCTTTAAAAATAGATACAACTTGATAACTTTTGTAGATTTTTTAAACCATTTCCTCTCCCAATGTGGAGAATATGGCTTCTCAAGGCTGCTATTTTAACAGAGGTTTTTCTACCAGAAGTTTGTTACTCAGTTGCTCAACCTTTCTCTCATAGAAAGAATATTGTACTCTTATAGAGTAAAGGATAGCGCTAAGACAGGACTTTGTGATCCCCACCACCACCTGCAACGGGCATACGTTTTAGTATAAGCAAACGTTCCCCGTGGCCCAAATAACGTAAAGCATGTTATTTCAGTTTTTGTGCTGAGATTATCTTAAAAACAGCTGTCCAAGAGTGGCTTTCACTGTAGTGTGCTTTAGGGACAATATCTAGTTTAAAACATGACGTAGCGTTATCTGTATAGATCCGTTCACTCACCGTATGACGCCGCAAATTTGATAAAGGCGCTATGGTTAGTTATTACATCTGTTATCAAGTCGGCATGGCCTGTGGGTCTAGAACAGTGGTTCTCACAGAAAATTTTTCCGTGGCCGCATTATGAACAACTGTGGTCTTTTGGAAATGTCTCGTGGCCGCACCAAATTTTTCAATCGTGATTTAAAATGTTAGGCCGATGTATTTACTAAAAGAGGGACTCATTACCCACTTGATTTTTTTTTAACACTAACATATTACGACGCCGCAGGGAGAAATTTTTTATATATGAATATATATTTCTTTAAAAATATGTGCTATATTTTTACAATCCTGTAAAAAAAATGTTACAATTCTGTAAAACAGATGTTATATTTGATATAAATATTATATTCTAACTCGATAATGCTCCTGACGAGCAAAACCGGTCCTGATCATTATAAAGATGTGAAACTAGTACAAGCGAATTGTATTTTATTTTTAAAATCATAAGTTCTGCAGGTTTGTTTTTCAAATATGTATAAAAATATATTAGTCTTTAGATTTTTACATTTTCATCCTTCCGAATGATTGTTTATAAATGATTTCTTATATCCATTTTAACTCGGAGATTGTATCAAATGCCCTTAAAATTTAGAAAAATAAACGAATAACATAATATACAGATGCTTCCATATTTACAAACAAAAAATCAGAAGATAATCACTGTTATACTTTATATATTTGGAAAATCTCTCGTCAATGACAATTACACGATTGCAAGATGAACAGCGTTGGTCATCATACAACAGACCGAATTACTTAGCGCACTGTAGCACAAATTAACCCGATGGGTTTACCATACTGATGCCAATGAATTGTTATCGAAAAAAAGGATCCCTATTTTATTAAAAGAATTCAATCATTACAACAGTATTTTCGAGCTGCATGCGTATGCAATACGAAAAGACAAATTTCGTGTTACGTTACTCATTTTTTTAAAAACAATACTTAATTTATTACTGTAGAACCGTTGGTGGCCGCACGAAAATCCTCTGGTGGCCGCACATGAGAGCCACTGGTCTAGACTAATGACATTTTAAACATCCCAAACATCCATGTCTTTAAACAGAAATCAGTAATTTGTTTTATAAATACTTGAATATTTTGAAGAAACGATCCTTGTACTCTAAGCTATGACAGGTATCACAAATATTCGATACTTGCCATACATCCTTATCTGCAGCCGCAGTATAGCCTTAGCGAGGCACCCGACCACATGAATTTGTGGAAAACCTTGTGTATTCCATATTTAATCATAGAAATTAACTACTAAGCTTACTTGCTAGTAATGGGAGCAAATCTTTATTAGAAACGGTATATGGGAGTAAATGAACTCTTTTTTTTATCTCAATTCAAACTATAAATAGTTATGTTTATATATTTTTTATTCGGATTGATCGTGTAACATCGTAAATTCATTAAATTTATTGAATAATTGATTTTGGTTTCATAAGCAATGTTTGTTCATAGAGTCAATGCGCTGTTATAAATTTTGTGAATGGATCAAATTAAGTAGAGTAATAAAATATGCTACTAAATTGATTATCAAGAAATTTTTAACTTTTATTTAAAAGAATATTTAAACTAAAAAACTATTAATTGCTTGAATGGGCATTTACTTCATCGAACTCCATTGTAATAGGATAAAATATCAAAGCATTTAGTTCTTTAAACTTTTATTTGTTAGTTGATAGCTATTTTGTACAACTAAATTTTTTTAAAACTAAATACATTGATATTTTATTCTATCAGAAACTATTGCTCGTGGGGTACGTGGTGCAGTTTTCAACATCGTTGGCTTCGGTTACGGATGTTTCAAGTTAAAATTAATGGTTGTTTGTGATGTCTAGCGTTTCCTACCACCCATTCGATCTCAAAAACGGGGCGTAGCGAGAGCGATTAGCTAACTAAACAGGTCTTAGCCCAATTTTTCAATCCCTATTCTTTTAGAAAAATTAAGGTTGAGCAACTTAGTAACAAGCAGTTCTCGTAGAAAACTTCTATTGAGAAAGCTCCATTGCTACTTCACATGGTCCACAGTGGTAGCGGACATGGTAAAAAAATATTTAAACAAAAAGAGGCAATTGAGTAAAGCAATTGATAATCTAAAGAAATTGCTGTCAAATGTTGATAACTGTGTCAGTTTTAAAAAGTTTACGCACATGTTCCATTTTTGATATGAGTGTTTACCGAATTGCGAGCTTTCTCAAGTTTCAAGTGAAACAAACTCAACATTGTGAAAGTTGACTTAAATTAACTTTTGCCAAATAAAGATTTTAATCTCAGTATTTATGTAGCAACTGGAATAAATTAAAAGCTTTAAATAAGCTAAGTTTTTTCACATGTGACGTTGAAAGATTGTTTCGATGAAAAATTATTTTTTATTATTTTAAACCAGTGCATATTATTAAAAAGTAATTTTAACTGGGTTCGTAGTAAACGTCGTTGACTTAGGTTAAGGTGCTCACGAGTTTGAATCCCGGTACGGATAGTTTCAATCGTTTTATAGATCCATGTTCGAAAGTATGGATGTCAGTGATGCGTCAGGATTAGCGTGTGCGATAAGTCAACCTTGCCATATTATTTGATCCTTACTCTCTTTAAAACAGAGGTTGACAACTGAGTAAAATGTAGTGAATACAACTATTGAGATTGTTTATACAAGAACAAGAAGTGCATTAACGTCACATCGGAAGTAGACATCGAAATATAGTTATTGATTTAATCGTCCGTACTGTGATCTCGATCGGCATTAATTATTATTTTTTGATAATTTTTGCAAACCTTGTATTAATATGAAACACTGAAATATCACTGTTGATATTAGGGCATCTACTCCCAGACACTCCTTTATCCCGGGATTAGTCAATAAGTCTAATTTTATATTTTAAATCGTGCATTTAAAATTCAAGTTGTGTATATTATTGCTTCAATTACATGAGAGAAGTAATTCCGCTACTCGAGGGGAGGTGGAGCGTCAACACACTTTGACTGCCCCAAATCCAGCGTGGCGACAAAGATAATTCACAGGTTCCTTCGTCTTCTATTAAAACCCGGTCGTATTCAGTATACTTTCTCTTTAATTGCAGTTAGTTTACACTTATAAATTCTTTGAAGGCAATAAAAGATATATAAACAGCGTTAAAATACACAATTTCAATTTAAAAACGCAGGAAGTGGCTTTACGATACGGTCATAAATTTAGAACTCAGCCGCTATAGCTTTGTCGGCGAACGACCACTCGTCGGGGTAGGCTGAGTGACAAGTGACTGTTTCCCTAAGCATCTCCCACTTTTTGTTTACTTCTAACGGTAAACAAACAAATATGACAGCTTATTTTTGAACGCCTTAGGAGAGATATTACGTATTCAATTTGCATGAATAGGAAGAGTCTGTAGACGGATTTTGAAGACCCCTGTCCGCCCCGTAAGTACGGGGTGGTGTCATACAATAAATCCATTTATTATTTAATATGCTTTTGGTCATTGGAATAGTTTTTTTAATTTACTGAGAAGGTTTTATTTATATATAATAATTGATTTTTTCATAAAACAATGCAAAAAAACAACAGAATATTTATTATTGCTGTCAAAATTGTCTGTTCCTGTCTACGGTTGTTACGAAATATAAGAAAGAGTTCTATATTATGTTCGTATAATTCAAAACTGTATAAATAAACAAAACTTCAATCACGTTGTAGTTTATCAGGAAGTATTTAATTAGATATTTACAAAATCCCGTAATTAAAGAATTGAAAGCCCTAGTTGATATATTTGTCCGGTATTACATTACTTAAGCACAACATATTACAGTTTTCTCCCTAATGAAAGCCCGCATTGAATTATTTCTTAATATTCACTGTGAATTCAGAAATCCCGGGATTGGAAGCCTTAATTGATAAAATATTTGACCTGTATTGAATTCCCTAAACACAACATGATACAGTTTTCTCCGTTCTCATACAGTGAAGTGGTTTTGATAAATGGACAGCAATAGAAAGAAAGTTGGGAGAAAAAAGTAGTCTGTAGTATTTTAGTGGCACAGAAGCGAAACGTTTTTGGGTAAATGTCACCACGATTGTCTAAGCGGGCATCCCCTATAATAAACGAGAGGGACGAACCTTGGGCGCGTTGTGAGGTCACCATGATAAAAATCTCATGTCAGATTCAATTTCAAATCGCACCCCTAGGACAACACCGCCACAATCCTAAATGTCATGTTCTGAGTAAATCGCATTTGGAGTTTTAGACTTTCCTTATTTCTTTTTCTCAGCATAAATTAAAACTTAACCAAACCAAACCATCTGGATAGTGCATATAAAAAATTATGCTTTTTGAATAATGATTTTAGTTTTGCAAAAGATTTTAAAGATATACGAATTTTGGATTCCATCCATCTCCCGTAACATCGCCGCATCTCAAAAAAAGGCGGTGTTACAGAAGTACGATGACTGTGGTTTGAACGACATGGGACGTACACTGCCAGAAAGTAAATTGTCGCTGTGTTGCAGTATTTACACTATATTGTAATTATACTAAGATAACCATGTACTGCAGTACGGAATCGACCAATATATGATATGAAGTAAGTATCATTTTGAAGAAGGCCGGAATTTAGCGGTGTTCTTAATTAACATAGATGAAAACCTTTCAAGATATGAGTTTAATTAAAATAATAATACTACATAATTATTAGTACAATAAAACATGGTCACCGTATTATAGTGGAACTAGTCATGCGAGACTACGTCACCGGCTTCCTGAAAAACACGTTGGTCCTGAAAAACGACGAGACTTTTAACACAAAAAATGTATATTTAAGTCAAAAAACGAAAGTTTTATTACTTTTTTTATTCTTAGACTATCGTGTAAGAAAATTTATTGTTGTAATAAATGTTTCTTTCGGAATGTCCAAATATAGCACAATAACCGTTCTAAGGTTTTTTTCCCAATTTTTTATTGATATAATGACAACATCTGATTTTATTTAATTTGTATACATTAAAAAACCATTGTATTATTTGACCATTGAAAAGTTATCCAAATTCTCAATTTACGTATTTTTACGAATTAATTAGGTATTCGTAGTAATTGACAACTTTTGAATTTTTCGATACTGTAAATGGATTAAAGTCTGCCTTACGATAATCATTTGTCTAAAGATTTATAAAACAAAATAATGATTAAAAAGTTGGTTATTTCTATAGAATAAGCCTAGTATCTCATTATACTGAAGTTTTATTAAGAATTTAAAGGCATTAGATTAAATAACTCATTAAAGTTTTTACATAATTTATCAACAAGTTTTGGTGTTGTATCATGGCGACAAAAATATGGCTTATTGGTCATGCACTAATGAATAATTAAAAATATTTTTTTAACTTTTTTACTAAAACCTCTTCATTAAAGTTGTGACCATTTTCGGGCTTTTGTTCTATTTGGCATCGGTATCCACGTGTTCAAATAGATTTGTCACTTTTAAAGTGCTAACTGTTAATTATTTTGAAAATAAAAAAAACAATTTGTTTTGTATAACTTCCAGGTTATTATAATGTACATGAACGGTTTTACTCATCGCGAGCATTATTAACGGACGAAACTATAAATCTTGACATGGCTATTTATTGATAATACTAAGTATTACATACCAAAACAAATTGTGTTTTATTTTTAAAATTATAAATTTGTTTTTAAGGCAATTTCTTTATAAAGACAGGCCAAGCGACTGGACTCGTGAAACAATCTCTGTTGAAGTGTTTTGTACTAGAAGTATATATATTTTCATAAATATCGATGTTATTCTGGAAGAAAACACTAACTGAAAAATACTAGTTTTGAGAAATTGTACTTTGAAAATTTTCGAATCTATTAAATACAATATCTTTCAGTCATTTAGTTTGTTTGTACAAAACTGTTTGTAACTAAATTTATAATTTATACAAATAAGCGTTTTCTTCCATACGATAGTATTCAAAATAAGGAACATGTTTGTATAAGTAACGAACTAAGTAATTTTTTCGATTTAGTGTTTTCTTCCTGAACAGTGAAGATATAAATTGTACATTATATGTACATTCTAATAACAAATTATAATTTAATGTATTTTACAGGAAAAAAACTTTTGAAATCAAATAAAAAAAATAAATAGTAAACATTGAAAGTTGGTAAGGATGTCAATCTATTAAGTTGTTCCGACCAAATTTACTTGCATTCATTATAAAATAGTTCTAGTTTGAACGCACTCACATCCACGAGGAATATGTCAAAGCAATACCGTTGAACATTGTAAAAGCAGTGGTATCCCCATTGGCAGGCTGGTTCTACACTTTGGAAGAACTAACAATTCATGTCCATGATTCTCCAATAAATTATTAGTAACATAAAGCTTGACACTCTCAAGAATGGTGGAACTCATATTTTGGCCTCGTATAAGTCGAAAGAAATATTTGGTCAAGTAATTCTGATAAAATAAAAATAGTTTTATTAAGCTATGTACATTTTTTGTGTCTGTTTTTTTTGTATACAAAATTAAGCTTAGGAACGTGACAATGCCTCAAAATTTAATTAAGCGAAAATTCACTTCAGACGAAGAAGGCGTTTTTGATAGGGCTGTTATGAGAAGGTGCACAAGTAGATAGGTTTCGCCGGCGCATAATGAGTAGATATTTCACAACCGTTATCAAATAATAAAGAGACGTTAAGGGTGGCGCGGGGGGTGAGTGTTTGGCCAGGTATGATGGGTGGGCGCGGGGCGTAGGCTCCAGGTGAAAACAGAAAGATAAATACCTGTGGGGTAAGTTTCGGGGAACAAATTACCCAATTCGTATTCGTGGCGTGAAAGTCGGGGATCGGTGCCATACCTGTCGTTTGTTAGAAAAAAACGTTCGGCCACACTGGAACTGCGAAGCTCACTCGCATAATTCGTCGTCCGGTATGCAGTACGTATGACAGTTTTTCCAAAACTTCTTTTCTGTATTTAATATTTTTTTAATTTCAAATCGGTTTTTCTGTGAATGTGCATTCCTATAATGGCGAGTGTTTATTGAAGGAAACAACTCGTAGCAACAATTTAATTGAATTTCATTCACAAACTAAAAATATGATTTTTTAAGCCATGTAAGCTCCCCATATCTAGCATATGGCTTTCTAACGGAGGTATTTCAACAGAAATTTATTAAGAACTTATTATCACTCAGTTCCTCAACCTGTCTTTTTCCAAAGAGAATACGGATACAAGGATAAGGTTAGGACAGTGCCATTAGCTAACTAATCGTTCTCGAATGAGTAGGAGGGAATTTTAGACACTAAAAACATCCATGCCTTCGAAGATAAATCCATAAATTGATTGAAAAATCAATTTATGAACTGGTACGCGAATCAATAAGATCCGTAACTGAAGCCAACGATGTTGACCACTGCACCACGTCAGGTCAATGTTGAAAAAAATATCTAATTATAGTAATATAAACGTGATGAACTTCTCTCATGTATAATTTATTTTTAATATTAACGTGCCTATGTATATAAAACATAAGTAAAGAAGTTTATAAAACATTTTTCAATCTATAATAGTAAAATAGATATGCATCGTTTGCAAATGAACAGTTTCAAGCGAATCAAAGAAAAGCTAATACGAATTATTACTTTTACTCTTCCCCTCCATGTAAGTTGAGAAGACCCGAATCGAAAAGAGGCGAGTGGCTGGTTATCGATGTCCGGGAAGGGCTGGGATCTCAAACAAACACCATTTCAAATCCGGTTCAACACTTATTTATTTTTAATCGAAGATGCAGTGGGTTAAAATACATAAAAATATTCGTAACACATAAAATTGAATCTACATTTACATTTACTTAACACATGAATTTACTTTAAGTTATAATGCGAGTGACACAACAAACGATTTTAAATTACTTACAATTCAAAACAAACACAAACAATTCACAATGTCACCGGTGCGGGCCGTGAAGGCCGGCGGCTAGCCATACACTACTCACACATAAAATCAAAAGGTCTCCCGCATCGTCGGAGCCACCCCTTTCCGTCAAAAATGAACTCTTTCAGCGAACCTACCCGCCGGTTATTAACCGAGCGCCCTTCGCGACGGAGTTGGGTCGATTTCTCCGAATCATTGTCATTACCGCTGGGAGATTTCAGCTATGGACCCTAATAAAACTTAAACTTAACAAAAAAGCCAGGGTGTGTCAAAGTATAATAAACGTGAATTACTTGCTTCCCTGTTTTTCATCCTAACATTTCATTGTTTAATTGTAGATAGAGTGAAACAATAAATGACTTGCAGAGAAGCCAACGCAAATGGACCCCCAAGTCATTTGAGTGCCACAATCAAAACTGTTTTTGCAACATTGATTTTTCAAAAGAAGGAAGAATGAGAAAACAAATGACTAAAAAAGACTCGAATTACTCAAGTAAAAGAACTCAACTCTTCCCTTAAGTTGTACGTTCATGTTATTATCATTGTTACCTATTTCATGTGATGTAGTATTAAAAGAACATTCAATTTATAATAAATTAATTAAATGCAGAGTAAAAAGGACACGCTGTCGTTAAGAGTAGAACGAGCCCTTCACAAAGATTAATGATTTCATGATCACAATAAGTATATACCAAATGTAAAAAATAATAAAATACCTACGAGAGAATTGGTTACATGGTGGTTAAAGTAGTATTCTGTTATGAAGAAGATCGCGCTATCCAATTGGTTCTACTTTAAATGGTATTTTGATCGAAAAAAGTCTTGTAGGAGCGAAACCGGGCGGCAAATTTTCAGATTTCAGTATGTATGGTCAGTGCTTATAGAGTGGCCTATTCAGCGAGGGGCTTTTTTGATTCGATGACCGGACAACTGTAAGGTCAGCCGGTCCAACTTACTTTGATTGAATCTTTCGTACATGGGAGAGAAAGGATTTTTTCTCCACGACAGCTTTTAGTTTTTTTGCAGTGTGAATACCAATGGAAAATGCTTAATACAGACATTTTAAACAAGCAGAGCTCGAAATGAAGTTTTACAAGCTGACACAAAAACTGTTTTTGTTAGAAAATAAAGACATGTAATAGGAGTTGATTGAATTGACATTTACTTAGTAGGACTCTATTAAAATACGGTAAAAATAGCAAACTAGGCATTTCTAAAAAAAATTACTAGCTTTATATTCATTTCTTAATGACAAAGTATTTAGTTCCATAAAAATAATAAAAAAAAAATTCATAGCTATTTCGGCTTCACACCATCGTCAGAGATATGTGTAAATTTAATTCAGCTTAGCGTGTAACCGAAATAGCTATCAACAAACTGATACAATTGTTGTAGAGCTGATACTTTGTTATTTTTAATTTAATTTATTTTTTACATGTTTAAAATGTTCTTTTACAGATGGGAAAGTGGATTAGTATTACCAACATTACTTGGTTGGCGTCGAATTCGGAACTAGAATTGTCGGTCAGGAAGAAATTTCTCCAATTGCCATTTTATGCCAAATTAATTTCTTGTCTAATTTTAATAACCGTCGCTAAAATTTCAGTTCTGGGTGAGTATGGCAACATTCCTAACGTGACCGTGGCACCCTCACTAGCGGCCAAGTTAAATCAGTACATCTATAGTAATTGAGTGTGATAGTGTGAATTATAATTGTTTAACATGAACAAACTGATTAAATATACAAAGAAAAAATGTAGTTTTATAATCTGGTTAAAAAAATGTTAATTAGCTTTAAAAATAAATAATACAGCACTCGAGAATTCAGTCATAATCGCAAGGTTTTATAAAATACTACAAACCTTCTTAATAAATACAGTTTTATAGACCTATTAAAAATCCTACTAATTGAACCTGTCGCTATTCGGTTGCTGTGTCCACTAGCTCACGTCATTGTACAGAGACTTTCTTAAATAATTGATTATTGAATCGATTTATGAAATTATGTTAGTATGCACGGAGATCTGTGATTAAAAATTGGGCGTAGGAAGAGCAATAAGCTAACTATAAGTATTTTACAACCCCCAATTCTTTCAACCCGAATCATTAACTTCTACGAAAAAGACAGGTTTATTGACTGGGTAAAAACCAACTAAAGCAAGTCGTGATACGATACACTATTAGGAGTATATATGCTCCAAATTTAGTTGAATAAAATATTTGACGTAACATTACAAAATTGTACTAATAATTTCTTTTATTGCCATTTGAAGCACTACGTGTATACACGCTTTGAACCTGTAATCATTATTATTTAACGATTAATTGTGATACGTGATGAACAATTCTTAGTTAATTTAAGCCTTCTTGTCTTTAGAATATAATATAACCTTTACTCACTGATGTATAATATTACTTTGCAATTTTGACCTTTATCTGTAGTCTGAAGACCTTTGTCTTTTCAATTAACTAACATCTTTACCTTTATTGCTCTTTATTCTACAACACAGCAGCGTTGAGCATATTTAAATGATTGCCAGAATTGTGTCTTACGAGCAACTGACGCTAACAATTAAAGTCTGCTAAAAATTAGTGTATGTGATTGAGAATCTCATAAAAATCTTTACGATCTCCACATGACACCGAAAAGTATTTAGATATATTTCTATTTTCGATATATTCAGTGGTATCTTTGTTGACATTTATTTTTTATGTATAATTGAAATTGATCACTTTGTTATTCCAATGGCTCTGTTACTAATGTGATACAATGTGTTTCGCCTCTATGAGAAGTATCTTAAGATTAACTATATCGCACGGTTATTTATTTTTAAGATGATTCTAATTCTTAACTTAAAAATGAAGCGTGGGTTGAAAGTATTTCCTTCTTCTGGACGTGGCAAGGAGGTGGGACACAAGGCAAAAGTAATAATAGTAAATAAAAAATTTGTAACTAGTATTTGGAGATGTAAGGGAAATAAATTTAATTTTGGTTAACCACCTGTTATATTTTAAATGTTATTTACCAATAGTTCATTAGTAATTCATGAACATATAATTTAAGACATCGACTGAGGGTAATTCATGAACGTTATTAATTTTTAAAGAACCTAAATAATTCATTTTAATTCCTTTATAATTTACGCGGAGTATTTCTAAATTATTATTTTTGTTAAATTTATGCTCATTTTCAACTGAATGATTTGCAAACTCTGAAAAATTACTACTATTGACACATCTTACCGTCTTTGGCAATGCAAAATTGTAAATGTGAATTTGCGTTTTCGACCTTTTGTATTATTAATACAGCAAAAATTGCTCTTAGTGCATGCAAAATAATTGTAAATTATTCTGTTGCTACGGACACGACGTAATGTCGGCGGTAAAGTGGCAGAAGGCGTCAAGTCCCAAAACCTTGTTTTAAGAAAATCGTGAAACTTAACACTTTCTTTTTAAATACCTTAGTTACTTATTAAACTAAGCACTTAATGAGATTTGTTTATCACTTCCAAATTCGATTTAATTATTAGCAATTATATTTTATAGTTATATTGATTATATTTATTTGCCATTAATAACTGTGAACGAAATTATAATTAAAACATAATTCATTTTGATTTCTTCAAATTAATACATGGAATATCGCTCAGCTTGTTTTTTCAGACAACATACGTTCTAAAATCTATCATTATGCATTTATACTTCAAAACAGCCGATTTTTGATTAATCGCGTTCTGCCACCACGCCAATGATATGTTTGGTAATTTTTATAATAAAATTTTTACCTGCCTGCCTTACATAAAATGAATTTCCACAAAGTTAAGAACTGAATCCATCGAAAATATTAAATGGAGTATGCTTGTTTGTAGATAAAGTAGCTGGTATAATAATACTTTGTCATCATTAGATACAGCTTTAGAATAAAGCTGTACGCCAAATATTATTATTCGTCACTCAACTTATTCAGCAAACGGAGTAAAATACTGTTTCATGCCGTGTTACAATTATTGTGAGATACCTGAGACAATAACATAAGTTTATATTTCTCCATTTAGAAAAAACCTTGTCAATTTGAAAATAAGTTGTGAACGAAAAACTTTCAAGTACTCACATGTATGGAACGTGTTCGTGTTTACCGTTTTCTTACTCGTGTTGTAAAATAACCTATATCAGTGGTGGCGAACCTTTTTGAGCATGAGTGACAATTTTTTTTTCAATATATGTCACGTGCCACATGCCATGAAATAAAAGAATGCATCAAATATTTGTATAACTCCAGATTTTGAATGTAAACAAAGCATCAATACATCGGAAAAGTTAATCAAATACTTATTAATGGCAAAATAAAAGAGACTGAATTTCAAAAAAATGTTTAACCTTCAAAACTTCATTATTAGTGAAATATTTGTGGGTGGATGCTAGATGCCAAATGTTTTATTTCGGGCTCATAGTTAGTAGCTTTTAATAGAATACAAGAAGTACTACTTTTGTTTGTTAGTCTACTTTTTATGTCTGATTTAATAAAGTTCATTGAAAAAAATATTGTTAAAATACTCATTACTGTTTTTTCAAGACAAGAAAAATTTGCCATGATTGATTGCCATTTTTGGCATTCCTCTGGACTAGTCCAACGAATCGATCTCGCTCAATTTCTTTCAAAATAATTCTTAAATCTTTAAATTTTTGTATACTATTTTTAAATTTTTTTTGAACTTTCATTTTTTTATATTCATAATAAAACATTCGCGTGCCATGCAGAATCCTCTCGCGTGTCACTTGTGGCACGCCTGGTATAGGTTCACCATCTCTGAACTATATATTGGATCGCATTAGCCCACCTTAAACGAGCATCCCTACCCACTGCAAGAAGAAGCCACCCTCGCTCATGTCTTTCTACATTACTACGAGCTTTTACTACCCCTTTTGAGAATTCAACTCCCCATTATTAAATACAGTGGCGTTGGCGTATGATCTGATGACATGTAAACAAAAAACCTACCCTATATATAAATATACACATAAACAATATTTGACTTTTTATTTTTAGATTGTATTTTTGGATTCACATTTTTTATGCGAATTCGTATTCTTCTTTTGTTTTTTTTCAATATTCCAGATTTTAATTAAAAAAAATTTAGAAAAAAATGTATCGTATAATTTAAGTTAACGTAGTAAAAATCGATATTTTCCTTACTTGAAACTTGAATGAAACATATTTTAAATATATACATATATTATACCATATTTGCTCCCAATGTGGAGCATCTCCTAATGCAGGTATCTCAAGAAAAGGTTTTATACGATAAAGGCTTGTTGTTCAGACGCTCAACTTTTATTTTTATAAGAGTGCTGGGAAAGAAAAATAATGCTAGGAGAGGACTAATGGTTAACTAATCACTTTCGTTACGTCCTGGTTTTAAGATCGGATGTCTGAGAGAGAATTTTAGACATCGTAAACATCCATGTCATCCATGAACAAAACAATATAATTATGAAACTACCGTACTGGGATTTTAATCAGTGAAATCCTTAACCTAAGCCAATGACATTAACCACTGCACTACGGACCAGAAATATACCGTAAATGGTATTAGAATAAAAATATATTCACCCTTGGAATTAAAGGGATCGAAAATTACTACCTTCTTCATTGAACGAGTTAAACAAGACAGTGGTCAAAGTTGTTGTCTGCAGTTTGTGGTGCTAGAGAAAAGTTGTATGTATTGACTTTTAAATCGATGTGTGTATGCATGGTTGTCTTAATTTCCTTTCACCCATCCAATCCTTAAAACGAGGCATGGCGAGAACGGTTAGATTAATACTAGTCCTCTTTTTTTCCTATCTTTTTACGCCCATCAAAAGTCCCGTGTGCTACATATGAAGTCGATCTTGTGAGGTGAAGTGGTTTGATTTCATGAAGGATTAGTGGACGTACCAGACACTGCCTTGTTACGTCAGTGGTCATGGAGAGACGATAGAACTAGCTGAGTCACGTTCTGCGAATGTTTTCAGAGAGCCTGAATCCTGCTTGCTTCTTCTCCCAAACGAATACTATCCACAGGATGGTATATCATGGGAGGAAACAAAGCGATTGGTGGGTGACAGGGAATCATGAAGGCACCGCGTGTCGGTCATATGTTATGCTCAAAATGCGGAGCGAATATGGTCGAAGAGGAAAAACTCCATATAGGGAGAAAACTGAGCTACAAATATTTTAGTATTACATTTTTAATTGACATCAAGTCAACTATTTAATATGGTAGAAAATTTCACGCGTTTCAATGCAAAAAGTCTTCAAGTCTCGCCCACCTAGTTTCCACTAAGTCTTTACCCTCCCGCCTACCTGTTTCCCGTCCAGCTGCTTTCTTTACGGCTGCCTTTTTATTTCCAGTCGTATGTTATAAATTATTTTCATCATAAATAAATGAAGTCGCGCTGAAAACTTTGAAGCGTCTTGGGACTCATAAAAATTTACATACGCAAGCAACACGAATTGTTCGGAAGGAAGAAATGTTTCATGCCTCACACTCGATGTCCATTTTTAACGTCAAAATGAATTGGAGAAAGTTACTTTGATGTTGTAATACATAATATTACGATAACTTATATCTAAAATATTGGAACGGGCTTTGCTACAAGCGAAAATGATTTTCAAAGACATTTAATCTGTGATAGAGGTAGCGTATCTGTGCTTGACTATCAGAAATGCAAAACAATTTCGACAAAGTATGACACTCACAAAAAATAAAATGAAAACTGTCATCCATTTCCTTGTTTTTAGTGAAACGGTTTGAAAATTTTTTTTAAGCACTGTAAATTTTTGTCACATTTTTTAACCAATTGTTTTATACACCTGATAAATATAAACAGTATTTTATTTAAATAACCTTGTTAAGATTATCATTTCACGAGACTGTAATGCTGATGATGAGCGAAACCAGTCCTGATCGTTTTAAAATGTGTGAAATTAGTACAAATAAATGTTTTTTTACAAATAAAAGTGTAATGCGTTTCCACTAAGAATTTGCAGTTAACAGGTTAAATGTAAATATTTAAGACTTCAAATCTGTTGAATATTTTAGATTTCGATTCAGCATTTTGGTACAGACAAATTTCAGTAAATTTTATTTATTATTAACCTTCTTCTTAAATTGTTTTATAAGCAATTTTATTTCTTGTATATCTTTTTTACCGTAGATGTTAGATATATTTATAAAGGTTTGTTTCACTATCATTTTTCCAGCAGTTAACTTTCAACAAAAACTAAACTAATACCAATTTAAAAGTTGAAAGCGATTTTTAGCACTTTGCTACTTAAGAAGGTACACAATCGGATAAGTAAAACATATTATTAAAAAACCACAACAGTTATGATTTGAAATGTAAGTGCAATGAAAATAGAAGATTTGAATGGATTGAATATGATTCCATTAAAATATAATTTTCTCAATTCATTATCATTAAGTAGACGACTCAAAAAACCTTCATAATCTCGAATAAAAATACGTGTTCTGCATTTCCGTTCCTGTAGCCAAGGTGTCAAGTAAGGAGGAATGTTCCTAGCACAGCAAAGAAGTCGAATATCCGAATGGGAATTCCATGCATTTATTTTTCAATTAATTATTTTGTATCCAAAGAGCTGATGTATATTTCTCATATACCTATTATCCGATTCATTAAACAAGGTATACAGAGTTCAACTGTCAGTTCTTTCCGTTCCCCATACTAATACCATTTTGTTTCAACCATGTACGGTTCCAGTGTTGAACATATCGATTTCTTATGAAGCATATCTCTAACAGAAGTTTATCTATGATAAATGTTTGCTATTCAGTGACCAAACTTTTCTTGTACGAAGCGAGTAATCATAGAAGAGTATAGTAAAGCGAGAAAAAAACTACGGTTTGTTGATCGCTCTTGCTACAACACGTTTTTTAAAAGTTGTGTTAATGAGACGCAACTTTTAGACCACATATATTCAAAAAAAAATGTATAAATCAAATGAAAAATTGGTGTGTTCAAGCCCGTGGAGAATGTAACCGAAGGAAACGATGCTGACCACTTGCCTAAAAAAAAGCTTTACAAGCTTACCCTTTTAAAATATTGAATTTGAGCAGTTGATTAACAATAATATTTTGCTTAACAATATATGATCTATAAGGAATGGTAGGTATATATTATTATGCTCCACGATCAGAAAAAAATCAAAACAAACGTTTTATTATCAATAAAATTCTTTAAAAGTTAAGCAGTTATCGTCAGACGATTTATAAAACTTTGATACTAAAAAACTTCTGAATATTAACGAGCTAACTCGGTTAGGTTTGTTCATTTTATGTATTGTTAAATAATATTATAACTTACGTACTATGTATGACCCACTCGTGTTAGTGTACCATGTACAGTGAACTATGTCAAATTTAAAAGAGTAGAACACTGATCTATCGATCGTTCATTTTTTATAGTACCGGGCAAAAACCGATAATAACAATGTTAAATAATCCCGCATTAACCGCTCCGTGATTTATCTAACTGACTCCTCGATCTATCGTTTATTGTCCCGTTACAAACATTATCCCAATTGAATTTTTTGTTGAATATTTAGCATTTCGCTCATATCATTAGCTCAAGCGGTTTGTAGAATAAGCCCGATACTGCAGTGTGTAAGCTTTGTAGAATGGTTTTTTATGATTAATGGTCATAATATTGTTTCATACACAACTCAATTGATTCAATATTGTTTAATAAATTAAAAAAAAAAATTTATTTCGATTTACTGAAATATCTATTTCTCAATTATGCGAGAATCGGTTGTTTATACAGTTTACATGAAATACATAGAATTGTATGGAAAGGTTTTGAATAAAATACATATTTTAGTAATTAAATGGAAAACCACGATAATTACTAAGTACGCTTCGCCTGTTTTACGAGGAAGACCTTTTTGTTATTTTTAAATATAAAAAAAACATATTTAGGGCATATTGTTCTTTGTAAAAATAAAATGGCAGACGGACAGTTTGAATCTTTCATTGTCATTACGCATTTCATTAACTTTTGTCTCTTTCTTAATTACATCATTCATTTTTGTCATTTTTATTACTTCGCATCTGCCATTTTCTCCATAATTCTTCTACTTTATGGAAAATTTTCTTTATGATCTTTCTGGTTTTATTTTATGCTTGAAATATTTTCTTATATCTCAGATTCGGATTGGTGGTATTAAACATTTAATCTATTTTCAGCAATATAAATCTTGTAGTACCAATTAATTAAACATAAAAAATACTCAGTAGAACAAAAATAAAATAATTTAGAGTTTACTATCATTACTGAGAAACTGTTATAAATTTGTAAGTTTTCCACGTCATATCTTCATTATGTTAAAAAAATTTAAGTGACACAATGAAAACGTTTCTGCCAAAAAAATAATACGGTTAAACATCGTTTAAGAAAATTGGATTTAACAGACAACATTTTCAGTCAACTGGGAAAATTGTTAAATTTATTTTTTCATGTAAACGCAATATTATCGGCATCCTTTCCATGCAGTATTGACACATGAAAAAAATATCGTACAGTGATTACCCGACACCTTTTACGTAAGAAACATTTCATACAAAAATAGAAAAAAAACTGTGGAAACGTCGCGTTATACAAATCCGTGTTATACGAGGTTTGAAGTTCATACAAAATTAAATATGCGTTCCAATAAAATATCGAAGTTTGTTAATATTTTTAAATAAACAATCGAAAAAATATACACTTACGTATGTATTGAAAAAAACTTTAATAACATGCAGTATAATAGTATTCATTCATCATCTCTATCACTTACAATTACTTCGAGATCGGCTGTGAGCTTTCATTATCGGAGGAGGTATTTTTTGATTTAGGCTTTAAAAATTCTGTAATAAGCGATTGTTTGCTTTAAGCGTAAAAATCTTTACGTATTTCTTGATAAGAGGCCAAGATCTGTTGTAATTCCTTCTTGAACTTCAAAATTCTTTCCATTGTAGGATCATTTTCTGTAAAAAAATGCTGAAACCGTGTTATATTAAAAAAGTGTTGTATAAAACCGACTTATACGAAACCAAAGTGTACGGATATTTTAGTTATTTTTAAGATTTTTAGTTTCGTCATATGTAATGTGCGAAGGTGCGAATGATCTTAAGTCGATAATTGACTACGTTGATTAATTATATATTGTAAATGTATTTGAAGCCGTTCAAACGAGAGTTGTGGAAGTTTTTATATCGTGAATTAAGCCTTACGGCATTCGAAACGGAAAAAAGTCTTCGTAATGTAATCTGAAGATTGATTCGTAATTAGAAAATTTTACCAGTTTGCGTCTGTTTTTTTTCCCCCCAGTTCATTATCTTCTATTATTTGTAAACTTTATCTTGGATGGTTTCGAAATTTTAGTGTTTCATTAGTTCGGCGGTTGTTTTATTGAAATTTGTTAGAAGTAAATGAAATTAAAATGAAAAATTGAAGAGCAAATACTGAATTTTATTTTATTGGCAGCAAACTTTCAGGCATATTTTCGCACCCGCAAATTAACAATGTAACTATTTATTTCTCATTCGTAAGACTGTAACAATTAGTTTTTGATATATAGGGAATAAATATTCATAAAATGAAGATAATTTATTGGAAATTCTAATAAAGTAGTAAAACTTCATGAAAATAATTATATTTTAAATTAAGTTTTTTATATAGTGAACATTTTCACATTGTACCTTTGAACGCAAACAATAATATAAAGACTATAAATTTATATAAATTGTATTTTGTATTGTTTTAACAATTCAATTTCACTACATATTTGACCGTTATCGATTACATGCAGGTATCACTTTAAGTATTTGTTAAAAAAAATTAATACACGTTGAATTTATATAAAATTTGCAATAAAAACTTGAAGACATATTCAAAAAATTTTATTTATAGCATTAAAATCGGTCTCACTCAACTAGTAAGCATTTTCAACTGAATTTGTCACGTTTTTTTAAGATAACGGAATTTCCTTTCAATTAATCAATATAATATTGTCAAATGCGACTGAAATCACAACGGAAATTTACGATTAAATAAATATAATATATTCTAATGACTCAATTAAAAGGTCATTAAAAATGATTCAAAGGAAAAGATTTCCTAAATTAAATACATATTTAATAATGAAAACGTAAAAAAAACCAGTACCAGATATTACAAATCTATTTTTACTTATCAATAATTTATTGTCATAGTTTCTGAAATTATCCTGTTTGTATAATAATAATGGTTGTTAATACACAATATCGTTTTTAATTTAAATAATATTATTTAATTTGAAACTATTCCATGGACTTCTAATGGACCTTATTTCAATAGAAATTTTCCTGCGAGAACTGCTTGTTACTCAGTTGCTCAATATTTATTTTTTTCGTAGAAAAAAGTACATATAGAATAATAGGGCTATATTAGTAAAGTGGTTAGCTAATCACCTTGGTCGTGCCCGTTTTTAGGGTCGGATGGGTAGGAGAAAATTTTAGACATCACAGAAATTCATGCATTCGAACGAAAACACACGAACCTATTTAAAAATAATTAAATGAAACTATCTGTACTGGGATTCAAATCGGAGAGCACCGCAACTGAAGCCAACAATGTTGACCACTTGACTTTTGGGCCCAACGTTTTTATGATATTTTTAATCAGTGTAATCAATGGATAATTATTTTCTTACCAATGTGACAAATAAACCATTCCATAAACAATATTATTGGAGTATGTTATGCTGATTTTAGTTTGAAATATAGCAATTGGATATTGCAGACATATGTCAGCCAGTGATTGATTTAAACCTTGACATTTGGATGACATAAAATTGTCAAAAACAGTTTTGTAATAAAAATAATAGCGGATGTCCCGAATGAAACTTTTCTACTTGTCATTCATATACACCTGCGATCTTTTCAAAATAGCACTTTTGGTGATATGACAGAAGATGTATAGTTTGTAGAAAGTGGAAGACGACAGCAGGTGGCGTAAAGACTGTGACCTCAAAACTGTGTTTTTCTGTGCGCCAGTAAATCTAATAAAGAATGAAACTTGAAGAAGACATAACATGTTCGGAAATGTATGTTATGTACTTAAGGTAGACACTATAGAAGAACCTAAAATAATTTAAATCAGAAAATAATAATCAATTATATTTAATATAGCAGAATTTATGAATATAAGAAAATTTCGGATAATTTTACGATTTATCAAATTTGATGGTATTATCAATATAACTGTGCACACAAATTCTATGTACATTTTAACCTTAGTTATAGTATTACCAATATTATTTGGTCGCCGCAATACTTGTAACTAGAACAGTCTAGAGTCTAGAGTAAATTTCCACTATTACCATTAAATATCTTTCGAAAATCTATGTCTGCTTTTAATAACCGTCGCTAAAATATCAGTTTTGGAATTAATTGAAATTTCAGTTTTGGTTGAGTATGGCAACATTAATAACGAAACGGTTACGCCCTCACTAGCGGCCGAGTTAAATTGGTAATACCTAGTTGAAAACATTGTGACGTGCTTAAGAGTAAAAGAGTTCTTATACTCATACAACCAATAGCAGAAAATCATGAACAAAAAGAATATTATTTTATCTATAAAGACAATGCTTATTTACTTTTTTGTGTTTAGATAAAACACTATTTGTTTTGTACTACTTCCACATTTTTATAATGATCAAGGCCGGTTTTATTCATTGCAAGCATTATCAACGAGTTGATAATGCTCGCGATGAGTGAACCGTGAATAAAACAAATCCTGTTTTATTTTTAAAGTATAATGTGTTTCCATCAAGAATTGACAGTTCTGTTAACACTTTAAAAGTGAATAATTATTATCATTTTTTCATTTATATAATGACTAGATATCCACTTTTAGTAATTTCACAATAATTGCGTATAGCAACTTAAGTTGTATTATCAGTATAACTGGGCTACTCAAATTCTAAAAAGGCTATGTACGTTTGAAAATAACTCATAATTGGTAATATAAAGATGTGCCTATGAGTATAAGTGTACTTATACTCATACATCCAATAGCAAAAAATCGATAACTCTTGGATTTATAGTACAAAATTATTGCTTTCTTAATAATGATGAAAACCAAATTTTTTCAAAAATATTTCCTCTAATAATATAATTTAAGACATCGACTAAGGGTGCTTGATGGAATTTCAATATCAAATTTGGATTATTGAGATTTTGTACACTTGCATGTATTTTGTCACAAACGACCCGGGTGTCAACTTTCGGCATCTTCAGGCATTCGAGCGCACGAATGTCAGTTCGAGTCCATTCGTACGCTCGAATGCCTGAAGATGCCGAAAGGCGACACCAGGGTCGTTTGTAACAAAATACATAGAAGTGTACAAAATCTCAATAATCCAAATTTAATATTTCCTCTCTTCTAATTATTAATTGCACATAAAATTTTGTTAATTTTACGATATGCGCTGTATTAATAATATAACTGTGAATGGGCTACTAAAATTCTGTGTTTATTTAAAACATTGTGACGCGTCTATGAATATAAGTGTACTTTAAATAAATTTACAAATAGAAAATTAATGATACAATTTTTTTCTTTGTTTTGTTTAAGATTCAAAATTACAAAGTTTTCCAGTTCTAAAAGCAAAATGCTATTAATATAATAGCTATTTCAGCATCATGCCATCGTCAGAACTAGTTTTTATTCCGTTAGTGATCAGCGAACAGCCTCAATTCAAAAAATGAAACGGTTTGAATTATAGATACATAGGCTTCAAAACACGAAAAAGCTTCCAATACAGCATGATCGATAAATAAACCACATCTGGGAAACTGGAGAATTCCATAATGTGGTGAAAATATAAAAAAAATGACAGAATGTCAATCGACAGATACAAAAAGTCGAAAATTTAATGCTGGTACCCTCCAGCTCCCGACCGAATCGTAGTCTTGTGTAATAAACTGAAAAAAGGTTCTGTCACGCAGAAAGATTGGATACCGTCGGTGTAGAAGAAGAGAGGTGCAGTGTGAGAGGGAAAAAATAGAATGACAAGTGGACTGGAGATTTGGGTGTGGGCAGTGTCAAGGAGAGGATTTCGCGTGAAAAAGGAAAAGAATTTTATTCTTCAAGTGAATGTATTTTTTTTTTATAAAATAGGCTCAATAACTGAATTAACCGCTTATCATTTAAGCATTTCTGTAAACACAAACAAATGAAAATGTTGAGAATTACCACAAATTTGGGTAAGTTTGTCCATTGGTCTAAGATTAGCCCACTACATGGAAAAAGGTGCTGTTACAATACCATGATAATACTAATGTTATGTGAAACTATGGTGATGAAATATCAATTAATGTAGAACATTTAATTAAGTAATGTATTTCATTCAATTAATTTATTGTAACATAGCAAATTTTCATTAAAAAAAATTTAATGCAGAAGAACTCGGATAAACACATCAATTTTTACTCCAATCTGACAAGCACTATCGACACTCAAATTTAAGCAATCCTCTTCCAATGCTAAAAATATAAAATGCTCACAAAATACCACAACGTTCCACGGCTAAGAAACACAAAACTCTTCCATATCGCATAAAACCGTACAATGCAATATTATTATAAATATGTGCTTGGCAATATTAGTAGTAAGTGACGTCTTTGTGTTTCACGCAACATTTAAAGTTTTAACGATAGTTTATTTTATCTATTGTGTTGTATTTACAATTAAGAAAAGTAAGCATTTTATAACTAACCAGTCAACCGTCGGCGTCAATGTCGGCGTCCGTGGCGGAGTTGGTAGCGTCGCTGGCTACGGGTACGGACGCCTCGGGTTCAATTCCCGGTGTGGACGGTTTTCATAGATTGATCTTTCAATCGATTTATGGATTTCTGTTCGTAGTCTGAGTCCTCTTTCCCACCAATCCCACGCTCACGGGGCGTAACGAGAGCGATTAGCTAACCACTAGTCCTGTCATAGCCCTATCCTTCTATCCCTACTCTCTTCAAAAAAGAAAAGAGAAGTTGAGCAACTGAGTGACAAGCGGTTCTCGTAGAAAAAATCTGTCAAGATACCTCCATTAGGAGACCATATGCTCCACATTGGGAGCGGACATGAAAAAAAAAAGTCAATCGTTATTTACAATAAATATTAGGCAAACAAATTTGAGCATATAGATATTTGATTATAACTATTAAACTTGCCAGATTCTGCATCTCATTAAAATATTTTTTTCGTATGCTTTTGTCAGGTTTTACAAGTTACTTTTCATTACATATCATGTGAAATGATATAGTATATGTGCGTATTTTTTGTTGAATTTTGACAAAATTTGAAGGTATTGATTTTGTTTTTTATCTCTTCATATATTAAAAATCTAGCTTATAAATTATTAATCGGTTATGTCACGGATCAGCTTGATTTAACAATTTGACACCGTATAAAGATGGCCGTCGAAGGGCGCCATTTCTGTTCCCGGTTATGATTGTCAAAAAAATTTACGGGAGCTGTCACACGCCGCGAAAATAAAACTCCGACATGCATGTCTAGGAGATGATTAAACTTTTAGACGATGCGTATTCAGACTCTGAATAACTCGTGATACTTTCAAACAACTTTCCGAAACGAATGACTTTTTATGGGCATACGTTTCAGAAAGTTGAAAATAAGTGTGTGGCACTAAAACTTCAAGAAAAAACGTGAAAAACTTAAGGAAGGGCTTAAATTTTGTAGGTTTTCCAGAAAGAATGTCTCCTTAATCAGAAATATGAAAGTTTTATTATTAAAAGAATATTTTTATTCATTGTAAGATTATATCTTAATGTTTTCATTTGGTTAAGATAAAATAAAAATTAACACAATTAATTTTGTTAAGACATTTGGCAGTTACTTTGTGAGAATTGATTTAGATGACTGTGTCTCTCAACCACAAAAAAAAAACAGTTCAGTAATAGTGTAATCATTGTTTTTTATGATAATTTCAACAGTAAACAATTATTTTAGAAAATACAGCTAATAATAGCCAAGTCACGAGATATTTTGAAGTTTTGAAATCATTTGAGATTAATTGGACGAGAAAGAGCATCACAAACAAATAGTTACATAATTTAAGATAATTTAAGACATCGACTGAGGGTGCTTGATGGAATTTCAATATCAAATTTGGATTATTGAGATTTTGTACACTTCCATGTATTTTGTCACTAACGACCCGAGTTTCGCCTTTCGGCATCTTCAGGCACACGAATGGACTCGAACTGACGCCAGTTCGAGTGCTCGAATGCCTGAAGATGCCGAAAGGCGAAACCCGGGTCGTTAGTGACAAAATACATGGAAGTGTACAAAATCTCAATAATCCAAATTTGAAATAGTTACATGACTACAAATAATATTAAATTGAATTTTTTTATATTGATCTTGTCGAGCTTAAGCCCAGACACGTCTGATCGATAAAATATACCTCTTACCACTGGACTACATTGACCAACGTTTAATTTTATATAAAACAAACGGGAAAATATTAATTAATGACACATAAAGCATTTTAAAAAGTAAGAATTCGTCTACTTACATTAATTAAAATTAATTGATTGATTTTGAAAAGACTATATATTAAAATATGCCAGTTCCTAATGTAGAGCATATGACCTCCTAATGGAGGTATTTCAACAGAAGTTTTGTTGTAAAACTGCTTGTTATTCAGTTGCTCAAACTTTCTTTTATGAAGAGATTAGGGATAAGACTAGAAGAGGGCAAGTGGTTAGCTTATCATTCTCGATACTCCTTGTTATTAGGATTGAATGGGTGGGAGGGAATTTACACATCACAAACATCCATGCTTAAGAACAGAAATTCATAAATCGATTGAGAAATCAATTTATGAAACTGTGGATACTAGGATTTGAACGTGAGACATCCGTAACCGTAGCTAAAGACGTTGACTACTAATTATTAACTGTGCATCATTCGATTCTTTACTATGAGGAGGTAAAATTAACGAAGTTAATAATACTGCCTAATAACCAGTGGTGATATAATTATGCCTTAAGAGAACGGGTAAGAGTACTGGGAGAGAAGTGCAAAAAACGTTTAGAACACACTGTATTTAAAAGATGACAACTTTTTTTTAAATTAAACGAATAGAAAAGATTGTTGTCAAATTATAATAAATTGTCGATAAAATTATAACGAGACTTTTATTTAACAAGCTAGCAGTCTTACAAAGTTTTATGATGAAACAAAGTATGCATTATAGAAAATAATAAGCAAAGTAAAATATTGTTCATTTTATTTCTGCAAACAAACTTCACTTAAAAAAACCTTCCTAACAAATTTATTTGAAAAATGCGACAAACTATTAAATCCACATTTAATGTTTTTATTGCTGAAGTTTTTAAACAGAAAGGTGAAAATGACAAAACAAAAAGGCTTAATTGTTTCTTTGCAAAAAAAAACTTTTACAACTCCGAGATGCGAGCTTAATTTTTTAAAACTTATTCAATTCAGTAGTTTCAAGAACATTTATCATAATAATTATTTTAAAACAGTTTTTTTCTAGCCCTATACGATAAACATAGTTAAAAATCTAAGTGGTGCAACGATCAATGTCGTTGGCTTCGGTTCAAATTCCGGTAAGGACAGTTTCAAAAAATAATTTTAGAATCGATTTATTGATTTATGTTTGTAGGCATGGCTAGATTTCCATCCATCCTAACCTAAAAACGGGATTTTGCGAGAGTGATTAGTCCTAGCCACATCCTTCTATTCCTTCTATCTTCAAAAAAGATAGATGGAGCAACTGAGTTACCAGCAGTTGTCGTAGAAAAACTTCTGTTAAGATATCTCCATAAAGAGCACACATGATTCACATTAGGTGACCTTATACCCAGAGTTGGGAGCGGACATGAGAAAAAAAATTTCAAAGGAACATTACTCAATTTTTAACTTTTAAATTTTACTAAAAATTAAAAATTAGGTACGTAATAACTATTTATGTTTAGCTTGATTTATCTGTCTTTCTGTAACGAAGCATACACACACTCAGTTTACTCTAGTACATGTGCATAGATAGAGAGAAAGAGAGTGTCTCACATTCAGCCAGAAAAGTTAAGATATCATAATAATTAATTGTTGAAATTTCATAAAGCAAGAGCTACGGAGTTTTTGTTTGATTGAAGGGTGCAAGTATTCCATAATTAAGATCATTAATCACATCTTTACAAATTAAAGAAATACAAAAACTAGTAAGAAAAAAATATCATTAATTATTAGAAATAAGCTTTTTGTTTTCCGGTCAAAAGATTTCCGTTTGTAGACGGAATATGAAAGAAGTGCCTTAATTTGTTTTGCAGCTTTCAAAATATATTATTTTACGATTTGAATTTTAATGTAAAACTGTCAAAATTTATGTCCTCAATAATGTATGCACTGTTTGCGTACTTGGCAACCAGTGTTACTAATATTTTTATCATGATATATCAAAATAAAATATTTTTAGATGTCGATTAGTTTTATTATGCGTAAATAATAATGGCGCAATGAAATGTCTAGAGACGTAGCTGCAATGAAAAACTATACGTTAAATAAATACCACATTTCTAACACGAATCAATTGTCGTAAATTAAAGCCACTAAAAAAGTCTTTTAGTTGTATTTAAGAGACAATATTAAGCCAACCAGAAAATAATTATCTCGTGCATGATTATTTCGAACGATTTTCACACAATATGAAGGTTGGTTATTTTTTAATTATTGTTAGCTAGCTTAGTTGTAACGTTGTATGGCTTTCATTATACTCGACTGCTTCGCCAAGGGTTCGTATATCTGAAAGGGTACTTTGATTTTTAAAAGATTATTAGAAATATTTAGATGTCAGTAATGTATATATATCTATGACACCCCTCAAACTTACTGGACGGGTCCTAGGCCATTAAGAGTCCAGAACCGTCTTCCGCGATTTTTACGAAAGGTAAAGATCATATGTAAAATCTTTGACTAGGCAATTAGTAAATTCATTATTGTGCGTGCATTATATTCATTTTTATTAATAATTGTAAATAATTCACAACTTTTTGAAAATATGCACCATAGTATATTTACCGTTCATAAAAATTTGGCCGTGTCCGTTTGGGTCTCTTATTTTTTTCTCGTTTCCCGTTATCCGTAGTGAACTGATAAAAAGGCAGAGTTCTACCTAAACATTGACCATTAACGTTTCAAAGTCAAAATTGATGGAACCGGTCCTCACTAAGGTCAACCCAGGTGGGAGTTCCGCAAGGCTCTGTCTTAGGACCTATATTGTATAACATATACACGCGTGACATTCTTTTCGTTGGGGGAAACGATATAATCATAACTCAATACGCAGATGATACGGCTATTTTTGCAAAATCCCGTAACCGGCAAAGTGCTGTCACACAAGTCCAATCAGTCGCCAATATCATAACGGATTGGTGTGACAACTGGATAATCAAAATCAATGCTGAAAAGAGCGCGGCAGTTATGTTTTCTAAAAGCTTCATTTGAAAACCCAACTTTGATTGCATTCGCATGCACAATACAGATATCAAGTGGTCCAAAACAGTCAAATACCTTGGAATCATCTTAAATAATAGACTTAAATTCAACGAACACACCGCGATGAAAAAGCGTCAAGCTAATGCTGCAAAAGGAAGATTAATGCAATTGGTACCCACGTAAATTTGCTTCATTGTGGATTGCTTAGCTCTGCAGCAATCACATCCTTATATCTGCAACGATGGACTTGCAAAAAAAAAATTAACATTAGAGATGAAGGAGACTCAAAGAACTATGACGCTAACGCGCCTTAAGATTTAACGCTCCATCAATTTGAAATCCAAAAAAAAGACCATTATTATTCAATGGCGAAGCTGTGTAGAGGCTTCGGGGCTGGGTCAAAATTCCAACTTAAACATAAGCCGATCGTAAAAATCACTTGTCGTGTTTTTGAATTAAAACTGTGTATTTTAAACTTATTTTTTTTTGTAACTGTTACTAACATTGATCAAGTATTAAACTGTGTATTGCATAACTAAATATAATAAAAGATATTGAATTGGATCTAGTTGGCGTGTTTTATTAATTGAATCACCTTAGAAATCAAAAAAATGGAATTAGTCTTTCGTTCGTTTAATCGCCCCGTCCGAGAGAGGATATCACTTTCTATAATTACATACAAATTATGATACTGAAAACAGTTAATAGAGAGATCGTTCCTTTTCCAAAATGCTTTTTCCTATTCATACAGTTTCAAGAGAGAGAGAGATTGAGTGACTGACTTATAACAATCATTTTTTACTACTAACTTTTTGATAAAATGCTAAACAAAAATCCTAATTTTTCTTCACATAAGAAATGAAAGTGGTTGAAAAAATCACTTTAACAATGATATAACACACATAAAACTAATATTTACAAAGTTCAAGATTACATTTGGAAAGAAAAACAAAAATTCCTTACAAAGAGCATTTGCCATGTTTTACAATAATGCAGTTGTGTTATCAAAAGTTTATTATCCGTACCACCCCGCGTAGATACGGATCCATATATCTTTATGGATTTACTATCGCATGAAAGAATCCACTCTGGTAAAGAGTAAATCATATTTTTTATATCTGACCTAAATAGCTTCTCGTATTTATGACAAACGTGTTGAATTAATGTAGAGCTTTTATTACAGTACGGGATGTGACGAGGCATTTCAGGAATTCAAAGCTTTTCGTTCAAACAAAAGCTGTCCTACTAGAGCTTTTTACTTCTTGAAAATTAAGAAAATATTTTTATTACTAACTGTTATTTATGCCACATTCTATAAGAAGTATTAAATTTCGTTAATCTACAGTGCCAGGCGTGACCAACGTGCTTAGTGTTTTAATTGCATTTATCACTTAGAAAGAATTCTGATTTACTAATTTGAAATCAGAATTATAAAGTGGGAATTGTAAAAATCCGACCAACTTTGGCTCAATTTTTAAATACCATTTTTAAAAAAATGTTCGCTCCCAATATGCGACATATGGCCTCATAGTGGAGGCATATTAACGAAAGCTTTTTCTATGAGAATTTCTTGTTATCTAGTTGCTCAACCTTACTTTTTCGAAGAGAATGGGGCTAGGACAGAACTAGTGGTTAAATGATCACCCTCTTTATGCTTCTTTTTTTAGGTTCGGATGGGTATAATGGAATTTCAGACATCACAAACATCCAATATCGAATATCGAATGTAAATCCAATAATCGATTGAAAAGTCAATTTTAGAACTGTCCATCGGGATTTGAGCTCCGTAACCGAAGCTCACGATGTTGACCACTACACTACAAACCCGAAATTAAATAACCCAGGATTAATAAAAATTAAGTATTTGTGCATTAAATAAATAATTTGAAGGGTTTCTCTGTGGGCGGTGAAAATGAATGTATGCAAATTTGAAAGCAAAACATGCCTGTAAGTAAATTGTCAATCAATTGTTCGTTTATGGGAATCTTAAAAAAAGACTTTTTTACTTTACTTCTCTTTTTTTTTTATTAAATTCGTAAAAATGAATGAATCCTGAATATTCTGGCTATTTTCAATATGTAAAAAATATATGTACGATAAGTTTTGAAACTTTCTAGGGTCTTTTCACGAACTTTCCTCGACCTCTAGTGATACCCGAAAACTTTCCGTATCTAAATCCGGAAAAATAGAATTATCTTTTCATGATTTTGTACTCGAACGTCAAAATATCACAAGGTCTAAATAAAGAAAACGTAATTAAGGAAATTCAAAATAAACCAACTAAAATAACCACCCGTAGGTACTATAAAGAAAGTAAAAGGCGAAGAACTTTGGGAATAGAGTTATTCTCCCGAGTGATTTTCAGCTTTAATTTGCTTCTTGAATAACTTTTATCTTCTTATAATTTGTCGATCAAGCAATAACTAATATTAAATAAAATCATATTAACAACACCACGTTTATTTAATAATTAACGAGATACGCCGTTGTCTAAATATGATTCTAATATTGATTAATCTATATATAACATATATAAATGAATGAACGTTTGTTTATTTGTTTGACCCTTATACGTTTCTATACTATTCATACAATTTCGATGAAACTTTGGTGAGCTTTTGTGCGCACACCCGTGAAGGTTTTTGAAAAAAAAATGAAAAATCTAAAATGTAAAAATGAATCAAATAAATACATACAAACAGTGAAATCTCGGAAAACCTTATGATTTATCCCTGTACGCACCACACAGAAAACAAAAAAATATTTTGTTTCCAAAAGCACTTCAATAAACAGAAATAAAACACAAATACTTTGTTTCTTAGAGTGGCATATCAAGGCATGCTGGGTACTCGCTAGTATATTATAAAATGTTGTGTTAAAGCTAATTTATTAAATGATTGGTGCAAAGATTTATTAAGACTATTTTTTTCAAAGATTTCATAAAAAATGCTTATCCAGCTAAAAATCCATAATCAAAAGGCGATTGTAATGTATTTAGTTTAATACTTTTAAATTTGATAGGTATTTTGGTATCACGCCATTGTGACACTATGAATGAAAAGTGAAAACAGATGTCAACAAAAAAAATATATCAGTAAATAATTCTTTTGGGGCAAAATAAATTACTATTTTCCCTAGTGCTATTATTTTCTTCATTCATAAGCAATTTTAAAATCAATTTAATTCATGTTTGTCGTTTTTATTCAATGTTTAACTTTATTATCATTGTTAGCGTCAATTTTTTTTACTTTCTCACCATAAAACAAATATTCTTTTTATGCCGATTCAAATACTCGAACAGACAAAAAATAAGTTAATATTGATACAGAAAATACACCGAAAATATATTAAAGACATATAAATAGTAAGGTCAATAATCTCTCTTTTGAGTCACAATTGAATATTAGTATGATACAGCAAAATAGTTGTCTCAAGCTTAAAAGAAAATAACCGACAATTGCTAATAATGATAGAACACATTTTTTTCACTGAAAATTTACAATCAGTATTGGCGTGGTGTTTTTATTAACTGTTTTCTCAATCCAAAGTCTTTAGCTGGAAAGTAATTATTATAAATATATGTTACCAAAGGAAAGCGACTAAATGGTCACTTATAAGGTCCAACATTTAAATACGGCGATGAACTTGAATTAGTCATGTGTTGTGAATGCCCCAGAAGACACTGAACTCCGCCTGACATTTCTTCTATCCAGCTGCTGACGACCTCTCACTGCATGCAATCGGCAGAGCTGTTGGACACTTGGATCACTTGTGAGGAAGCAATGGGGGTACCAGGGACAGATAATCTTGAAAACACTGTGTGGTGGCTAGAATTGGACATGTATTGCGGATGCCTTTTAGGAGCCTAAATTCCGCCTGTCTGTTATGCCATCCAAATACATTCCATTGTACTGGCAAACCACTGATGACCATCTATCAAATGTGGGATGACTTGGAAAGAAGGAGGCAGGGGACATAGAACCTTGGAGACATAATGTGGTGGCCAAATACTCCAAATAAAAAGAGATGGCTTAAAATAGTTGGAATTTTAAAGTTTAGTCTGTAAAATTATACAAGCAATTGAGATACCGCTTTGCATTCAGCACGTAGTGTAATTGGGTTGATACAAATGAAGAAAATGATTTATTTATACTTAAATATTGAATCAAAATATGTGAAACCGTTACATGATTGCTTAGTTGCAAAATATCGAATAGCAGCTTTGAAGAATGTGTTCTAGTTTTTATTAGGCAGGAAGGAAGTGAGGGAGATAAATAAAACTCATAATACGCGACCGAAGTATTTTAATAAAAGAAACTCGCGATTTACGATATGGGCACTGCGAGCCGCTTTATGTCTGCCACAAAAAAGTTTGTTTTTAAGTTTACCCTGTGCGGGCACAATCTCGGTTTTTAACATTGGATATCTCTTTAACTGCTGACACGGAAGGTGAAATATTAAAGGGAAGATTGGATTTTATATTATTAATGCCTAATGAAATGAAAAAAAATATTTTTTAAGGATTGAGTCACAAATGATTAAAATTCGGCTTGGCTTGCAAAATACGAAGCTACTACGTTTGAGTAAAAATTCCAAAATAATTGATCCAAATTAATGCGACTGAATTAATTTTTAAACATTTTATTTTAATTGATTTAGTACGCCACCCTTCAAACTATAAAGTTAATTGAATGGATTTAGAAAAGTAAATTTCTGTTATTTTTAATTCTTTCATTAAGATTGTATCTATCATTCGTGAGCCCGTGTTTTTTTTTCTGAAATTAGTATAAAACCTATACCCTTCACATACAAATAGTTACATGAGGTAATGAATTAAAAATACAAAATGCTCTCTTAACCTGTGAGTCCTGCTGCTTTCAAATAATCGTTTTACGACTATCGTTTCGTCTTTTCATGTAACCACAATTGCGCGTCGTTTCTCATCACACATAAACATAACAAATATCATAATTTAGTATTTATTTCACATACAAAAAATATAAAGTTCTACTCTAAAATATGTTTGAAAAGTAATTGATTATTGTGGTGAGAACCGATCGGATATTATTTGTAGACGTAAATATTTAAAAAAATCTGGGTTCAGTTGTTAGCTCATGGAAAATTAGCCAACGCATTCCCTACAAACGTTTAGTCACAGGAATCGAGGAGCTGTGTCCTATACTAATGTCTAGAAGACTGAATAACGCCCTGAGATGTGTTTGGTGTTTATTTTTGTCCGAACGTAATCAGGCCATGAAAGTGCGTGGGGAATTTCTCTTAACTCTTAACATAGCTAAAATATGAACATTTTTTGCTAGAGCTAGTTGCTATATATAAACGAACCCACCGTTCAAATGTCACCATAAAACATTTTTTTTAAAATTTGAAAACGTCACAAAAAATCGAATAAATACCAGACAAATAAAATAATAACTTACTCCAGCTCTATTGGGAAAAAAGAAGGATCACGTAGTTACAACGTTAAATGTGATATTTCACGTGATTCCTTAAAAGTTTTTTCCTTTTTACGGAAGCAGGGCCGGATTTATGTAACGGCGGGTGAATTATATTTTTTTTTCTCGGTAAAAATCGTAAAGTGAAGAGTTGCCACCCTTGGGAAATCTTGGCGCGCCTACTTGACAGTGAACTCGACACCGGGCCAGAGAATGAATAAAGCTCGAAGATGATGTAATGGTAGGCATGAGTGGTCAAGTGCCAACGATACCCTAGAATCCTTAAGATATGGAGCAGGCCTTACTTCGATATTTACCCCTACTGGGTGGCATCTACTTAACTCTGGTAAGAGTTTTAAATATTATTCTAATGCTACTGGTTTTAAATGGTTTTTTATTAACAAAAAAAAATGTTTTCTCGTACATGCTAATTTCATAAAATTATATCGTCGTTGTTATGGAAGAAGATAGTAACTGTAAAATACTAGTTTTGAGTAATTGGGCTTTGAAGTTTTTCAAATTTTTGAAATGTTATACCTTTTTCAATTAGTTTGTTTGTACAAAACTTTTTGTAAGTATCTATCTCTACTATATACAAAATAAATGTAGAAATCTGTATGTTTGTATGTCTGTCAGTCACGGAAACTCATCCGAAACGGCGTACAACAGCGACGTGAAATTTTGACACGCCATTTTAGCTGTAATTGTTAGTTCAACTGTGCAATGGTCAATTCTCACCTCTCAACATTTAACATTTAACTTTGAACTTTATACTGAAAATGCTATATTTTTGACGACTCAATGAAAATTAATAGCAAAATAATTGCTTAGCAACCGTTCCATACTAAAATAATCCTTTATGTCGTCAAAAAAACTCAACCTGTGTTGAATTTGCTTAGTGACGATAAATTTGTTATGATATAAATGTCACAAATAATAACTTTTCATGCGAATCGTAAAATTTGTAAAAGTTTAAAAGATTGAAGGGAAAAGTATCCATAATTTAAAATTATAAAACTTAATACAGAGAAATTCTCTTTTCGAGGGTTTTACAAAAAATATTCACAAAAGGAAAATAAAAGTGTTAGATTTAATGAACCAATATACGTCATCCATATTTTGGGCGAAGCAGGGTGAAAAATATTAGTAATTAATAAAAATAAGTGTGTTCTTCCATACGGTATAGTTAGAGATAAGAAACATTTTGGTACAACTAACTTAATATGTCATTTTTTCGATTTAGTGTTTTCTTCCAGAACAGCTACAATATAATGATCAGGACCAGCTTTGTCATCGGAAGAACTTTATGAGTTATTAATGTAATTTTATAAATATGATGCCTTTTCATTAAGAATTAACAATAATTTAACACAAAAAAAGTGTTTTTTGTACGTTTTATTTGAAAATTATTGTAATCACCAGAATAAAAAGGTAAAAGTATTTTTTTTTTGAATAAATAATTATTTGGTAGATGACTACCAAATAATAAAAGAAAAAAAACAGAATTATTTATACGTTTTTATATTTGATAAATATTATAGTTTCAAATGTGTTACAATCATTTATTTTTCAAACTCTCATAAGAAAATATCAACAAAAGTTCTTTTTACGAGAAGTTGTGGTGTAGTTACCCAACCTCAGTTGTTTAAAGAAAGTAAAAATATGAAAACGGAGCTAGGAAATGACTAAAAGTTAGGTTATACCTTTCTTTTGTTATCATAATGTAAGCTTCAATTACATCAATACTTTTGAACATAAATTCATAAATCGATTAAAAAAATTAAGCCTGAAAGTGTCCATTTACGGATTCGTGCCAGGAAACGTCTAAATGCGTTACAGAACCGGCTAACTCAAATAACTTCATAATTACAACTAAATGTTTCCGTTCGTCAAGAAACCTATCGATTGAATTTATTGTATCAAACCAGTAATACGAAAAACGTGCCTGAAAAATAATATGGGCTTAGAAACAAATAATAATGCAATTTATCATAGTGTTGCCATTGCTTGTTGAATAAAGTTGACATTTTGAGAATATGGCAACCCCGTGGAGATTATTTTATTGAATAGGGTCAGATGTCAGGGGAATTATTTTGCCGGATCAAAACTTAGAATGCGCATTACATTTACAAAAATATTTTTGCCAAATACGAAAGAAATATAATATGGAATTTCTATTCCAGAATAATATATTTATGTTTGTGTGTTTCCATTTGATAATAAAGGATAACATTAACAACATCATATTCAATATCTACATAAATAGTGATATCAAATGGCACCTGAAATAAAATACAAAGCAGTCAAAATAATGTGGTGGCTGGAGACACAAGAACGAAACTACAAAAACATCGAACTAAGAAAAATGATAAAATCGTTTTTATTGTTAAGAAAGTTTTATTTTGTATTTTAAATATAAGTCGAAGAGAGTAATTCAACAGGATTTTTTTAAATTTAATAGAATTTAATTGGAGAAATACTGGTAAATAATTTAAAAATACATTCATCAGTGCTTGAAAAACAGATGCTTGCGGCGAATACTAGGGAAAGGGTGGTTTGACTTTGTCAAGAACTCGGAGGTAAGAGAACGTACAGGCCAGCCCCTTATTATGACTAAATTAAAAAAAAACCATCGATGTACCTGGTTTAGATATGTGCTGCTGATGCCCCAGGGAATCCAATCCTGAATCCTTCCTGTCTGTTATACCAACCGGATGAATTCCATCGCACCGTCTCGGTGAAGCAAGAAAACTGGCTTTGGAAAGAGAATCTCAAAGACACCGAGTAGGGAGCGGATGTGGCTAAAAAAATTAAGTATTTTAAGTTGAAAGATTCTATTAAAGTTCTATAGTCAAGTTTGGGAACGGATATGGTAAAAATATACTACTTTGAAAGAGTTTATGAAGTAGTTTCAAGCATAAATCGACGGATATGAACGTAAGAAATATACTTTGCTGTTATTTAATGTTCATATTACTCCTTATAGTTTTTTCTAAACTTCCAGCAATAACAAAAAATGAATAAAACTACTGTTGATACATATTTTTATTTAAAATAATAAAGTTATCCAAGCATATTTCAGTCTCAACAAAAAATTGAGCTGTGTTCTTCGAAAAAAACGCTACACTAGAGTAAAAGTATTTTGCTCACGTACTACTGGTCGGCTTCTTATTTTCCTTTGTACACTTGCCAGCAACTGTAAGCGTAACTTTCGTCTGCAATTACTATTCGGAATTATTGTTATGATTTCAATTTATAAGTGTATCGAAGCTGGAAATATATTTTTCGATGTTAAGATTTTCGATAAAAAAAAATGTATTATGTACGATATTGGTACATAGAAGGAATATTAAATCGCGAAAAGTCTTCGTTATAATATATTATACATTTGTGAAGTTATGTAGTGATTTTTCTATACTTTATGTAATATTGATAGCTGTATGTTACATAAGTTTAATATGTGATCTTGATAAATTCAATATGTGTTATATTTTATGATGTGAAAATGATAAGTGTGCTAAACTTTTAACAAATATTGTAAATTTAAGATATAATTTAAGAAATCGACTGAGGGTGCTTGATAGAATTTCAATATCAAGTTTGATATTGTAAAATTGGCAATTGTAGTGTTTGTTTTGTTGTACCCCTTTGCGTGCTTAGTCCTGTAGATGGAGTGATGCCGTTATTAAATACAGTTATCGAATATTCTTATTATTAAACTTTTTTTTATACCATGTCCGCTCTCAGTGTAGAGCATATAGATTCCTTATGGAGGTATCTGAACAGGAGTTTGTATACGAGAACTGCGTGTTAGTCAGTTGTTCAAGCTCTCTTCTTCGAAGAGAGTGAGATAAGAAGGATATGACTAAAACAGGACTAGTGGTTAGCTAATAACTCTCGCTACGCCCCGTTTGTAATGATCGGATTAGCGGGAGGGAATTATAGACATCACAAACCTCCATGCCTGCGAATAAAAATCTATAAATCGAATGAAAAATCAATTTATAAAACTGTCCTTACCAGGACTTGAAACCAAGACATCCGTAATCATATCCAACTATCCACCCGACTTTACTACCGAATATTCGATTTCGGAATTCACTGTAAATGAAAAAAAATCTTCTTTGAAAAAAAAGAACAACGAAATTAACATCTTCCTCGGTTTGTTTATGTAAATCCTCATTTATAATACTTACACTTCCACCTCTTCAAAAATAAGCTGACAGATAATACTAATTTGACCGAATCTTGTTTAAGTTACTTTAATCTTAACGTCGAATTCCTCTCCCATCCATTCAATCATAAAAACGGAGCGTAGCGAGAGTGATTAGCTAACCAATATCCTTCTATCCCTAATCTCTTCGAAAAAGAGAAGTTGAGCAACTGAGTAACAGGCAGTTTTCGTTGAAAATTTCTGTTGAGATACCCACATTAGGGGGCCATATAATTATAAATAATTATAAATGGTTCTAGGCCTCTACTATTACGCTTAAAAAAAAGAAAATATTGATTTTCGATCATCGTTATTTACAAATTACAAAATTAAGTAAGTAACCGGAGAGAGTGGTATCCCTGTTGAATAAGATTATACGTATAAATCAATATTTCATGAAGTCTTACCGAATACTACCGAGTCGCGACGGAATAAATTGGATTAAAAGTATTGAGAAATCAAATGAACGATACACAGCGTCGTTTATGAACGACCAAGTTTTGTTTTGGAAAGTTAATTATTATGAGAAATGTTCAAAGTTGTTTTTGTTTTATCAAAAAAATGGCTGCTTTGATTAAAAAGTGGAATGAAAATTGTTTCAAAAGTGGTTTAATTTTCGGTCGGCGAGAATTAAGCAGTTCGGATGTTTTTATGCTTAACAAATTTTAAAGTCGCTTAGAATCGGATTTTACTGGACTAAAATATAAACGTGGTAAACTTAGTTGGCTTTGATTGCCAATCTCACGGATTCAAATCCCGGTACGGAAAGTTTATGCATTTTGTGATATTTGTGATGTTTGTGATGTCTAGAACTCCCTACCACCCATGCAATTTTAAAAGTAAATAGCTAACCACAAGTTCCGTCTTAGCCCTATTCTTTTATCTATACTCTCATCGAGAGTAGAAGAAGAGAAAAGGAGAGGTTAAGTTACTGAGTAATATGCAATTCTAATAGTTATAATACCACCATAAAACGTTCATATGCTTCACATTAGCAGCGGATATGGTAAAAAATATGTTAAAAAAACAAAAGTATAGACTGCATAATTAACAAATTAGTACTTTTTATCGTCATTTGCGTACGATTGTTGTAGTTTCATTGGCTAATGAATATTTTAATTTATTCACCATTGTTTTTTTTTTAAATCTCAGATGAATAGTAGAAATTTGGATTAAAAAAAGGTAGTCTAATTAACAACTTAAAAAATAATAAACCACCAACACCTATGTCAAAATGTGAATAGAAAAATTATTAAAATTCTGTTTTGTAATTTAATTATAATCTGTACAGTTGACAATCGTATTTATATAACGTGAGGGGTGCTTCGAATGTTAATCTATATATATAAAAATGAATGTTTGTTTGTTTGTTTGTCCTCTACACGTTCCTTTACCATTCATCATATTTCGATGAAACTTTGATGAGTTGTTGTACACATACCCGTGAAGGTTTCTGAAGAAAAAAATCAAAATATAAAATCTTAAAAAAAGAACCAAATACGTACAGCCAGCGACATCTCGGAACAACCTCCTTATTTATTTATATCTTAATTTATAAACGTCTTAATTGAATCATGAATATCGTTAGAAATATGGAAACAATAACATAATATGTATTTTTTGAAAAGTGTAAATGAATTACTATATTAAAAAAATCAGGCTTTTTCGAGATAAGGAAAATAAATCTTGGCTTCGGATCGGGTTCGGGTTAAAAGTGTGATATTGAGTCTCGGGCACGGGCCGGGACGGCCCTGAAGATAACGGGCTCAGACCGGATAATTTTATGAAATTTCAGCCCGTGTAGACTTCGAATCCAAAAGCACTTTAATAAACAGAATTAAAACACAAGCCCTTTCTTTTTTTAAGTGGCATTGCAACGCATGCCGGGTATTCACTAGTATATTATACAATAAAATGTTTAATTTTGTAACCGTTCTTAGTGTCGTTGAGTTCTTTGAATAATAAATTATTGTCGTCATCTTCTGATCCAAGACATTTAGTAATCGTACAGTTTTCAAAAATACCGTCAAATGTGTTTATAGAACTGTAAGATATTAAAAACAAACGAACTTCGATAGTTAATATGATTCAAATAATTGTGTTCTTTTTAATCGAAGAATTGTGTTTGATTATCACAAAAATATTAAACATTGTGACTAGTTGATGATGCTAACGATGAGCAAAAGTGGTTCATAAAAATGCAATGCTTTTCCACCAATAATTGACAGTTAATATCTTAAAAGTGATTGTAACTAGTATTTCTGACACGATTTTTTAACCAGGATGCCAACGGTATAATAATATATAAAATTAGTTAAATTGAGAATATTAATAAATTAAGATATATTTTGTACATGGGCACTACAGAGAAAGTTTTCAGTAAGGCTAAAAATCCTCTCATCTAAGCTAATAAGATGGAGTTTCAAATTTAATGTACTTTTCTGGGGGCGTGTTTGTTTGACTCCTTAAAGTCCTTAAGTCAAAATTGTTGTCGGCTGTGTTTTTGAGTGGCAGGGGTGGATATTCTCGGGGTGTGTCGCTCATTATTCGGTTATGAAGGCAATTTATTACCCGCGAAGCCTTTGGACGGAGCGAGACGGGACTACAGCGCTTCGCAGGGGATGTCAACCTAATTGCGCAGACTGGTTGAATTATGATTAGTCATTCATATACACCAAGGTCGTCGATGTATTGTTTGGAATATTGTACCATTAAGCACAGCAATCGTATCAAAATTTTAAGCAGGTGCGATAAATAAACAGTAAGAGCAGGTTTCTATAACAATATAATATATTAATGTTCAAAGTATGAATTATCTACACCCATTTTCTGATAAATTTGAATCAAATAATACGGGAAATCATAAAGAGGGAATACTAAAAAAGGTTTTTTTCCCGATTAGCAAAAATCGCTAATAGTTTATCGTTACTTAAATCTCATGACCGTCGAAAAAGATATGGAATAATAAATGACGTGAAAATAAGGTCTGAAAACAGTGTTGATAAATTGAATAAACATAATTTTCTTTCACATGTTCAGGACCTGTTTTGTTTAAAAGGTGAACCGTTGTAACTCAAATCTGATTCAGATTCACATGTCCTTTCTAAAGCAACACTGCTTTTCCATTCATTAATTTTATACAGTACTAGTGCGTACCTGGCATGCGTCGCAATCCCACTCAAAGAAAGAAAGGGTTTGTGTTTTAATTGTGTTTATTGAAGTGCTTTTGGATTAGAGGTCTGCACGGGCCGAAATTTCATAAAATTACCTTGCCCGGCCCAAGCCCGAGTGTTAATATTACACTTACTCGAACCCGACCTGAAGCTCAAATTTATTTTTCTTAGCAAAACAGGTCCATTTTTTTTTAGTATACAAATTCTTTTATACTTTTCAAGCAATATATGTTATTGTTTCCATATTTCCAACGATATTCATAGCACATGTGAAATAAGTTATTTAAGTTATGAATACTATTGCCTTATGGCTTACTCATGTCCCGAAAATAGTACGAAATATTTTTCTTAAATTTAAATTCTTTACCCGGGCCCTGCCCGAGCCCGAATCTCAATCGTCTTTACCCACCCGAGTCCGGAACGAGTCAAGGCGTGCCAAGCTCGGGCTTATGCAGACCTCTATTTTGGATATAGGTACAATATTTTTTGTTTTCCGCCTGGTTCAAAGATATCGCTAGCTGTATGTATTTGATTCTTTTTTTTAGATTTAATTTTTTTTTCTTCAGAAACCTTCACTAGAGTGCCCACAAAGACTCACCAAAATTTGATTGAGATCAGATGAATGGTAAAGGAGTGCATAGAGGACAAACAAACAAACAAATCTTCATTATTACATATATATATTAAGTGGCGTAGAAAATTTTAAGCGTTAAGATTTTCTTCATTATTTATATGTGATAAAGTATATTATATTTTTATTTGGTGTGTCGTGGAATAAATTCTCCTTCCTTATTGTGCCGTCAGGTAAAAAAGTTTGGCTGACACTGCTATAGATAAACGCTAAGCCTTTATAAGTTAAGGTCTATTCGCTCGGCGTATCATTACCGTTTGAGCTCTCACCGAGTAACGTTGTCTGAAATTTCGCTTCGCGAAATTTCAGAGGTATTTCCTGCTAGCTCGCTTTTTCGCTTCGCGAAAAAACTCGAAATTCTGCATCAGTGCTAATTCTCTAAAAATTTTAATTTTAAGTTTAATAAATCAATTCAGTGCCATAAGTTCTTACTTATTATTCACTTGCTGTTTCAGTTCGTGTGCCGGCGGCCATCTTGGACTTCCAGCACCCGACCACGTGCCGAGCGCATCGAGCCGCCTAGCGGGGTTTTACCCGAGCCGCATACACTTCTCGGTATTGGCCTAATCGATTGTGCGTCTTTCCCCATCGTCATTGGTTTTTCCCGTGTACGGTGAATTGAGGCGTGCGATCGCTCTTGGCGGTCCGAGTGGTGTACTTCGCGGAACCCGTAAGATCTCCTCAGGTGATTTTGGTGAGACTCGTATAATTTTATAACAATTTTACCCAATAGAGCCTCCGGCAGTTTGCATACCAGCAAACTGCCGGCGTCAGCCCGCGTGCCCACGCGTTCTCGCTCGCGGGTCACTAAGGTGACCTACGGTCAGCGCTCAACGTCTCCTCCCCACGCCCTCGGCCTTAAAACCGTGCGGCACCATGCCCCCGCCGGGCCCCCCTTCAACCCCCGCGGTGCTGCCCAGACCGGTGCAGCTCCCCGCCGACCCACGCAACTCTTCAGGGATGGACACCACCCCTATCACCACGGCTGATACCTGGCTCAGGCCCAAGGTATCAGCCCCCAAACGCCTGCTTGCGCCGTCTTCTCCCACGAAGACGTCGAATAAATACCGTGCCCTCAATCCCGAGGTCAAGCTCCCCGCGGTGCCCTCAGCACCCACCATCATCGGCTCCGCAAAGCCGAAGAAAACCCGCGTCCCCCCCGTGATCCTGTCTGTCGACAGACAGGAATCTCACGCCACAGTCGTCAAACGACTGGACACAATCTTAGGAGAGAATAAGTTCTCTCTTAAGATTAAGAACGGCAGTTATGTCGTTCAGACGCAGTCGGTGGAAGCCCACCGCTGCCTCACCAGTGGACTCCGCAATGGACATGCGGTGTTCCACACATTCACCCTGCAGGAGGATAGAACCTGCAAGGCAGTCGTCCGTGGACTGCCCGCTCTTCCCGTAGGAAATCGCGTTCGCCATAAGCGAACACGGTTTCAACCCAGCCTCGGTGTCCCTCCTCAAGGGTAAGGCTAACGTGCCTCAAAGGAACCCCATTTACCTCGTTGCCATGCCAGCAGGCACGGACATGGCCTATATGGCCAACAAAATTAAATTTCTTTGCCGCGTGCGAGTCACGCTGGAAAAATTCCGCGGACGGGCGAGCTCAGGTGGCACGCAGTGCTACCGGTGCCAGCTCTTCGGGCACTCGGCCCGAAACTGCAACAGGGACGCGAGATGCGTCAAATGCTTAGGGCAACACGAGTCCCAAGCATGCACCCGCCCCAGGGGAGACACCTCCCCGGCGTAAAATGCTGCAACTGCGGAGGCGACCACCCCCGCAAACTTCAGGCAATGCCCAAAGCGCATTGCCTACGTCAAATCTATTGTGGCCCGCCGAGAAGCCGCAGCCGCCCCTAAGGCCTCCCCACACAGCTCAGCTGCCCGGGCAGCCGTCCCTAACGTGCTCTCCTACAAGAGCGCACTCGCAGGTCCCCAAGTACCTGCCCAAGCCCCGACCCCGGCTAAGCCCCAAGCTTCGTCCACCTTTGTGGAAATCATCAACACCCTCCTCGGCGGCGAGGACGGTGTTACAAACTCGAGATCTCTCTCATAATAGAGAGCATCAAAATGTCCCGCGCCATCCGCGCAAACCCCGCCATGTCACTCAGCGATCGGCTCCTCAGAGCCGAGGCGCTGCTTGACAAATGCGGCCTAGCCAACGCCTAATCGGGCGCAGTCCCCTTGATAACGGGCGACCGCTCAAGTTAGTAACGTGGAACGCTAACAGCGTTTCAGAACATAAGATTCCCGAACTCCATGCTCTCCTCATAGAGCTCGGTATTGACATCGTCTTAGTTCAGGAGACTTTCCTTAAACCGAAAAACCGCTTCTCCGTTCCCGGATACGACTGCTATCGTGAAGACCGCCCCCTCCCGCGAGGGGGTGGAGGCGTCATGATTCTAGTCCACCGCGATCTCAAACACGCGCACCTCCCGACCTCTCCTCTAACCGGGTTTGAGTCCACTGCCATAGAGGTAGAAATCAATGGCAGACCGCACGCTATTATTACAGCGTACGGTAAGGGCAAGGAAAAATTCCTTGCCTCTGAGTTCGAGCAGCTGCTCAAGCTCAGAAACTCAGTCGTCCTTGCAGGCGATCTAAACGCCAAGCACAGCGTGTGGAATTGCTCTAGAGCAAATCCCCGCGGTAAAGCGCTCCTCAAGCACTCTGAAAAATCGGACTTTACCATCCTTCACACGGACGAGCCGACACATTTCCAAAGCAAGTGTCTTCCGTCTTTCATTGACCTAGTGATCGCTCAAAACTCTCCGTCCGTCGGCAAACCGAGAGTACTCAACGGACTTCATTCGGACCACCTCCCTGTCTACTTCGAGATAGGAGGCGCGTACGAAAAAGATCGAACTCCGCAGTTCGACTACGCGAAAGCGAAATGGCCTCTCTTCAAGAGGTACATTACGCAAAACATTCACCTCACGGCTAAAACTCTGCAAACGGAGGCAGAAATAGACTCAGCAGCTGCCGAGCTGACTGAAACAATTCTAACGGCCCGTCGCCGATTTGTCCCAAAAGTAAAGCCCTCGACCGCGCGCGCCGAGCTTTCGGACAATATCCAAGACCTCATTCTGAAGCGTAATAGACTGCGCAAAGAATGGAACAAAACTTCCCGCGATGATCACTTCGTCAAACGTGAGATTAACACCCTCACAAATAGAATCAAAATCGAAACCAAGTTTCTCAAAAGCGGCCTGTGGGAGGACACTCTCACTAGCTGCCGGATCTACACGGACGACCCCAGAAACTCGCTCTGGGCACTCGCAAGGCGCATAAAAACGTCTTCGAGCACTATCAAACCTCTCAGGCCTGACCCGGCCTGCGACAAGTTTGTTTACTCCGATCTCGAAAAAGCAAATGCACTCGCCGATGCATTCGTCAAGAACACAGAGATTCAGTCGGACACGGACCCCGCCACGAAGGCGCTCGTCCAAAAATCAATAGAGTCACTTGCCGCGCAAAACATCATCCCGGATGATGTTAAAATCGTTGAACCGGTCGAGATCGAAAACTTATAAAATCACTCGTCACCAAAAAAGCGCCCGGAAGGGACAACATCAATAACGCTATATTGAAGCGACTCCTCAAAGGGAATCATCTTTATAGCGAAAATATACACCGCATGCCTCATACGTGGCTACTTTCCAGTAACGTGGAAAACGGCTCACGTCGTCGCGATCCCGAAACCCAAGAAAGACCACTCGCTAGCTGTCAACTACAGACCAATCAGTCTGCTCGATTGCCTGAGCAAACTGCTTGAGAAAGTGATTCTCGAACGCTTTCTCCCCTCCCACAACCAAATCCTCCCTGCAACCCAATACGGGTTCAGGAAAGGCCTCTCCACCAACCTTCAGCTGGCCCGCATCACGGGCCAGATCACCGAAGACTTTTACAGGGGCAGATCCACCGGAATGGTACTGCTCGACCTGGAAAAGGCCTTCGACACAGTCTGGCACGACGGCCTTGTACACAAGCTCGTCGCGACCAACACCCCCCTCTACCTAACCAAGATCATTCAGGACTACCTGAAAGATCGAACCCTATACGCAGCGGTCAAGAAGGAGAAATCCTCTCTCCGCACAGCCTCCGCTGGGGTACCCCAGGGTAGCCTCCTGGGACCTAGGCTCTTTAATCATTTCATATATGATCTCCCGAACCCCAAAACTGCTCTGTCGCTCTTTATGCAGACGACACAGCAATCACATCCACCCACAAGGACCGAGACGTAGCGCTACGTCGCCTTGAGGCTGGCACGGCCCAGCTGACTGACTTCTTCAGTCGCTGGAGACTTAAGGTCCAACGGTGCGAAGACAGAGGCGATCCTCTTCACTCGCAAGACCGCAAACAAATCTTACAAAGGGAAAATCACCGTATGTGATATTCCCTGCTCTTTCAGCCAAAAGGTCAAATACCTCGGGGTATACTTGGACCGCTCCCTCACTTGGTCTGCTCACATTGCCGAAGCAAGACGCAAAGCTCACGTTGCGATCGGTGCGTTGTACCCGATCTTCAACGCCAAAAGTTACCTCAGCGTAGTAAACAAAAAGGCACTCTACAACATGGTCATCAAACCGACCATGCTGTACGCATCCCCCATATGGTCTGTAAACATATCGAACAGCAATCTCCTTCTCCTCCAGAGGGTCGAGAATAAATGCCTGCGCATAATCGCAGGCCAGAGGAAAATTCCAACACGCGGTATCTGCGTGCTTGGTACAAAGGCCCCGACGTTCTAGAGACCCTAAGTCTACACCGCGCCAGCTTCATGCAGAGTTTGAAGCAGGGGCCTCACCTCGCTCCAACTCTCAAAGCTGAGAAAATTCAAAAATTTAAGAATCAACTCAAAGCCTCCAAGAACCTCGTCAAGACGATGTCCAACTCCTTATGCTCCCCTCCCCCTCTCTTACAGGAAATTCTTCTATAGCGGAGGTGGATGCGGAAGAGGCCGACGGCCACGCCGGTCTTCAATAAGTCGCCCTAAGAGATAAATCTTAAAGTAACGAGCCAGGCTCGCACATTTTAGTAGGGACTGGGCAAGTCTTAAATATAAGCTAAGTAAGTTCTTCAAACTTACGCAACAGTACGAGCAATTCTGGTTATGAATTGAACCTTTTGTTAATGATTCAAAGACAATCATTCTCGTATGGGGTTTTTTTTCTTAAATGTTTTCCCCACACAAAGCCTTCAGCTGACAGAATCTTTTAGACAGCATTACGTAGCTAGCTTACATGCGGGAAAGGGATATAAAGACTTAGTCTGTACCCACCCTAGCACTAACTTTAGCCAGGAAACTAGGAGCCCGCTTCGCGGACTCCACATAATAGTTTCAGTAGGAAAGAAGAGGTAGGAAAAAAAAAAGCTCGGCGTATGAAACAGCAATATTTTTACAGGTTTGCTGTTATGGCAGTTCAATAGACAGTTGGATCTACTTATGCGTTTCAAAAAATGTGCATGATATTTCGAAATATATACTGTTTATAAACAATATTTTCTTCAGTAGTTGGCGACTGCTGACGCTTCTAATAATACCTACAAAGGTTGAAATACTTCCGGAAATTTCATTACAACACTGTTCATACACCAGATGAAATATTAACGTCATTAGAGGGGTAACAAGACTATGATTTTGACGGCCATAAAGAGATGACATTTTTGCAAAAAGCCAGCCCCTTGGATATTATTTTATTATTTGGCAAAAGATAATTAATTTATCTAGCTGTTTCGGTGAAGGTAACGTGATAATGTTTTATGTATGACAACAAGATTATATTTGCTTCGGTTGTCCATAACCATCTGTTTATATCGCACCCTCGCAATAAAAGTGTCATAATTCAATATTCGCCATTTTTAAGATGAATATGTCCTAACCTAACCTTAGCTAACTAGATCTCAAATATCAAAATTGATTTTATTAAGAAAGTTCTTATTATAGTTCGCTAACTTGCCGCTTAATAGCTCAAATGATAACGTGACTGTGTGGCAATTTGTCGTTGCTGTACTTGTGAATTGTCTCATTTTGTATTGTTATGTATTTTCAGATCCCAATCGTGTTTAGTACGGCCTAGAACTTTCCTTGAATCACCACTCTCCAATGCAATTAGCAACAAAGATAGACAGTTACATGACAACATCAAATCATTTTATAGATTCGAGCATTTAAATTCAATAATGATAAAAACCTCTTTATTGATAGTGGCTTGAAATCGGCCCAGTGACCCCTTGGCTAACCACCAGGTAATTATACGGATACATAAAAAGTGTGATCCGAAGGTTGGCCCCACCCTATCACTGACCGGAAAGTAACCGTTTGCCTTGTAACTAGCTTCTTGCTGTTTAAACGAATGTATTTCTTTAACTTGTGAATCGTGTAATGTGTAATTATTTTTGTAATTGTAAAATCATCAATTGTAACTGCAATAAAGATAATTTCGACCGAATTGGTGTGTTTTGACTTTCTGAATCACCGAAAAAGCTGAAACCTTGTGGAATAATTATTACCATCAGCATGCCTGCTACATTTAGGACTTGTCACGTAATAAATACATTTAGAAGATAAATTATTGCAGGGACGATTAGGACTTAAATTTTATAATCTATTGATATTGGGACTTCCGTCATGAACCGTCATGTTTTACATTGTACATTTAAAATTAATTTTGTGTTCATTATTGCTTAAATTGGAATGAATAAAAATGATTTTATATTTTTTGGGCATGGAAATGGTGTTTTTATTTCACTTTTAAGGTGTTAACTGTCAATTCTTAGTGGAAAGACATTATATTTTAAAAAATAAAACACAATTCATTTATATTACTTCCACATATTTATAATGATCAGGACCGGTCTCGCTCATCACGAGAATTATCAACTGATAAAAATACAGGGTTATTTATATAAAATTGAGTGTAAAGTAAGTTATATACCTTCATTTTTACACTCAATTTTGTATAAATAAGCCTGTTATGTTTGTATTTTTATCAGTTGATGATGCTCGTGATGAGCGGAACCGGTCCTGATCATTATAAATATGTGGAAGTAGTACAAATAAATTGTGTTTTATTTTTTAAAAAAAAAGTGTTTTTATTTATTGAGAATATTTTATTTATAGATGAAATTTATATTATTGCAAAAAATCTAGGGATATAAATAAGATGATCTGAGAGGGACCATCACTAACATCCATTCCTACTGACAGAAATTCATAAATCGATTGAAAAATGAGTCTATGAAACCGTCTGTACTGGGAATTGAAACCGTGAGGTCCGTAACCGAACCGACCAGTGTGAAATATTAAACTTTAAACGATATTAACTAAGTTATTTCATATCGAAAATAAACTTCTAGTTATAAATAATGGTTCATATTAGTAGTTTATATTGGCTGAGTTAAAATGATAAGAAAATTTGTATGCCGAGAAAATAAGTGTATGTTTATGTAAATATGCGTGATGTACAGACAGCCGCTGAACGATATTGCGTAAAATAAAAATATTATTTTCTTATATTCCGAAGAGATAGTTTATTGAAGAACTTTATGAACTAGAGTGGAGGATGTCTGATCGAAGGATTGCTTTTTATAGAGTCACTGGCGAATAACTATTTTGAACATCAATTTGTAATACGAGTAAAAGAACGAATTCAATATTCTGAAATGTTTGAAAGTAAAATATTCCAGTAAGCGCTTTGTAAATGTGTCGTATGAGACTTACAATATTGATATTAAATTACATACATAAACATTACTTGATACAGTGCTTAATACTTTTCTTCAAAACTGTTCTTTAAAAGCTACACGGAAAAAAATGGATGAGTTATTTTGAAAGAATTAATTGACGTTACATTGTATCGATATTATTTGCGTATAATTTTATTGTTTGCTTCAACTTCCAAGCACGAATTTAGAAAACGATGGTAACTCAATGAATTTCGGAGAATGATTTACGAAGAGGTAGAATTGAGATATGTGAAAGTTTTTATTCAAATATTTAAACTCAGATTTTGAAATGTTTCCTAAAATATTTTGTCCCGTTCCCAATGTGGACCATATTATGGACTGCTAATGGAGGTATCTCAACATACATTTTCTATGAAAACTGATTGCTACTCAGTTGTTCAACATCTCTTTTTCGGAGATAGTAAGGGTAGAAGGATAGGGCTAAGGTAAACACAGGACAGGAATAGAGGTAAAATTACCTCTCCTGATACACCCCGTTTTTAGCATTCGGTAGGTGGGAGGTAATTTTAGACATCGTGGTTGTTACTAAATATGGAAACTATTGATTAATGACTTTATTTCGTGGTAATTAATTTCAAATTTTTCTTTGACAACTGAGGATCGATACCGGTTTTAATCTAAGCAAGCCATCTATTCAGGGTGTGATCATTTCCAACCTTAAGAGGGCATAGTAGGCTTATTTCCACATTGCGAAGATCTTTAATCGTTTACCGTCGCTTAAATCTCGCGAACCGTCGACTTTTCAAAAATAATAATTCCTTTCTCAGAGTACTTTTTTACACAATTGCATTTTTTTCCATAGAAATAGTAAAGTTTTCAAGCCTGTCTAGCAAAGATTTGAGACCTGTTTTTAATTACTTTACCTCGTGATTACTTAAGTGCCCATTTTAAGTATCCAAGCAAAAAAATTGTGGAACAATATTTGTTTTCTATGGTGAAATTAGAAATAAAGTTGGCTTTCTTCCACTTTGTAGGGAATTGACTGATATTTAGGTTAGAGCTATACTTAATATACTTCTCAAAAACAATTATTGGTGGAAAGGCATTATATTAAAAAAAAAATAATAATACACAATTTGTTTGTATTACTTCCACATGTTTATAATGACTGGTTTCGCTAATCACGAGAATTATTCTCATCACGTCGCTGACATTCATCACGAGCATCAGTTGATAATGCTCGTGATTAACAAAACCGGTCCTGATTATTATAAACATGTGGAAGTAGTACAAAAAAAATGTGTTTATTATTTGAAAAAAACATTCATTCTTTTTTATAAGTCTTTAAGCAAAAAAAAAAAAAATTAAGTGTCATGTATATGGTAAAAAAACCTACTATATCCTCTTAATGTTTATCTGCTTTTCTCACGACACATGAAAAGATGTAACCAGTACGCTCTGTCACTCAAAATCCTGTGTACCAATGATCTGATATTCTTTTTCTGAAAACTACCTAGACCCACGATCACCTAAAGAAATTTGGATCAAAGAGAATTGACGTGAACAACGACTTGCAGTTGGATGTTAATGTAAACATAATGTTATGAAGACACCACTGAGTGAAGTTATCTGGCAGCGGGTTATTGACAGTACTTGTTTTACCATAATAGATGACGGCATCCAAACTAAATGTTGACAATTTTATTCTTGATTGTTGATAAAATGATAAATAAAAATATTTATTATGAAAAGTCTTAAATGCACACGGTATTTCATTCCTGACGAAATATTTTATTACGTCTCTGTCTAAATTTTTCAATATTTTAGTGTTGATTCGAACCATTAATAATTAAAATTGTAGCGATACATGACGCTACAGTTTTACGAAACTTAATACTCGAGAAAGATTTTCGTTTTGTGTCAGAGTACGTAATTGTCGCAATGTAGACGAAGTAAAACTGAAAAATAGTAATTATTTATCAAACTTTATTATTATAATTATTATAAACGAAAAAGTTTCGATAACATGACACTTTTTTCAAGTCATCAATTTGACACTGCAGATATACGAAACGTGATTTTCCTAAATGAAAAAATTAATATATGTATAATAGGAAAGAGTCTATCGAATGGGATATTTGGAAAACACAGATTTAATAACTAAGGCGGAATAGGGATACCGAAAAGGCCAACATTCTGTCATGGCCCGTCGAACTGGAGACATTTCCCTGAAATGCATAATCATCATCCATACCTACAGTTGAATCTCGTCAAGCATACAAACAATTCATCCAGTATTCCTAAAAAATCAATATGTTTACTTCGACAATTTTTTGTTTTTTATCACCAATGTACTCTACTTTCGTTTTTATTCATATTTTGGTAAATCGATCTGACATTAATTGTTATTCAAATATAGTAAACCGTACACATATAGTAGATAGCCCATATTCACAGACGTGTTTCTAAGTCAACAATATTATCAAAACAATTTTGAAATCTTACAATTGGTGTTTTTTATATGTATTTTTTAATACACCATGCGTTTAGGAGAATATTAATTTTGCAGCTTTTTTAGTTCAGAAAAAAGTAAGAGACGTTCGATAAAATATAATATCAATGAGAAATCATTGCTCTTAAAAGAACAAAGTATTTTTAAATTCACAAATGTTTTATTATTTTTCAACAACATTTATCATTTTCAAACAATCGTATTATTTGCAAGGTAGCATGCACTGTTCCTTGACCCGAAAAGAAAATATTAAAATAACGACGAAGAAGGAATACATATTAGATAATATCTGCTGCAAGATTATGGATGAAGTAATCATTCAAAATTTTTTTATATAAAAAAATGTTATCATTGTGGAAGAAGAGAAAATAAGGAATACTTATATCCTTTTTATCGGCTTCGAAGATGATTGAAATATCAAATGTAGGTAAAATATATCGGTTCATAAAACATTCATATAACCAAGGCAGGGTTAGTATTGTTTTCAAGCATTTTTTTTCCATGTCCGCTACCAATATGAAGAATATAGACTCTTATTGGAAGTATCTCAACACAATTTTTTGTGCGAGAATTGCTTATTACTAAGTTGTTCAACCTGTCTTTTTAGAAGAGAGTAGAAATAGAAAGATATAGCTGGGACAAGAGTTAAGGTTAGATAATCGGTCGCGTTACGCCCAGTTTTTAGGATTGGTTAAGTAGGAGTCAATTTAAGACATGACAAACATAAACAGAAATCCATAAATCGACAAAAAATCAATTTACGAAACTGTCCATACCCGATTTGAACCGTTGAATTACTGCACCACGAACGTGAAAATATTCACTCTTTAAGCAATGTTGAATACTTAGACAACACTTGTCCCTCCTTTTCAAAAAAATATGTAAGAAGTAATGATTGTTTATCCATCGCTTTACGCAAATTTGTCAATAATTGTCTCAATTGTAATATTTTAACGATATTTGTGATTTTTTAACAGAAATATACTACAATACAAACAAATAGTGTGAAACTGTTATTTATATTTATAATCTATAAATAATGAAAAGATATTCCACATGATAGCATAATAATAAAATATATTTGTGAAGGTTAGTAGGTTATACCAATTTTTATAGTTTTATTACAGTTTAATAGTCATGAAAGGTCGACTACTAATTATTTATTATAATAAAATGTGAAATATTAAGGGAAAATAACATTTTTTCATTTTCAAAGATTATAAAAATGAATTCAATTCACAAATACTTAATTAAATAGGTAGTCTTTTAAATTAAGTACTTATAAGAGAATACGGTTTAAGCTACGAGATAACATGACATAAATTTATGTCAATCATCATGTAGTGTATTATTTTACTAACAGAACACTTTGTCAGGTCCGTCGTGCAGGCGGTTAACGTCGCTGGCACGGTTACGAATTTCACAGGTTCGACTCTCAGTAGGTACAGTTTCAGTAATTAATCTATTAATCGATTTCTGGATTTCTCTTTGAAGGAATGGATGTCTGTGCTGTCTAAAATTAAATGACCATCCCACCCAATCCTAAAAACAGGGCGTGGCAAGAGTACTAACCTTACTACTGGTGCTTATCAAGTCCTATGATTCTATCCTTACTCTCTTCGAAAAAAAGAGATAAAGAGCATTTGAGTAAAAATGAGTTCTCGTAGAATTTTTTTGTTAAGATTCATTCGTTACGAGGCCATATGCTTAAAATTGGGTATAGACATGATTAAAAAAAAAGTATACAATACCTAAGCAGAATGAAATATTTAAAGAAGATCCAGTCTTAGAAAAGGGTTACGAAATAGAATTAACGACTAGGTGACATTTTTGTAGTTAATTGAATTATAAATAAACACTGGTCGTGAAGCCAAGTGGTGGGAGCAGATTGTTGATCAATGATCTTGGGCTTTGGTTGAGGTTCGATTTTGATTTGAAATTGAATTTACAATCGATTTATAGAGCAACATTTTTTACTTTGTAACTAAAATTGTCGTTATAATAACAGTATACCGTCAGTGTGATTTTTTTAATATTACGATAGCAATTATCCGCCTTGAATATGCAAACCAATCATCAATAGATATATGCGTTTTGTGGTACACGGTTCACAAGAGCTACTATCTACTAGTCCCGGTCATCAATCAAACTTCAATCCAATCAATCAGTTCTCTCCGCGCCGAACCACATTCGCCAAAAGCACTGCGTGGAAAGCTTAGCGAAAGCTCTCTGCCCTCAGACCCCGGGCCCACTCCCCCGCCCGCCCCTAAGGTGCTAACAAACTCAAACATTCGAGCAACTGCGAAAATATTTTCCTCGGATAATGATTCAGACTCGGTTTGAAGGTTGCGCAAATTTGAATAGTTAATAATATTTTGAAACCGGGGACGTGAATATGTATGACGCTTTGAAAATTATGCTGCGTCAGTTTGTAAATATATTTTTAAATTCCAATATAAAAAGAGTGCTTTAGAAAACGAATGAAAACTTTAAGAAACATCGTTACTTAAAGATTATGAAAAATTACCGTTGAACTGCAATTAACAATCACTGTCATTTTTAATTAAAATAGTAATATAATAAAAGGTTTGGTGATTACTCTGGCTATTGATTGAATCGACATTTACTTAGTAGAACTCCAATTTATAATAGGATAGAACAACAAAGTATTTATAATTTAAGATAACTGAGGATGCTTGATAAAATTTCAATTCGAGTTCATTCGTGTGCTCGAATGCCTGAAGATGCCGAAGGGCGAATCCTGGTTGTTAGTGACGACAAAATATATAGAAATGTACAAAATTTCAACAATTCAAATTTAACAAAGTATTTGGTTCTTTGAAATTTTATTGCTTAGTTAATAGCTATTTTGGCTGAATGCGATCGTCAGAACTAGTTTTGATGATGGCGTTCACCCAAAATAGCTGTCAACTACCCAATAATATTTTGTAAAACTAAATAATTTGTTATTTTTTTCTATTACTTACTATGACTGGTAAAATTAAATATTCGTTGGATATATAAAGTCAGTTAGTAAATTAAATTTATGTACATGCAATATTAATAAAAACAGTAAAGTTACGGTCAATCTAGGTAACTTTGGCCCAGTTCTGAGGGATTTTGTATTTTTATGGTTCGCCATTGCATTTATGTGTAATATTGTTCTACATAGAAATGAAATAATTTCATAAGATAAAATTTAATTAAAATAAATAGATTTATTATTATAATTGATATATAAATATAAATAGAACGAGGTTGGCGAAATTTTCTTCCAAATCGGGTAACTATAAATTCAGTGATTTAAAAATCTTGGCAAATTATCTTTATGCTTTCCTATATTCTGTACATAATTGAGATGGGATACAGCATTTGGTTTACAGATTAGTAAAATTGAAAATACGGCTAATTCAATTTATTTCAAGAAATGTTTTTCGAGTTGTGTTTTATTATTCCAAGCTGACAGCTTACAAATTCAACAACAAATTTTGTTGCACATTAATTCATATTTTTACCACCAGGGGCTACTCAATACCTTTGCTTAGCTAAAAAATATTAATATGGCATTAGTATTATAACAGCATCTTTTTCCATGTAGTGGGCCAATCTTAGACCGATGGGCGAAATTACACAAATTGATGGTGGTTGAAAGTTATACACAATTGATAAAAAAACCTCGGAAAAAAAATTAGCGCTCGTACAATACTTATTTGAGAGTATCTTAGTTAGGTTAATTTAAAAACGGTTATTCTGTCAGCTATGTAGAAATTACTAAATAAAAATATACTCATTATTAATATATGATATTTATGATTATTTTGATATACAACTTAGAGTTGTATTAATCTACTGATCATTTAATTACATAAGATACTGACTAAGAAATATTATTTTGTTTAATTATAATGACTGATAAAAAATAAGTAACATCAAAAAACCAGTCATGCCCACTTTATAAAGAAAAAGACGTTACTAGATTATCAACTATGACTAAGCTAAAATGAAAATGTCGATCGTCTAGTTCATTAGTCAGAAAACTCTAAATATATAAAATTTGAATTGAATATGTAGTCATATGCAAAATTTTGGGCTCTTTCTTAATCAGTACTCGGAAAATTCAACATTGGGTCAAAAAAATGCTACCACGGATAACCTTCTAAATTCTAAAGAATTGAATAGAATGTTGATATTTATGGGTCAGTAAATGAATATTTTTAAATATCTTCCTACTGACTATACTAGAAAAGTATCTTATTGTAAAACACTTATTTATAATTTAAGACATCGACTGAGGGTGCTTGATGGAATTTCAATATCAAATTTGGATTATTGAGATTTTGTACACTTCCATGTATTTTGTCACTAACGACCCGGGTTTCGCCTTTCGGCATCTTCAGGCATTCGAGCACACGAATGGACTCGAACTGACAGACAGTCCCCTAACCCTTGATATTTACACTTTCGTCAAATTGCATTGCGTCGAAACCCACAATGCTATTATAATTGTAAAATCACTGGTAATTCTAAAAGTAGTTGGAAAGCGGCAAATTGCCACTCTGTTAATGTGTTGTTTATAAAATATGGATTAAGGCGTTTCTCGAAATGTTAACTCAGGTATCAGTGTGGATCCCGGACGTATAATATTTTATCTCGTAAATAATATTTGTCATATTTGTATCTTCTATATAAACGTTAGACACTGTTTACTGTCTGTCAGTTCGAGTCCATTCGAGTGATCAAATGCCTGAAGATGCCGAAAGGCGAAACCCGGGTCGTTAGTGACAAAATACATGGAAGTGTACAAAATCTTAGTAATCCAAACTTATTTATAATATGTATAAATCTCGGGTATAATAGTATTTGATTATGGTGAACATTTGAATATTGCTTTTCCTACTATTTCAATAGAGGTTATTTGGAGATGTCTGGGTAATGAACTGGAACATCGTTGTGTACAAACTATTTTTACACAAAATGGCGCAACTACAATATATAAAAAGATGTTTATTTTCTCCATTCTTTTCGTGAGTATCGTTTTATATAAAGACTTGTTGATAGCCGATGAGGAACGATGATAGATGATTACAGTTAACCATTAGTATTAAAGTTTTGGTAAATTGCAATACCTATTTAACATACAGCTACTTATAAAATAAAGAAGTTGTAATTACTCATAAAATGAAATATGTATGTTAAAATAATAGATCGATAAAATATGTCTGCTCTCTTTCAAACAACTTTCAAAGTCAAATAGACTTAGTTTTTCATGAGCATTTTTTAATCTAAATCGTGTTTTTAGATTATCCAAATTCTTAATACAAAAAAAACTAATAAAGTATATTTTCTTGCATTTTCAATTTATAAACATGAATGATTTCATAAGAATAAAAGCTTACGCAAAGTGTCTTTGAAATTTCAGTTACGATTTTAGATTTATGCATGATATTCACCTGAATTTAAATTACCATCAAACTAGGATTATCTTTCACAAAATACAAGAATTTATGGGCTTGCTATAGTTCGTGTGTTGTTTTAATTGAATAAATTAAAATTAAAAATAAAATACAGCACTTAGTGTAATTATTATCCCTCGCATATCTTGTATATATAAAAGCCCAGATCACTCTGTAGACGTTTTATTATTATCACATATCACATGTAGGTATGAAATTTTCTCATGACGTAAACGTTCACAGGGCAAGCAATGCGCACACAGTTCCGACGTACTAGCTACTTTAGACATTCAGTATTTCAATTTTAAAACCGTGATCTATGACGGGTACGGTTATACCAGTTATTTAATACTTTTCTACAAAAAAAAAATCATCACATCAAATAGTGCATTTTTATCCAAATTTTCCCCCTAGCTATCGATTTGTGTCTTGTATTTATTTGCTAAATTGATTTATTTTTTACTGCAATAAATTATTTTTTTGCTAAATAAATTCATATTATAATTAATTGTTTGACTTATTGAAATGCTTCCATTTAATTTTCGGTTTTGATGGTCTAGTGCAGGGATAGTGAACATGTGACGGTAATGTTACATTGCAGAGAATATATTGGGACTCGGTTCCTGATACATTAAAATTATGAAAAAAATAGCTACCGCTATTTTGGCAATTTTTGGCTCAACCTACTCTTGCCAAAAATTAAGTTTATCCATGGATTTGAATGCCTGAAGATGCCGAAAAGTTAAACCCGGGTTGTTCGAGACAAAACATATGGAAATGCATAAAATATGAACGATTCAAATTAGATATTGAAATTCCATTAAGCACCCTCAATTGATATCTTAAACCTAAATTACATTTATATTTTCGATAGATTTGGCGGTAACTTTATGGAAATTCATTTTTTTTTTTAATAAAACTTTATTGTTCGACTGGCTGTATTACTAAATGTGACACAATGTGTTAAGTAGTGTTGAATAGTGAGAAATAAACCACCCCACTCATCATTTTTAAGATATGAATTAGAATCAATGTTTACATTACAAATATTTAACCTTGCAATATGGTTAGTCTAAAGATCCTTCTTAAAAACTAATAACACGTGTCGTATATAATAACACAGCCAGTGAAATGAAAAAAGTTGTCGATTTTAATTAAATATTATATTTATACTATTGATTATTTTTGTGTCTCGTCTAGGGTCCATTTTGATACTTAAATACATCTCGACATCTCTCTCATATGAGTTACAAAGAGTCCCCTAGTATGTTTGTTAAGATAAACTGTATTAGGAATATATTGTCGCTTCCATTGCAAAATTTTAGATCTGCATATGCATTTTTGACTTTCTATATTTATATATTTTACCATTTTCGCTCCCAACGTGGAGCATATGGCTTCCTAATGGAGAAAACTTAACAGAAGTTTTCTACAAGAACAGAAATACATAATTCGATTGAAAAATTAATTTATGAAACTGCCCGTACCGGGACTTAAGCCCGAGACATCTGTAACCGTAGCCAACGACGTTGAACACTGTACCACTGAGCCAACGATATATCTAATACATACAAATCAATGTGGGTTTGTTTGTATCTTATGCACTGCCATACCGTTCATCCGACTCCGATAAAACTTTGTCAAGTTACTGCTTGCACTTGCGCGAAGAACATAGGCAAAATACAATTACGCCCGGCCCGACCCGAGTCTGACTCTCAACGTTTTAATTTTTAACTGACAGTAGGTCTTATCTAATATATAAAAATCAATGTGAGTTTGTTCGTATCTTATGCACTGCCATACCTTTCATCTTTGTCAAGTTATTGCTTGCACTTGCTCAAAGGATATAGGCATAGTAATAATCAGGCCCGGTAGGTCTTATTATATATAATAATAAATCTCACAATCCAAATATATCTAACATCAAAAAAAAATCTAAAGTAAAGAATCAAATTTGCACAAATAGCGACATCTCGGAAAACCTTTTGATTTATTCGTGTACGCACTAGATATAAAAAAATATTCTGTGTCCAAAGGCACCTCAATAAACAGAATTAAAACACACAACACTTTCTTTCTTTGAGTGGCATTGCAACGCATTCCGAGTACTCACTAGTTACTAATATTTAAAAAGTGCATACAAAATAACACAACTGACAAAAATTATGGTTAAATACATATATTTAATATAAATTACGTGTTTTTTATTGCTGTTTTAATTCGATAAAGTTATTTTTAAACTATTTTTATGTACCCTTAAAAAATTGAAATTTTGTAGGTATACAATTTTGCAATGGAATCAACGATTTGCTGTACATTGCGAGTAGATATGGTTAAAAAATGCTCAACACTAGATGCGGACATCTTAGAAAAACATAATAAAATATTGAAATTCTAACCATTCTCTGAGAAATAAATTAAATGTTTTTCTTAAACAAGTAACTTCTTCGGGCAGATATTATATAGATGAGGTGAATCAATCCAATTCTCATCACCAAGTCACGGCTAAGGCATCCGTCAAAGTCACGTATGGGTTTTATTTTTGCGCTGTTAGACAACTCCGGCAATCCAGGAATCATAAATTATGCATCGGGAGGCCAAAAAGATATGCCCCGCTTGAAATCATTATGCCGAATACCCCCGGTGCCTACAACAGATCCCGCGAACTGCTTTCATCTCGTTTTATGTAAATTATTATCGACTTTTAGTTTTTATGAATTTGTTTCCCGATTTGAGCGAAGTTAGAACACCGTTTGCGTTGGAAAAAGTTCGGGAGCCCACTGATTTTCATTATACGATCTTCTATCACTGGAAAACTCATGATTTCCTTTCTGGATAACTTACCTACTGTGAAAAAAGAAAATTGTGGTTTTTTATGCACCGCTTATAAAAAATTGTTGTGAAGGTTCTATGTCTGAGTGTACATGAAGCAAAAGTTTTAATATACTACTTTTGTACCTGATTTTTTACTTATAGACTACATTAAAAGTGATCAAATTAACATTAAAATGAAACCATGAAATCTTGTACTTTCCCTTACCATAGATGGATTTCAGTTTTCATTTGTCACACCATAAAAAAAATATTCCGTCAAAATTTTATCTGCAATTTTACATCCTACAGATTAAAAAAACATAAATTCAATTGGTTTAAATTTTATTTTGTCTAATGACAAACATTTAGCAAAAAATTTGTATTATTCACTTTCGGTAAAAAATTTAAAGTAAATAGTTTTTACAAAATTTAGGATGTGAGATTGGGTAAGATAATAATAAACTATATGTCTTCTAAGCCAGAAAATAGTGATAAATTAAAATCAGATGACGCGAAGCCGAAATAGCTTTAAACTAATTCGTATTGTTCTTGTGGAACTAAATAATTAAATTTTTCAAAAAGATATCGCTTGGGAGTAGAATTTATGTAATTTTCAGTGAAGCCAATGTTTGATACTTATATACATTGAAAGGGTAACAAATTATTAGGTCAGTAAGTATTAATAAATTGTCAGTTAATAATTAAGTTTGATCAGTAAATAATTTTAAAATTGTTAGGTTCGGTTAGGTTAGGTGACCGTTTACTTTAATAACTGACCACGTATATACTGACCGTTTGAAATAATTACTGACCAAAAATTGAAATAGTTTCTGGCCCAATAAATGGAGGCATTTAAGAATTATTAAAATTACGTATCGTGAATGATTCTCTTTCCTTGAACAACTCAAACTAATTTAAACAGAATTTAGGATGTTAAAGTATATAATGATAAACTAAAATGACATGAATCTGAAATTGCTTATAAATAATTCCTATCATTCTTACAGAACTAGATACTTTGATATTTTCAACTTATTTAAATAAAGAGTCATTGAAAGCGAGACTTACGTCAATTTCAGTAAAGCCGATGTTTGATTTTTAGTTACGTAGAAAGCAACATTTAATTTTATCAGTAAATAAAGACGAAATTGATGCAGTAAAGTAAAATAATTTCGTTCTTTGGTAGGAAAAAACGAGAACTGTTCCATGCGAAATAAATTATAGTATCAAAGAGTATATATATTTGAGATTTTCTCTCCACTCGACGAAATGAAGTGTAAGGGGAAATATAAAATGAGATTGAAGGTCGGCGTGGGGAAACTGAGGAAAAGGTTGATTATGTTTGATCACATTATTTGATTTAGTTTCGTAGAGTGCGCCCAGCGAAAAGATGGAGACACAAAACTACATCAACGATCAACTTTTTATTTTTATAACCACCACTGTAAACAACAAAACGATTGTCATTTATATCGATTGTCTGGTTCAGGGGTATGGAAAACATGTAACCCTCTCAAGAGTAGCCATTTGACTGAAATAAACGAATTTCATTGTTTTCTTTCATTTACAATATAATGTACATACATTTTTATGTCGGTTTCTTAAATGCGGCCTTATTTGATTTAAAAAAAAATTAATGTGGCCTTTTGATAGGAAAAGATTAGTCACCCCTGGTCTAGTTCATTAGTTAGACAACTTGAGTTAAATATGCAGTCATTATAAGAAAAATTTCTGACACTATAAGATTTCATGATTTTTAAGTTTTTCGTAAATTCATTGTGTTTAAGCAACGAAACATCGATTTACTTGATGATACATAATTATTATACATTCAATATGTCATTTGAATGAACTAGATTGATTTGCAGGCAGCTTTGTACTCTCTGTGGAGACAGCTGATTTCGAAACTATTTTTTTTCTAATTGTCGATATTTTGATGTATGTGGGTTAGAATTTTACATGCTAGTTGAATTAACCGAAAGAAAAACTTGCATCATTTTGAAATAAAAATACAAATTTTCCAACGCCTTGAAAATGTGACAAGAAACCTAAATACTGACTGTGTATCTTGCTGGGTGTGCTAAATTAGTTTAAATTACATAATAAACAATTCCTGACAAGAAATTTTTACTTACAAGCAGTATTCGCAAAAGGGGTTTGCATGACTGTATTCTACATTCAAAGTCTCAAGCTAAGAGTATGTTAAATAATTGCTAAGCTGAAGTATTATAAACACTCGACGTACGAGAAAGTGATATAAACACTCTGTCTGTGATCACTCTCTCAAGAAATAAAACATCCAGAAAATTGAGAGTCCCCTTTGAAAATACATAATATATAAAATTCAATTTATAGTGGCAAGCTTTAACTAGCCCTACTTTACGATTGATTAGAATGCCGGTGACACTACGCCGAGTTATGAAACTTCCTGCGTAGATACTGCCTCCTTAGTAAGGTGCGTATGTATATACTGTGTTTGGCATTATTAAACATGCCACAGGAAGGGACTGCCTAAATCAAAATCGACGAATTTTGCTCTGCTATGGTGTCGACATGTTTACTCGTCGAGATCGATTCTTTGAATTAACAAAAATGATTGTCCGCTTTAAAGGTGTTTTATTTTAAGCAAAAGATATTTTTTAGGACAGTGTTTGATAGATGTTTGATTTATTTTTTAAGCGATGTGTACATGAGTAGATCGTACATGTCGCTTCATTTCAGACCTTCTAGATTCTAAATATAATTGTTTTATTTAAAAATAAAATCGACAAAAATTCTGCTTTAAATATTTTTGCATCTCAAGGGAAAACTTACTTTTTTTTTGATTCGTTTGAAATTTGTCAGATTGATCGCATTGTTAGGAAAATAGTATCGTGACTGTAGACGCTGTTTCACGAGTTTACTCTTCATTTTTTGGCCCAATACAGAGCTGCACGGAATTGATTTGTTAGCCATGGACTATTGTGCTTTGAAAACAAAGAAAATTTAACTTGTTCAGCTACTTCGATTAAGTGATATTAAGTATCCTGTGTATCTGTGTACTGAGGTAGAAATTAAGAATACTCCGATCCCCATTCGATATTACAAATTAACAGAATGTCTCAAAATTGGCATCGGTTGAAATCAACTCAGGCTGGCCTATTGGGCCCGTATGAGGATGGAAAACTGCAAACATCTCGGCTCGTTTGGTATTCATCTCAAGGCAGTTCCACAGATATTAAGCGTATTGATTGTTGAGTCCACAAGTGCAATCCGGCCTTTCAACTAGCTTGCTCAGCCCTGTAATGTTTAGTACCCTCGTTTGTTTATTTTTAATACCATTACATCAAACTAGAACTTTCTGCCAGGTAACAGTGACACAAATAACTAGCACACAAAGACATGATTAATAAAATGTTGGTTTTAATTCTTCAAATTGCTTAATTTGTAATGTTACTAATAATATCCTAGTCAACGATTTGTTCAAGTTATATACGGGTAATTTTTCAACTTTAAAATAAGATATACTGTGTAACATATGCCTTATTTATTAAACATAGACTAAAAATCATTGTGTATTTTGATAATGTGGTGTTATTGCTTATCGTATAAAATCATTTCTATCTATAATTTCAACTCCTTTTTGGCATGTAATATTTGTGTGGTGACTGATTATTCAACAATACTAGATGAATATTGTTTTTTTCGTTCTAAGTCTTTTGTTAAGTCTAAATTTGAAATTGACCTTGCTGGAACTTGAACCAGGACTCAGCTGGTCATCTGATAAGACAATTCTCTTAGCACTAGACCACAGAGGCCAACATGATCAGTTGACAATGACCGCGATGAGCGAACCCAGTCCAGATCATTATAAAAGTACTACAAAAGAAATTGTGTTTTATTTAAAAAAAAAAAAAGGTATTTTATTTAAAATATAGTGCCTTTCCATCAAGAATTGACAGTTGACACCTTAAAAGCTAAATTTATTGCTTATCTTATCCAAGTAAGTATTTATAAGCGTAAACAATTCGTTTAGCGGTCATTGTTTTAACAACGGATTGGTGCTGAAATTGCTATCGAAGACATTTTAATATCCAAGATCCTAGAATATATTGGTATATTGCTTTTGTTAAATAAATGCGTTGGGACGTAGTTATAGGCTCAAGGCACGTATCGATCGACGCTCATTTTATGTAACTAACCTATCGGGGTATTTTTTCTTGTGAATATTAAATATGCAGGGCAAGATTACAGCACAGCGGGCAGGCAACGCTCGGCAGCCTCCATTCGCAGCCTTAATTTAATTCCCCCATCCCTTCCCGCCGCGTTATTAGTTGTCCCTTGGAGAAATTTCCGGCGGCGGTGTCAAACTCCGAACTCGGTACATACGGTGATCCTTGCAACCCTCCGTCCAGGACACGAGACATGACCGTCACCGCAGCATTTAGAATCTGGGCGATTAACAAACATTACCCTCTCGTGAACAACAAACGGCTATTTTCATTTTTGTTTTTTTTTTAATATATGCCCAGTTGAAAGATCAACTCAAATCTGAATTATGAACGATTGCTCAAAATCATTTATAATACAGTAGAATGGTAATGTTGTGAGGCTTCAAATAATATTTTTTATTGTTAACACTTTACAGTGAGTTATATTAATAAATTTTGTTTTTTTTATACCATAAATAAAACGAGGATATGCATTTAATCTAAAATAACTCAAAATTTTCGTGATGAGGGATGGTGCACTTTGTGTAACTTAGTCAAAAATTATCACCGATCATGCAACACAAGTTGGTTGTTTTACCTCCACCTCCACTGTTTCATGGCAGCCTTCCATTACGAAATAACGATCTAGAAAAGAGTCATGTATTTGCAACTTTGTTGTGAAATAATCCTTGAAATCACTTTTGTAATTATACATTATCAATATTAAAAGTCATTTATCAGCAAAGTTTCAATTTATAATATCGAAAGAGTCTTTTATGTAAAATCCAAAAATGTGTACCAAACTAATTTGTGGTATTTTTGTAGTATTTGTTTTTTTTAACGCTTTCCTTCTATTTAGCTATTTTTGTCGGTATATCGATCGTCCAGTTCATTACTCAGACATTTCCAAATAACCCGTATTGAGATGAAGAAAAAAACAACGTTCAATTGGTCACCATAAATCAAATATTATTGATTTCTGTCCGAGTGTTTTACATTTTATAAACACGTGTTTGACAATTAGGTAGTTTCTGAGTATAGTCACGAGAAGGATATTTAGAAATATTCTTTTACTTACCCAAAAATATAAATATTGTTTAATTGTTTAGATGGTTATCTGATGAAGCATTTTTTTGGTGACATTTTTGAGTAATCTGAGTAATGAATCAGATGGAGAAAAATATTATTATAGCAGCATAGGCTTAAGCTCAAATTTTTTTTTTTTTTGGAGTTGTCTGACTAATGAATTGACGATTATTCGATTCAAAATATTGATAATGTTTTCTGTGTTACTAACTGTGACACGTGTTTCGCCTCTTTCAGAAGCTACTTTTAACACAATAATAATATCAATTACCATAACACTACCAACTACAAAATTAATCAATTGTTTTAGATATCCATAAAAAATAGGTATATTCGATGTGTACTTATTGAGATATCCAATGTTTTAGTTATTAATTCACAGGGTTTATCAATGTTTTGAGTGAGTGCTTACGGTTCAAACTTTCCAAACCAAACAATGCGAAACAAGGTAATACAGAATATCATTATTCTAGCAGTGCCAGAGCAAGATTTTCGAAACGCCCTACAACTATTTTTATTGCCTTGCCTGGAACATTTACGCGGTATTATGATGCTATAATGTACAAACTTTCTCATAACTACTTTGGACTTATTTTGAAATAAATCAGTTATATGTAACAGTTTTTCGATTGAAAATATAACGGAGCACAAGGATTACTTATGAAAAAATATCAATGAGTTTATATAATTTAGAAAATATTGTCAACCAACGATCATTGAATATGCAGGTAATTTTTGTATTTAAAATCTGAATTGTTTTATGACAATTTAAGATGAGTTAATTACTTTACCTGAGATGAATTAGAACAAAATAGTGTAACTAAAAAACGATGTGCATACTGTTGTAGTTATGTCAAAAAACAGAAGTAAATTTATTGAGGTTAATATTTTGTGTTCAGTCACGCACAGAGATTGCAATATTTGATTGAATAATATTAAATATATTAAATCTTTCAATACCAGTGAAAATACGATATAAAACCCTCCCATACCGGCATGATTTTTAAGAAATGATGGTTCTTTGCTAACACAACAGTATTAAAAGTCTTGTAAAAACTTTGTTAAATGCCTCATACAATTTAGTTAATCATGACCGGGAACCAAAGCAGGCATTAATATGTAAGTGATAAAAATTAGACCCGGAAATCTCCGGGTTCGGTAAGAAAGGGTTGATACGTGTATTGCAAACACCACTACCAGTATTAAAAAAAATACCAAAAAATCAATAATTGTATTGGCCCATTAGGAATCATAATATTCGCCAAATAATACACTATCGTTATTTAGATATATCATATTATTACGGCATACTGGTAGTGAAAAAATGTTATCGTAAGCAAAAAAAACTTTATGTAAATTGATTCTTTGAATTAAAATGTGACTTTAAAGGTTGACTCATCAATGTAAATAAGTCTGACTATTCTCTCTGAAATTCGACGTTTGATAGATACTTTCAGTGTATTATTTTTTTCTTACTTGGTCCGCCCCCAATGTTGAGCAAATGGTATCCTAATAGAAGTATCTCGACAGAATTTTTTTAATAAGAAAACTGCTCGTCCCAGTTGCTCAACCTCTCTTTGACACTTTAAAAGGGAGATGGCGTCTGCTTCTCTGAGATGATGGTATTTACGCTATTTTCCTTTCTAAACGTTTAGACAAATGTGTATTTGATTTTACTTACCTTACTCGTTTGATGTAAATTCTGATGTTGCCGTAACAAAGATTACCTAATTTTAAATTAGTATAATTTGTGTTTCCAATTTTTGCACAGAAATAATAGTTTCGTTAACTTTTGACTAGTTAGCAAATACATAGTTATTTTCAAAAGCATATATTCTTATAGTATTATAATAAGTAGTCGAGAGCATGTGTCAACGGTTCTGTACAACTGACATGAACATTAGCGCGGAATAATAATGTTCGATCATAATTTACGGTCAGTGTTTTACTGTTATTGAAACAAAATATAAAAAAAAACAACCGAAATCAATAATTTATTACCGCAAGAAAGCTATGAAATATGTTTTTCAGCTTATTGTTGGACATAAATAATTTACTATAGGGTGGTGCGGAATATATCCATTTTTATGGGATTTTGGTGCTGAGTAAAGCTTTTTTTTATTGATCATAGATGGCGAAAAATTTTCTTCGGAAAATTGGCGAGTATGATTGAAAAATTTGAACAGCACCCAAAGGGCACATAAATGCTTATAAAGGTCTTGGTAACTGCTATACGAAACTCTTACCAATAAACATCATTTACTTTTAAATTTACGGTTGATTGAAACAATATATAAACTTTCGTTTAAGCCTATCTAAAACATATAAAAAAATAAGTTGTCATACGTTTTATATAAATTTTATTATTATTTGTTATTAATCTGATTTTAAATACTTACACGAGTGGGTCGCCTAGTTAGCTGTAAGGAATCCGAAGCTCTACTCTAGATCTTCGAAGGAATTCATGTAGACAATCGATCCCTGTGCCACCTTTGAAGGATATGCGTGGAAAACACCAAGAGGGATGAAATGAGGGCTAGGTGTGAAGAGAGAAAAAGCCATGACTTACCATACCTGTAGGAAAATTTTGATTGATTTGACTGTAACTTTGGGGAAATTCATTTTGGTGTCTTTTATTCGATTTGTGTAGTTACAGATATTTTACCATTTTAGAGTAGATCTGCAGTTAAGAAATTATTGTCGCCTGTTTCAGAGTATGAGATAGTCCGGTTTCTATGAAGTTCGATCAAATTCTGTCTATCTTCCATCTTGTTGTATAGTATGACGCGTTCTGTTGGTGTCTCTGCTTTCGTTCAGTGTTGTCAGCTCGTCCTTATTCGTTTCCCCAAATAAATATTTTAATATAAAATTAAAGTTGATAACTTGTTTTGCGTGTTAATTTTCAGTCTGAAAATACTTTTTAAAATAAGCTAAAAACGTGTAATATTGAGTAACACAGCCAGTGGAACAAAATTGTCAATATTAATTTTATAATTGAAAAACGGTTGTGACGTTGGCCTAAATGGACCGTAGTGAAAATTGAATAAACAAACAAACACTATGCTATATTTTGTGATGATTGGTAAAACAATCAAAGAAAAAAATGATGTTACATTACTCCAGTAAAGAATATTGTGGCTCATTAAAATTTAACAGAGCACTGACATATTACGCTTGTTTAAGGGATTCAAGACATTTCTCATATAATATGCCTAAACTAGAAATACAAGAACTTTACGTAGCATATATATATATATATATATATATATATATATATTTCCAGGTCTTTAACCGAGTGGTCATCGTCTGAGTGAGTAGACAACGAAAATGAAAAAGACATATAAACACATATTTTGCATGATTATATGTAGGAAGTGTCGATTTTTAGTCACTTATTTTACAATCAATTTTCATAATTCATTAATAAGGTCAGACGTCAGTAAGTCTGTGTGGTCCTGCGTGAGATATTATTTTCTGCAACGTCGGATTCTAAAATTAAGTACAGGAATAAATCATGTAAACTTGGAACCAAACTTTTGTATCGTAGTATTAGAGAGCTTTAACCCAAAATTTTCTGACATATTTTAGATAATTAATTAACGCACTCACCTTGTTAAATTAAATTTGAATAGAGAAAAAAGTATTTTGTATTTTATTCAATTCACATATGCTATAAAGTCAACAAAACAATCTTTTGTGGACAATTATTATGGATGTGAAAATAGTAAAAAAATTGTAAACCTCCATGTTTATTTTCAAGTGACGTTAGCTGCTGAATAAGGGTGGAATAGTCATAGAAAACGACGCGCTGGGCATATGTAGTGCCTCATATTTACGCGGGTGAAAAAAAATATTACATTTTGTGCTACGCTTTATTGTTCACGTCTGGTCAATTCAACGTAACACTGTTGCCCTAAGATATTTTTAACAACACAACACGAGCGCCACCATTTTTCTTTAACATCCATATAAAAAGTAGAGTTTATTAAAAAGCTCAGAAAATTTTGTAACAGAAATATGGACACAAGAAATGGACGATATTAAAATTGAAAAAATGTAAAGCTTCTGAATTTAAATCTTTCAAAACGATAATTTTCATAGTTGAAATATTTTTTTCAATTATTAATATTAATAAAACATAATTTAATCACAATTTTATAAAACGATCAGGACTGGTTTAAAATGTAAAATTAAATTAAAAATTGATAACTTGGTTATTTCACTTGGTTTATCACTAACGTGACGCGTTTTGCCTCTTTAAGAAGCATCTTCAGACTAACCGTATCGTGAGGTTATTTATTTCTAAGGTAAACGATGATTTTATTCATAAAAGGGTGGGGGTGGGTTTTATTATATTCTACTGAACGTGTGGAAAGGGGAAGCTATAAACATTGTTACACTATAAACAAATCAATTACTGGCACCTGGATGTGAAAAACCCAAGGGGAATAATTTTAATAATGGCGAGCCGCCTGTTCTGTTTAAAATGTTATTTACTAATCCTCCATTACTGTTAATGGTTTTATAGATTTCTAAAAACTCTAGGCTATTCATTTTAATACCTTTTTTATTTACTCGATGGAGTATTTCCAGGTTATTATTTTTATTAAAAGTATGATCATTTTCAATTAAATGATGCGCAAACTCTGAAAAATTATTTCTTTTGAGACATCTGATATGTTCTTTAACTCTAATATTAAAGTTTCTAACTGCCTGTCCTATATAGGAAGCTTGACAGTCTTCACAAGAAAGGCGGTATATTCCACACTGTGACAATGATAATAAAATCAGCTTAGTTGAAAATGCTCGCAATTAACAAAACAGCATTTTATGAATTTGTGGAATTACTGCGTGGTGCAGTATTAAACGTCATTAATATTATAGTTTTACAAAAAAAAACAACATTATTTAATTAAGGTGCAATATTTTGCGTCGAGTCTGTGGTGCAGTTCACGAATCACAATACAGACATACTTATCAATTGATTTTTCAGGCGATTTATGGATTTGTGTTCGAAGACATGTATGTTTGTGATGTTTCGAAATTCCCTATCACCCATCTGATTCTAGAAACGGGATGTAACGAGAGCGATTAGCTAATCGCTAGTCCTGTCATAGCCCAATCCTTCTATCGATACTCACTTAGAAAAAGAAAGATTGAACAACTGAGTAAAAAGCAGTTCTAGTAAAAAAAAAAAATGTTAAAATACCCACATTAAAAGGCCACATTGACATTTCCTGCATATAATCCCGTATCTGCCAACATGACTTTTTACAGAAGAGCATCTCAACGATTCAAAACGCCGTTGTTACGTATCTTCTTCAAAATTCGGACAGCGATATTATTAAAAATCTAGTTTCTTATTTTATATAAAGTCTTACTGAAAAGTTTATAGTTCTTAGCATATTTCGGATACGGCATTGGACTTTGGATTTTAGGTGAAGATATTTTCTGTGAGTTATACTTTTTCCAAGGTTGTTTGATGTCTACCTGTAGAACTAAGTGCGTAGAAAATGAAAATGTAAAATACGTATAACCAAGTATGTGGCATTTACGTGATTATACGTAGGTAGTGTCAAAATGATCCGCATTGAGAACAGATATGATTTAAAATAAAAAATCTTTTCAATTTTTTTTTTCATTTCACATCAAACACCAGCGAAACAGCTAAGTAATGCTTTCTGAAACAAATAGTTCTATGGCAGTTCACCGTACATCATTTTACTTGCTAGATGAGTAATGTTAGCCGGCTTATATGCACGTTAAAATAATTTATGGTTGGAGTGATTTGTATTAAAGGTCGTAGAGTTATGAGACAAATTTCCGCAAATGTGAGACATTAGTTGCAAACACTTCACACAAACTCAACGCCGGCAGTATGACAAGAATTTAATTCATCAGAACCCAGAACAAGACGTTGCTGAAAAATGCGGAACAGACTAATTTAATTTTTTTTTTTTATTGATGAATTGAAATAATTATACTTCTATAATTTGAGAAAATGAAACACAATTCCTTTTAAATTTGACTTGTTCAAATTTTGTACATTTCCATGTATTTAAATTCCATCATTTCCATTTATTGAAAAACAGTTTTCACCATGTCTGCTCCAGCTTGTTAGTCAGTAACTAAACCTCTCTTTTTGGAGACAGTAGGGATAAAAGAATAGGGCTAAGACACGAATAGTGGTTAGTTAATTACATTCGCTTCGACCCGTTTTAAGTATCGAATGCGTAAGAGGGAATTTTAGACTTCACAAACATCCATGCCTACAAACAGAAATCCATAAATCGATTTATTAAACTGTCCCTATAGGGACTTGATCTCGAGACATTCGTAGGCGCAGTCAACAACGCTGACCACCGCACCACGAGCCCCGACGTGTTACCCACATAGACCCCGACACGTAAACATTTCCATATATGAAAGATCCGTTAGGCACCCTCAATCGATATCTTAAACTTAATGATTCGTTTTGTACTACTTTCGCATTTTTTATAGTGATCACGATTGGTTTCTGGTCAGTAGTTGATAATACTCGAGATGATCGAAACCAGTATTTATCACTATAAAAAATGTAGAAGTACTACTAAGCAATTTGCATTTTATTATTTTAACTATAAGTAATGTGTTTCCAAGAATTGATAGTTTACACCTTAAAGTGATGATTTACGAATTTAAAAAGAAGCATTATTGCGTTATTTTAAGCAGTATTAAGTAAATTTTTGTGAAGAAAAATAGTAGCATGCTTAAAATATATTTACAGTGTATTCTGATAATAAATGTCTAATACATTAATGTTTTTCGACTTCTGCTATATCATTGCAATAAAATATTTTCAGTGTAACTCATGCATAATAATTATTTTGAATTACGCTAACCAGTAGAAAACCCGAGAGTGGTTTACGATACATGAACTGGTAATAATTTGATAGACTTAAACGATATGTTATGATACTCACGGCAATACAAAGTGTTACAGTGATGAAGCTTCTAGAGTAAAGCAGCTTATAATGCATGGTGAATGTTGTGCATCGCAGGTGGGAATTAAGTACTTCCCAGATAGTTTTCCGAGCGAAAATATGATATAACGAGAATTTATTCAAGGGTTTCACGAAGAATGATGGATAATATTATTTAATAAAGCGTAATGTATTTATTGCAGTTTTTATGAAACTTGTCAACAAGCTTGGGTGTTTCATCATGATTTGAAAACAATATTTTTTCGCTGCCTATAAGATGAAAATAACATTACTTATTATGCATGCCATAATGAATAATAGAAAAGAAATGTAACTTAATAACTTTTTCATAATAATCTCTTCATTTAAGTCGTGACCGCTTTTGAACTTTCGTTCTATTTGGCTCCGGTATCCATGTGTTCAAATAGATTTATATATTTGTCATTATTAAGATGTTAACTGTCAATTATTGGAGAAAAGGCGTTGTATTTTAAAAATAAAAAGGATTTATTTCTTCAATAATAATTCAGGCCATCTTCGGAATTATGTTACGAAATCTGACAATTGCGTGAAACAGAAGTATCTATCACTAAACTCATATTGTAATAATAATTTCTATTGAACTAAATAACCATTCGTCTGACGACCTTTAATGTCAGTTTGAAAAGAAAATGCTAATATAATACAATTATAACCACAAAACAATGCTGAAAAGCTGAATCAGAAATTTGAATTGAATTTGTGGGGTTCTTTCTTGAATATATAACAGAAGCTTAAAAGGTCCTCTTAAACATTTTGCCATTTTAAACATGATCACTTTTTCCTCAACGACGACGAAATGGTAATAATTTTTCAAAATCATGTTCACTCCCTAAGAGGTGTAAAATTTATATTGACTCCTTCTATATAATAGTTTTGGCAAAAAAAGTTGTTGGACGAGACGACAGCTGGTTGCAGCTCAGTCATCAGGCATCACTTTTCTGGAGTTGATAGAGGATGGGTTGAAAACACTACACACACGATGAATAACTAGAATCAACCAGTTCTCGTAAAGTTATGTCTAACAAAATGAGATCAACGATCAATTGAGACTGTGAAATGAGTTGTATAAAAGAAAAAACGCCACAGTCCTTCAAACTCATATTCTAAGAAATAAAATAAAACAGATTCTCCGGTATTTCTTATTCTTTATTAACAGAAATGTGAACCTGAAGTGAATTGTTATAGGATATTTTACTATTATCCAAGTAACTAAATTTAATGATTTTGTAATGAAAAGTGGTGAGTTTGCATGTAAACGCAAATTATAAATTCATTTTTCACGGTTTTATGGGGATATTGCATTTGATTTGTTAAATTGTATACATAAAAAACATATTGGAGAATTTTTCAAATGACCTAGTTCCATGGTGATGCAACTAGAAATCGATAGTTTTGAGATATGGCCGATCAAACTTTTGACTCATCTAAACTGACTCGAAAAAAGTGACGGCTTATTATTTGTATTACTTTTTTTATTCAAATAGGTGGTCAATAGTTTATAGTTTTAGGATTAAAGGTTTTTTCATTATGGAACGCCTCGATTCATAATACGATATTTCGATATGGATGTATATGGAACTGAGAAATTATTTAATTTTGCTGATTTCCATATGCCTTTTGAGAGAAAACGTGTACATTTTACAAGCTGTACTTTTGTGGAACTGTAGAAGAGCGGTGTTTGAGAATAATGGCTAACTTAACTCAAAACATCAAATTTTCATATCTATTTGTACATTCATAAGAAATTTTCGCTTATATACTACTAATGTGATACCCATGTGGACATGATTAGAAAATATTGATTACTAAACCGTAAGCTATATCAAAGTAAAGAAAATTTCAATTTAAATCAAAGTGAATATGTCATTGCTCAGAAAATTGGTTGTGTCGTGAGCTGTCTTCTTATTTACATTAGCAGTGAAGTGATGAAACCTGAAAAAATGTAGTTACACTGTCAACGATTTCTTTTACTATATTACTGAATTTATAAATATTTAAAAAAAAAATATTTTTAAGACAAGACTTTTGGATTCACTACTTTTTGCAAATATTTGTATTCATTATAGTTTCATATTAAAGAGAGTTTTACTAGAGACAAATATTTACACTGTAGAAAAAGGCGTTATGAAATAAGATTTCGTTATACCAAACCAGAGAAGACATCTAGAAACTTTTCAGTGTTACACAGTTGATAAATGGAGTTTTTGATAGCTCACAATTTGTTTTCTTTCTCACTTCTATGCTTGCTAATGTTAGTTTTTACTGTTAAAACACTAAAGAAAATATGATGTTGTTTTAAAATATTTCGTTAATCAAGGTTTGCTTTTAACAGAAATTGAAATTTGAGATACGTTCATAACTTATTGCATCAATTTGTTTTAACTCTTTTTAATTCGATAATTTATTTAATTAATGATTTTTTCTTTTGTGATACCATTATTTTCTTTAATTATATTATTTTGTAACCATCAGAAAAAATTTGGATATGCTATGAGACAAAGTCTTATCACCAGTGGTGAAACTTAGTAAAACCAATATACTAGAAACCATATTTTTAAATCAAATATCTAAAAATTAACTTGTTGGCCGTGTAGACGTAATATCAACGCTTTTGGGAATTACTCCTATTCGATTGTAGTGAACACAGGTTTGCTTTAGGGTTTCCAATCCCAGGATTGTCCAAATATCAATTCCAAAATTTCGGGATTCACTGTATATGTGAAAATATAATAATTCCTATTTAAAATTAAATATTTTCTGATTAACTACAACGTGTACTTCAGTTTGTTTTTGTAAATGTTTTTTTATAAATATACTTACATAATTAATGTCGGCGTCCGTGGCGCAGTTGGTAGCGTCGTTGGCTACGGTTACGGATGTCTCGGGTTCAATTCTTGGTGCGGAATGTTTTCATAAATTGATCTTTCAATCGATTCATGAATTTCTATTCGTAGTCTGAGTGTTTATGATGTCTAAACCCACCTCCTACCCATCCGATCCTCACGGGAGGTAGCGAGAGCGAATAAGTAACCACTAATCCTGTCCTTGCTCTATCCTTATATCCCTTCTTTCTTCGAAAAAAGAGAGGTTGAGCAACTGAGTAACAAGCAGTTATCATAGAAAAAATCTGTTAAGATACCTCCATTGACATGAAAAAAACATAAATTATACATTTATGTATTGCGGTTTCGGAGCAATCAATAACAGACACAAATTGAGTTAGTTATAAATTTTAAATTAAGTTCAATTACCTATCCAATTAAAATTTTTTGAATCTAGAAATCACGGGATCAAAACAATGCCATAGGCAAAATTTAATTTTTTACACTCACCTTTTATGGAATAATACTCGCCCTTTCCTAGGCCTCATTCTTTCAACGTTAACTTCAAAAAAAAGAAGCAGATACTTTCCTAGAGCAACATTAGTTGTGAAAAGCTCTAGAAGAGGTCCACATTCTTTAAATTGAGAGTGAATATTTATGTTTGTACAAACGGCCTATCATCAGTAACAGTAAGACTTTGCTTCAGAGCCAGGTAATTTCAAATACAATACAGTGAATAAAATATGATATTATGATAATCGACAACAGTGTAAACAAAAGCCCGCTTAAATTTTTGATTTTGAAAACATTGGGTTGTTGTAACAACTAGCAACCACATGTTGGTTCCCCACAACATAAACTCCAACATACAACGCTTTGAGCGCATGAAATTCCACAGAATTTCTCATATCACATTTCTATGAAGCATATAAACAATGAAATAATAATAAAATATATAAATAAATAATCGATGTTTTGTAAAACAGTGTAATTGATCACTTTGATGAAGTTTTTCTATGATTTAAGAAATACGTCAATGTTTTTTTTCAAGTTTTTTCTTAGATAACTGTCATTAAAAATCTTAATATTGAAGTGTTTAGCAAGGAAAATAATATTAAATCTAAAGCAATACGATAATAATTGATCTTATAGTAGAGTATAAGCTGTATTACAGTAGACTCCCCGATAACACGATAGATAGGACGCGAGCCATCTCGGAGCGGGCTTTTAGGGCTACCATAAAAAATTGGAATATGCGCATGCGGCATAGCAGTATTTTAACCTGTAATCAAAGAGCAGTTGCAAATTTGAATGAAAAACGAGTTTTTTGTAATCTTGTTATCGGGAAGTCTAGTGAACTTTGCACCCCGGCTCTAGGATTATATACATTGCTCTATAATCACGAAATCCATACATTCTAATACACTGACACGCTTTGTTATTATACGGAAAGCGTATCAGTGCAGAAAAAAGTGCAAAATTACACGATGTATACTCTACATATCGTTGGCATATTGGCTGAAGGCGATAAGTCGGAAAATCAGTTGTTTTGACTTATCATTCATACGAAAGATTTTAGGACAATCGATACAAAAAAAGGTAGAAAGAGTGATTAACTAGCCACTAGTCTTTCTATCCCTACTCTCTTAAAAAAAGAAAGGTTGAGCAAACATTTTTCCTAGAAATATTTCTCTTGAGATGCCTCCATTAAGATACGACATGATTTAAAAAAATAAAATCTACATAAATAAATAAAACATTTGTTTTGTCTTTGAAATTTAATTAACGAAAATGTCAAGAAACTCTAAAATTAAACAACCATTACACTGTAATTAAAAATTTAATAAAATCAAAAATATAACAAGCTTAAAAATAATTCCTAAATTTTCATTAACAAAATAAGTAAAAGGGAAAATTTCGAAATAAAATTAGCTACTTATAAAAATGAGTACAAATAAATTCAATTTAAAATGGGTAATTAATAATGACTCTTACCAGCACAAACGTAAAGTGGGAATGAAGGTTTTTCGGTCTAGAGCAGTGAAAACTTGAAATTAATAAATATAAATTTGATAAAATATCAATAAAGTATTAGGTGTAAAAAAAATGATTAGATAGTCTATAGCTATGTCCGAATCAGTTCTGAAGTTTACGAAATAGTTCTGACGATATAGCTATCAAATAACTAATATTATTTTGTAGAACTAAATACATTGATTTTTTGATTGATCTTGCTATAATAGAGTTCTACTAAATATAAATGCCAATTCAATCAATATAAATACATATCGATTGAATATATTTATTAAAAGCGATCAGATAAAAATTTTTTCATGCAAGTTAATAGGAATTGTGTTTAATTTATTTAAATATAATGCCTTTCCACGAATAATTATTATTGAGAATTAACACCTTAAAAGAGACAATACATATTAACACAGTTGTAACACAAATTAAAATGATCGTATAATACCTTTTGGTAATTAATATGCATTCATAATATATTATAATGGTGCAGTCGCAGTGCGGTTAGTGAAGTAGGGTAGTGCGGTGTCAGATAGAGGGATGAACAAGCAAACATATGAGTGAGTGAGAAGGTTCGTGATTCGCGTTTGTGCCCCAACCCGTGACTTGCTTGTTACTCATGAGTCACGACTCGTGACTGGTCCTGCAAATCTTCAAAGCCGCAAACGTCAGTGGGTAGTTTTAGCAGCGGGACACGAGCTTTAGGCAACCAACTTTAGTGAATCACGAAGCTACCCAACTAGCTTTTGAGAGCTTTCAAGTTTACACGAACAAAGGAAACCAACGCAAGTTATTTGATGACGAAAATTCTACATTATAATATTATGTACGTCAACAAAGCTTCGCACAAATAAATTTGATTTTAATAATTATAAGTCGCTAAGAAAACAATATCGGGTATGATGTTGAGAGGTCTACGTCGTTGGCCTCTGTCACGGTGCTCACGGGTTCGAATCCTAATACTACCTAAGACAGATTCATAAATTGAATTTTAAATCGAATGTTCATACCTGTGATATCGAAAATTATTTCACACCTATCCGATGGTTAAAACGAGGCGTAGCTAAATCGATTAATTAACCACTATTCCTATCCTAGCCCTCTTTTTCTATACTTACTCTCTTTAAAATGAGAACTTGAGTAACACGCAGTTCTTGGAGAAAAACTTCTGCTGATATAAGTTTCATTAGGAATTTATTTGTTCCATATTGGGAAATGAGGTGGTTTTAAAAAAATAACACATTATCAGTACAGAATAAAATATTAAAAGCAGTAGAGTTGCCACTTTACAACACTCCGGCTCTGTGGTCAGGCTCTAGTATCTAGGATCACGGGATCCATACATACTGATACATTGACACGCTCTGTGTATTGTAGACAGATCGTATCAGTGCAGTAAATAGTTATACTAAAACTAATCTTGCTCGGCTAGAAAGAATTTTCAACATTCACGAGACTTAAGCGCGAAAATATATATCTAACATGAAATTTTTGAAAATATGAAAAAAAAGACCCGGGCTCTTTAATACATTCAAGTGTTCATCTACCTGAAGAAGCTCAATGGTGTAATCCGGCCTGAAATTCAACCAGATACACTTAGTAAATATCTTAAAATATATATTAAAAACAAATCGTACAGGAAACCAAATTTATTTATTTTTTCTAGTGAATAATTATATTCAAAACCTATTTGTATTGAACAGACTTAATAATTTTTAATCAATCTTACACGAAAGGAAATCTTAGTATACCATTTCATTGTGCAAGAATTAGGAATGTAAAAAATTATCAAAATGAGGTTTGTGTGTACTGATACTTCTCAGATAACACATGACACACAGACTCTCAAAATATATTATTACGGCTTAAAAAAAATGTTTAGTATTTAAGTCGAATTTATTGACTAGCGTTTTGTATTATTATTATTAAAATAATCATGCTCTTTATGATCTCTTTATGCACAAAGTATTTTTGAAATAAAAACCTTGCAATCTACTCAACCAACGGTTCAAAATTACACTATACCAACTATTTGAAGGTATACGGTACAAAAGAAAATAACCCCACATAGTGTTTTTGTAACTCGAAAGGTTTTAATAATTTATTGTTATTTTCAACCATGTCTGCTCATGATGGCGCATGTTATTTCGAGAACTGGTATTTATTCAGTCTATCAACTTAAAGGAGAGCGCGATAAGTCAATGAAAGTGATTGCAGTAATTGATTGAATAGATTAGCTATCGTGACGACCTATTTTCAGGAACGGATGGGCGAAAAAGTATGCAAATATCATAGACATTCATGTCTTTGAATACATATTCAGAAATCAATTTATGATATTGACCGTGCGAAAGTTTGAATTTATGGACATCGCAGTCTGATAGTAGAAGTGTGTCGATCACTTTGCTACAATAGGTCAATATTTACAAAGCAAGGTAATTTAAATTTGCGGACACTGCAGTCTAATAGTAGAAGTGTATGCACTTGGCGCCAAAAGGATAATTTACAAAGCCTCGGTATTTGAATACGAGGACACTATAATCCGACGGATGAAGTGTGTCGATCACTCAGCTACAAAAGGTTAATTTGCAAAGCTGGAGTTTGAATTCATGGATACTGCAGTACGATTGTAGAAGTGTATCAAGGATTTGGCGCCAAAAGGTTGATTTACAAAGCCTTGATATTTCAATACGAGGACATTATAATCCTACGGGAGAAGCGTATCAATCACTTTTCAATTTACAAAGCCTTGGTAAATACCAAGAACATTATAATCCGATGGAAGAAGTGTGTCGATCACTCAGCTACAAAAGGTTGATTTGCAAAGCTGGAATTTGACTTTTACAATCGTACTGAAGTACGATTGTAGAAGTGTATCAAGGATTTGGCGCCAAAAGGTTAATTTACAAAGCCTTGGTATTTGAATACGAGGACACCATAATCCGATGGAAGAAGTGTGTCGATCACTCAGCTACAAAAGGTTTATGGACAAAGCATTGGAATTTGAATTCATGGATACTGCTGTCCAATAAATAGTGTGCTGATCATTTGGCTACAAAAAGTTAATATTTACAAAGTAAGGTGATTAGAATTCGCGGACACAACAGTCCAATAGTGGAAGTGTATCAGTAACTTGGCTACAAAAGGAAAATTTACAAAACCTTGGGTTTGAATTTATAGATACTGCAGTCTGATTGTAGAAGTGTGTTGATCACTTGGTTAATTATTTAGTAAGCGTATTTTTTTACAGATTTAACATTTAATAATATTGGAACCACTGGAGAGAGATGGTGAGCACGTCTGAATCGAATACCGACATTCGGTAAACTCGATCAGTATTCATACGTTATTTCGCACGCCGCCTTCAATCACAATCAGAATCCTCAATATTCCATATTCCCACGCAGAGTGAGTAACTACATGTGCTTCATTAGCATATTGCGGCCAAAGATGTGGCAGAAGGCGCTGTAGTTGGGATCGCAAACTAACCACTCCTCTAACAGTATTACCCTTTTATTTACTCTTGCATTATTATTCAATTAATAATTTAGCTTATAATCAGAGCACTCACAGATAAAGCCAAAGATTAGTAAGCTTAACATAAGAAGTTTGCCAAGTCTCTCTTTGAATTATATAATATTAAATAAACATTGGTATTTTAGAATTCACAAACTTACAGACTTAAAAGCTCATAACTACGAGTAGGTACATATTAAATTTTGTGATGAATTTTAATTAAAAGCTAGTACTATAATGATCATGAATTAAATTTATTCAAAATAAAAAATATCTTATATATCGTCAGTTTACAGCTAAAATCTACTATGTGCATTTTTAAAGTGAATTTTCCTCATTATGTTTCAATTTCTTATGAAATATTGCGGATGTATGCCATCACAAAAAGCATAATTCATTATTGAATGATTAATTTTTTACGCAGTATCTTATTTTATAAACTTGTGGACTTAAGTTGTTAGCCGACGATATAACTTTATCGTTGAATTGGTAGAAATCCATTTTTATGATACACAATTGTCTAAGTGTTATAATAGTTAACAGCTGTTCGGCATCGGATAATTCGAAGATACGAGCATCATCAGTTGATAATTCTCACCATGAGCGAAACCGGTCCTGATCGTTATAAACATGTGGAAAGTAGTACAAACAAATTGTTTTTTATTTTTAAAATAAATTGCTAAAACTACTTTAAATTTGTAATTTACATTAGTTGAAAATGCTTCCGACGAGCGAAACTGGTATTGATCTTTATAATAAATGTGATTATACTTTCTATTGTTTATAAGATGTTTATTTTTTAAACCAGGTTTGCTCAAAATATGTATTATTAGAACTGGCTGTGAATGTATGATGGGAAAATTAGACTAGAAACTTACTTATGGAGTTAGGTGATCGCTCACTTTGCTCCTCATTTTAAGATGTCATTTTAAGATGGCTATGGTGACCAAAAATAAAGATAATAAATGAATAAAAATAAGATTTATTTACACTACAATTCTTGCAATCGAGTATTATAGAATTTACCTTGGGTATATTATTGACTATATTTTGAAAAAGAATTACGTTGATGAATTCATTTCTTAAAAAAAATGCGAAGCCGCTGTCGGTAGTCAGTGGTGGTGGTTAGAATGTTGAGATTTAAAAAGTTGCTAGAGAAATATTGATTGCTCCTATTTATAGCTTTATAAAAACATTTACAATTCGTGTTTATTATATAATAGCAAGATTTTGTAATATTTTTTTGTCGAAAATATTGTGGAAATCATGATCAAAGAAAATGGAAAAAACGTTACCAAACACGTAACTTATTTGATGTGACACATTCGAAGCAATAGGGATATGGCTGCGTACATAATATACGAGAAAAAATATTCAATCAAATGTTATTAGCCAATCTTTGCTTCGGTTATTTTTTGTTGAATTAGCCAAGCGAGAAAATATTGATTCGATTCTGCGGCCTTGACTATGAAATAACTCTCAAGTTTACGCAATACGTCAAATAGATTGACAGGTTATTCGGGTGTGTTGTTCAACTTTGTGGGCTAGCTATGACTAGCCCATGTCATGTGCAGTCGACAGGAATGTTAATTATTACTTAAAGTTTCTGTACTATGTTTGGCAGAACGTTTTTTTGCTATCGACAGTTTATATCAAAATTATAAATTTGTATTTTTATTGATTGAATTTGCATTTAATTGTTAAAACTCTATTATAATTTAATAAAAATATAAAAAAGCATTTAGTTTTACACACTCTTTTTGTTGGATGGTTGCTATTTCGGTATCACGCCATCGTCAGAACTATGATTAAACTTAATTTAGCTAAGCTATATGTTATATCGTCGCTGTCCTGGAAGAAAACACACTGATAAAATGACATATTGAAATAGTTATAACAGAATGTTACTTATTTCAAAATCTACCCACTAGAACAACAAACTTTTTTTTTTTTTTTAGATATTAAAGATTTTTAGATATTAAAGATTTTTCAGATATTAATGGATACTCATAGCTGCTCTTCTTTTTCGAAGAGAATAGGGATAGAAGGATAGGGCTATGACAGGGCTAGTGATTAGCTAATCGCTCTCCTTACGCCCCGTGAGGATGGGATTGGTGGGAGGGAGGACTCAGACTACGAACAGAAATCCATAAATCGATTGAAAGATCAATCTATGAAAACCGTCCGCACCGGGAATTGAACCCGAGACATCCGTGACCGTAGCCAGCGACGAAACCAACTGCGCCACGGACGCCGACAGGAGAGGAGAGAAAAAGAAAAGAGAGGTTGAGCAACTGAGTGACAAGCAGTTCTCGTAGAAAAAATTCTGTCAAGATACCTCCATTAGGAGACCATATGCTCCACATTGGGAGCGGACACGGAGAAAAAAAAATAGCTGCTCTGCTTTCTCCACTTAAGATGGCTGTTTATTATTCATATTAATTACATACTTAATATTTGATTATTTTGTAAACGGTTCATTTTTTTTCTTATAATTTCCCTGATTCATTATTGTTTATTATATTAGTAACGTCATTAAATTTTTTTTTCATCTAAATGGACTTTTAATCTAGCTTTATTTGTGATTTCAGATTAGTATTTAATGTTTTGCAAGAGGTCCATAACATTTTAATTGTAGACTCTTTCATTTGATTTATGTATAATTTGTTTGCTAATCAGTATTTTCTTGTCTCAGTTCATGAACCATCAGTTTTATATACCTTCATTTTTACACTCAATTTTACATAAATAAGTCTGTTATGTTTGTATTTTTATCAGTTGATAATGCTCGTGATGAGCGAAACCGGTCCTGATCATTATAAATATGTAGAAGTAGTACAAATGAATTGTGTTTTATTTTGTAAAATATAATGTCTTTCCACCAAGAATTGACAGTTAACACCTTAAAAGAAAAAAAACTTATTTTTATAAATTATACTTTTACCTTTAAACAGTTTTGGAAAAACAAACTAAATTAACAAGGTATAGCAGTTCAAACCATTTGAAAAACTTCAAAGTCTAATTACTCAAAACTAGTATTTTTCAGTTAGTGTCTTCTTCCTGAACAACAACCATATACCGTTATAGAAAAGATTGACAGTAACATGATGTCATCTCACTTATTCTAAAATCATAAATTGTTTTTAAAGCTACAATATTTAACGAACTGGTCGTGTTTTTGGAAGATAACAATTAATTAATTTCTATATTATACCAAAGCTAAATTAAGTTTACGCGTTCTGCCGGTCGCGTATAGACGAAATAGCCATCAACTAACTTATAAATTTTGTAGAACTGAATACTTTGTTATTTTTATCGTATTATTATTTTTTTTTAATTCATACATCAACTGTGTACCTGTTAAAACTAACGTCAAAGAGGTGTAAAAGAATTTTCGATGTTAGAATAATTTGAATGTCTTTTTATCATGCGAAAAATTGGCAAAGAATTTTCTTCGGTGACGATGTAACAGAATTTGAAAGTGTTGATATTAAATATTTGGTGCTGAAGTGAATTACAACTTACTTTCAAATTAACATTATTTTTTTTATAATTTTGTAGAGTTACGTAAAAAAGTCTTACGTATTAATAATTATTATTATGAAAAATATAACTTAACAACACATAAATGAATACATTGAAATAAACGATCGTTAACGTTCAACGGTAAGTTTTCCTTTTAATAAATTCTTTAGTCATACTTTCAAAATTATTACCATCGGAAAATTATCTTTTAACCATGTTCACTACCAATGTGAAGCATATGGCTTCCTAATGTAGGTATCTAAATACAAGTTTTTCTACGAAGACTGCTATTTATATTTCCATCAAAAAATATCAATATTATAAATTTGATATTGAAATTCCGTTAAGCACCCTCAGTCGATATCTTAAACTATAGAACATTTTGAGTTTAATATGCTCGATTACTCAACGAAATCGATAGTTTTACTCAAAAATAAATAAAATGATAGTAGTTTGTATTAAATCGTTAATATATTCAGTTATTAATGCAAAAATTTGTGAGTAGTTAACGACTACCGTAAAAACAGTTTTAGAGGGCAATCAAAATAGAGCATCTCAGACGGTACCTGCACAGGATGCACGAATCACGCACCCCTACAACATTAATTATAATATATTCAGGAAGTATGAAGCAGTATTAACCTAGTGTATAAATTCAGCGCACTGTATTGTAAAAATCGGCGGTAGTCAACGTTTTTGGTGTTGCAATTGATAGTTTTAATTTAATTTGTGACTTGGCTTATTTTTTTGTAAAAGAACCCTTTTTATATGCATTTTAAACTTTTTTTTATTTTCAAAATATTTCCCGAACTTGTTTAAATTGACATTTAGATTTTTTAAAATTTGGGTCTGTAAAAAATGGCACTACTATCGATTTAGACCGAGCCTGGTAGAGTTAAATATTTATAATTAGTACAGTTCTGAATAAATCAAAACCTCGGTTTGCTTTCACTCTCTATTATAAAAAAAATATTCTTTGAATTGAAATGTTGAAATTTTGTTTATTTCGTCACTAACGACCCGTGTTTCACCTTTCGAAGTTTTCAGGCATTTGAGTACACAAATGAGTTCTTACTAGCAGACAGTAAATAGTTTATATCGTTAAGAGATGCTTTTTTGTTTTCCTAATTAAGGCTAAAAGTCGTTATTATAAAATCAGTATCAAAATTAATTCAAAAATCGATGTAGTTCCTAGACTTTAGTGATAATAATTTGTCGTAATTTATCTTTATAAATATATAAACTATTTACTGTCTGTCAGTTCGAGTTCATTCGTGTGACTGAATGCCTGAAGATACCGAAAGGCGAAACCCTGGTCGTTAGTGATGAAATAAATGGAAGTTTTACAAAATTTCAACAATTAAAATTTGATATTGAATTCCATGAAGCACCCTCAGTCGATGTCTTAAGTTGTATAAAGATTCTTTATTAAAGAAGCTGAAACGCAAATCTTGGGTCGATAGTGACGAAATACGCGGAAATGTACAAAATTTAAATAAACGAAACACAATATATACAAATATTACAAAAAATAAGTAATTTTCATTGACATTTATTTTAAACTATTCAGATCTTTAATATCAATTCAAAACTTTAAGGAAAGGTCATTGTTCTTTATGAATTTTGAGCTGGATACAAATATAAAAAAAATATATATTATTTTGACGCTAAGTGAATGTAAAATTATTGATACTAAAGATAAATAAATATAGTTTGTGTAGCATATCAAATCCTAATAGAACATCTAAAATACAATTTGTATTACGAGAATTGATTGTAATCTGTTTATTATTATTATAAAGGATATGAAAAAATTATGAGGTAACACAGAATATTCTTTTATCGAAAGTGCTTTTCTTGATTGGAGTAAAAGGCTCTCTGCTGATTTCAGCTGAGAACTAAGAAGACGAGCTTGAAGTAATTAATCCATTAGAGATCCATCTCAGCCCCAGCCATCCACAAAACACTGACGCAGCAGACAGGAAGGAAATTAATTCAGAACCTCTCCACTTCACTGTGAGGAAAATTACTGCTAAATTTTCATTACATATAAAAACCGCATAAAAGCTATCCTACAAGAAAATTGCAATCTATGGATTGGTTTTTGATGAAGTGTTTTTAGAGTCAGTTTGATCCAGATAATGGTTATTATCACATACACTCATATACACTCTGGATAATATGAGGTATATACAATTTGCATTAACGAAATCTTTATCTGTAGGAAGAGCGACACTTAAATTTGAATTGTTGAGATTTTGTACATTTTCATCTAAATATTTCGTCAACAACGACCCGATTTTCGCTTTTCGGCATCTTCAGGCATTCGAACACAAGAATGAACTCGAACTGACGTACAGTAACTGAATAGTGTCTATCTTTTATCTTATTGTTGTAAAATAGTTCAACTCTTGAACAATTCTTCAACTTTTTCTAAATCGTCAGAGCTTTTTACAGATATTTTCATAAAATAATCTGCCACTAGTGAAGAATGCTTTTCGCATCAGTAAAACGTTATTTCACATATGCATTAATTTAACGCGTGCCGGCTAATGATTTTTCTGTGGTCTTAGCCAAATCCGATCGAAACATCAAATATTCCTGATCATATATTATCGTTACCACTTAGTTGCTCGACCTCTCTTTATTGAAGGGATAGAAGGATATGGTTAGAACAGAAATAGTGCTTAGTTAATCGCTCTTGCTTTGCCCCGATCTTAGGATCGGGTGGTTGGAATTGATTTTTATACATCAAAACTATCCATCTCTTTGAATAAAAATCCATGCATCGATTGATAAAGCTCTCCGTACAGGGATTCGAACCCGAGTCATCCGTAACCGTAGACAACGATGTTGACCACTGCACCCCGCATCACGGTTTTATTTGATTTCTCACAATATGACTTTGAAGGACAGTGGCGTTTTTGCTTTTGTACGACTTATTTGACGGATTCGATTGTTGAAACCATTCTTTCGATTGATTGAGTTACCATTTACTTGGTAGAACTCCATTATAATAGGATAGTATATCAAATTATTTATTTCTAATACAACTAAAAACTCTAATATTTTTTCCTATTATTATTTTAATGTTTTATATGATTAAATCAAAGAGCTTCTACTAGTAAAGAATGTTCTGCGTATGAGCAGATGGGATAACATAACATATTTATCAGTTTTAACGCGTGCTGGCCAATGATTTGACGCTAGCTTTGCCAAATCCCATCGACACTTCGTCATATATTTCTAATCATGTTTAGTCACGTTATTTGGCTATTCGTTACAATATACAAAATTTTTACTTAAAAATGTCTTCACAATATATTGTTTTCGTACAAATATTTAAAGACATAAAATAAAAAATAACGAAAATTCTCTGACCTCTTTTTGATTTTTGTCTGCTATAGTAGAGAGCTCTATCATAAGTTTCAGAAACATTTCGATGTATGTGATTTAAAGTGCTGTCATCGCTGTTATATAAATAAGACTATAAATTTAAAATAAAATGAAACTAAATTCCATAATAGGGTGCAGTGGTAATGTTGAATTCCATTTTGTGGGCGAGGAAATTGGTAGCTTCAGTTTAACGATTTTGAAAATTTATTTTAATAGACGCACTCAGAATTTTCACATTTTGCTTTTATCCTGATTGAAAATATTCTATCATTGAAAGCTCTGTTCAAAATCTGAGAAATACTTTGAAATTTTACGGTTATGACAGTTGGATTAGTGACGTTATTGAAGCGGTATGGCTTGATGTTGGACGTAATAGTCAAAACGAATATCAAAAGAGTGATTTCCAATTATTTTATTAAATTAACTAACTGTCGCTTTCATTAGCACCGTTCAAACAAAAGTGGATTAGTACTAAAGAGAAATCAATGACTACTTCTTGGACAGTGACATCTGTTGATAGAAATGACAAGCTATTAAAATAAAATTAATAATAATATATCAACGATTATTTATTTAATAATTTTAATTTATTTTCTTAATCAACCGTGTCCACTCCCAAAGTGGAGAATATTGTCTTCTTAAGGTACATGTTAATAAAAGTTGGTTTCGCTAGATCTGCATGTTATTCAGTCACTCTTCTTTGGATGGAAGAATGAGTATTACCTTTAATATTTTTCTGAAAAATCTAGTCTATTCTTTTTGACAGGCACATAGTACTTAGCTAAAGCAAATGTGGGAAAAGACATTATTAATATTCTCTAACTACCCGGGAAAAAACAATACAGACTTCTTCGCAAGGTACACATAATTGCAGTAAGTACGTGGTACAGTGGTACACGACGTTCGATTTTGTTACGGCTCTCGGGGGTCCCAATCCCAGTTTTATATATTGTTTTTTCAATAAATTTATGGATTTCTGTTCAAAGACGTGAATGTTGATAATGTCTAAAATTCCCTCCCATTCATCCAATATTAAAAACGAGTCGATTAGCTAAACACTAGTCCTGTCCTAGCCCAATCCTTCTTTCCCCACTCTATTCGAAAAAAAGAGGTTGAGCAACTGAGTAACAAGCAGTTCTTGTAGAAAAAATCTACTAAGATAAATACGTTAGGAAGCCGTATGATTGGAAGTTAACGTAGCTTAATATACGTTTAAAAAGTGGTATTTAAAGGTAACAGAACTTAGAATAAAGTGAATGTAAACAAAACACAAATAAATATTTTGAAAACACCATATTTATGTTTTTATTAATCAAATGAATCCTCGTGAATACTAAACATTGTATGGTTAGTAAATTTATGATTTAATCACATCAATATTGTTATACAAACCTGATTTTTGTCAACAAAGGGAAGGGAGATAAATAAAATATTTAAATAAGAGTAAAAACAAAACATATTTTGAATGTTAATCTAATTTTCGACTGACTTTCACGAATTTGTCGTAATTTATAAACTAACGAGTGAAGTAATTAGACAGAAAAAATAACAAGATTGATAACTAAAACATGGAATGTCTATTGCTAATTTATTAGTACAGAGTAGAGAGTATAATTACAAGATAACGGGTGTCCAGAAAGTGTGTTATTAAATAATTAGCCAGCTTAGAATGAGAAGCAGTAATTGATTCAATGAACAAGAGTAAGCTAAATTACATATATGACGTTTTGTGAGAAATAACGATTTTAATTGGAATGTTTATTCTATGAATTTTGCTTGCCACTGTAGCCGAGTGTATTTTCATTCTACTCAGGGGTTAAATCTTGAAACGATAATCTGATCTCTAAAACGTAGGGTGGAGAGATCACTAAGTTTTTTTCCCCTTTATTTAAATATAACTTTGTCAAAAACAGAGAATAAGCGACTGTCGTACAATCATATGGCGTTAAATAACTGCTGTCGAAAACTACGTTAAGAGCTAGACACACACACACATCATTTTCATGTTTCGAAGAATAATAACGTCTATACGAATTAAATTCACAGTAGAACGTGCAGTGCGTGTAAAAAATATTAGCATCGATCAAAAAAGCAGATAGTAGAATTAAAAAAGGCGGTTTTTTACACCATTGTTCACTTACATATGGCACTCAACAATTTTGTCAAATAATGACTCTGTAATTTTTTGACATACGTGTTGGTATGAAAATTATTTTAATTTTATACCATTTGAAAAAATAAATTATCTAATTTATATTTTGTATTCACAAAGCGTATTTCGCGGTATATTATGTTTTGTGCTTAGATATAGGTAACTTATTATATCACGCTTCTTTTTTGTATTTTTGTAAATCTTGAGAGATATTGGGAGTGAGGTGGTTTGTTTTTGTGAAGAACTCGGAGTTAGAGAACAAACTAGACGGTGCCATGTTTCGTCAGCGGTCAGTAAGAGACGTCGGGACAGGCTGGATTTACGTGCTGCCGATGCCTCCAGAGAACCTCTACCCTGCTTGCTTTTTCTCGACGACCTAGATGACCGTCAGGTCTATTCAAATGATGTACTTGGTGGAACTGAAGGATGTTGGAATGTTATAAGACTCATGGGAGGAAGCAATGTAATTGACGGGTGACAAGGAATCCTGAGGCGCCGCTTGTTGGTCATGGAACATGGTCCAAGTCGAGAAAACCCGAATCAAAGAGAGGCGAGTGGCTAGCTATCGACGTCCTTGGAAGGGCTGGGATCTCAAACAAACACCATTTCAAATCCGGTTCAACACTTATTTATTTTAATCAAAGATGCAGTGGTTTTACACATAAAATTGATTCTACATTTACATTTACTTAACAACTGAATTTACTTTAAGTTATAATGCAAGTGACACGACAAACAATTTTAAATTAAGTCCAATTTCAAAACAAACACAAACAATCCACAACATCAACGGTGCCGACCATGTTGGCTGGCAGCTCCCCTCCACTCGAAGGCTGGTAATCGACTACTGTAAAATCATTAATCGGACTCACGCACCGTCGGAGCCACCCCTTTCCAGCAAAAATGGACTCGTCCTGCGAACGCGTCCGCAGGCGATGGCGATCGCCCTTCACGACAGAGTTGGGTCGATTTCTCCGAATCATTGTCATTAACGCTGTGCGTTTTCAGTTATGGACCCTAATAAAACTTAAACTCAACAAAAAAACTAGGGTGTTTCAATGTATATTTATTTATTCCGCCTCTGAAATATCGTATATATATAATATATAATGTAAATAATCTCGAAAAACAATGTTTTTATTAGGAACCGTTGAATATGTTTTGTCTCTTTTATGAGCTATTTGAAGGTTGAAGAACGTACTAGGTATTACCCTGTTACGTCAGCGGTCGTGGAGAGTCGTCGGATCTGGCTGATCATGCGCTGCGGGTGCCTCCTCAACTATGCTTGCCTCTTATTTCGACCGGTGAGATCCTGAACGACCGTCGGGTATTACTATATAAAATATGGTTCAGTATAAGTATACGCTATATAGTATAAGTTATATTATATAGTACTGAACAAGATACCACAAATTTTGGTTACAAAAACAGATACCAATTTTATTTCCTGGTTACTGTACAGAGGCTGTTGTTTCTTTCCCGTGTTCCTGTTTGGTAAAACGTGGATTTAGTACAGTTATGAACCTATATGGTGTACTCTACGTATGGTTTAAGAGGAGAAATAAATCATGATGATAGATAACAATCATCTTTCAAGCTGCGACACCAAACATGCTCAGGAAATTTACGATTTTAAAACAATATTTCATTGTTTGCCACATTTATATTACATTTTAGTATTTTTTTAAACTATATCCGCTTTTAAACCATTCGGAGCATATGGCCATCACGCGGTTCCTCCAAGCTTCTCTGTCCCCCGCCAGTCTCCTTGCTTCCACCCAGGTCATCCCAGCGTCCCGTAGCTCCGTCGAATACATCCTATGGATGGTCATCAGCGGCCTTCCAGGGTGACGAAATCCATCTGGTTGGCGGAAGAGACAGGAAGGATTCAGGCTCCTTAGGGGCATCCGCAGAACGTGTCCAAGCCAGGTCCATCGCTTTTTTTATTTTGGACGTAATAAGAGGCTGGTCCGTTCGCTCTCTTACCTGCAAGTTCCTGACAAAATCAAACCACCGTACCCCTAGTATTCGCAGCAAACATCTGTTTCAAAGCACAGTATACGGTCACCCTGTGTCTTGGTGAGTTGCCATGACTCGCGACCGTAAAAAACAATACCGTCAGGATGCATGCGTTGAATAAGTGGCACTTGGTTTTGACCGAGTACAACCGTGAGTCCCAGACTTTCCGCACTGAGTTAAAAGGTGCTCTAGCTATCCTTAATCGGATTGCGAGCTCTTTACGCGGATTGCCATCTCCCGTGATGTGTACCCCCAAGTACCTATAGCCATCGACTCTCTCAATGTCTTGCCCCGCGCTCGTCAGAAGGTAGTCTGGGTCTGAACAGAAACTGTTGTAAAACACATTGGTTTTACTCGCATTGACTTTGAGGCCAATGTGATACGAGTTGCTCTGCAGTCTGTCCATTGTTTCCTGAATAGGAAAGAGTCTGTGTTTTAATATGTAGGGATACATGACGCTACAGATTTTCTAAGAATTTTGCTTGCATTTTCTTCAGCATTATTGACGAGGTATAAAATAATTGGCAAATAATATTTCATTTGACGGATACATGTCACGGATTTTGCATACGCTGCGATACTGGTGAACGCTCTGAAAAGATAAATTATGATGACAAAAGTAGAAAACAGACAGTCAATGACAAATATGAACAAAGAAGGAAGGACTGAATTTATTCTGCAATCGCCATCCGAACGGTAAACATATACTCTGAACTGCATAATCGCCATCATCATCATCATCCGTCCTACTGTTTAATCATGTGAAACATTCAATATTGGAATTATATTCTTAAAAATATCCATGAAACTTCAATGGCATCACAACTATTAAATTATAAACGTAAAGATATTAAACATAATGAATTCTTTTAAAATCAGCATCATGGTTTTCAAATTTGTGTCTATTAAAATGTTTTATTCTATATTAAACATAACGTTTTGTTGTTTTGGATATTTCATTTGACCAGGGGTCTCCAAAATACCGTCCGCCAGCCAACACTGGCCCGCGATCACGCGGTAGCCAGCCATAGTTTTTTTACACAGAAAATTTATGCAACTGATCAACCAAATTTTTTGTCGAAAGGATTTAATATGTTTTATAAATCAGACAGAAGTTGGTTTTTTCTATGTCGGCTATCAGCTATCACCGCCGCAATAAAATGTTCTTGACACTTGCCCGTAAGCGAATTCTCAGTATACGAACACACAGGATACTTAATATCGCTTAAACTAAGTGACGGAGCAAGCCACAATTCATTATTTTTTCTTTCTATCTTCTCTTTTCTTAACCACAATTGTGCGTGAATAAAAGATCGGTACTGTGCACCTACGTATTGGGCCAAGAATATGATGAGTAAATTCGTTTTTTTTTAATCGTTATTGCGTTATGGAAGGAGGCCATGAAACAGCACCTGCATACACATAACTGAAGTATGTGGGGCAACAATCTTGTATGCTGGTATGATGAGCTATCTAAGTCTTGGCCCTTGGGACTAAGTGGAGGAGTCAGTGTGGCCTTGATTTAGACTGTCACAAAATTATTATTCACACTTAAAAACAGTAGCGTCGCATATGATCCTTATATATTTCATAGCACAACTGATTTTACATGTAATATCACTTAATGTTGTAACAATAATTCATATAATTGAATAAAGTGACATTAACCAACATATAAAAAAAGTTTTATCTTATTTTTGATTGATGAGAGAAAGTGAAATTGATTTTATTGGATTGGACGAACAATACAAAAAACTCTTTTTGTTCACCGTACATTTGTGCAATATTTAGGTAGGGCATATAGTATTTTCTTTAGAGGGTCTCGTTATTTTATTAACCAAAAGCTTTCGAAACAATAAAGTCGAGAGAAGTCCGCTTTTTTGCCAGCCATGTCCGCTGGGACACTTATAATTAATCATAATTAAAGAGACTTTTCCGATAGGGTTGCCACTTCTTAATGATTTAAAAACAAATAACCAACTTGAGTATTTTTTATTTATGATTTGCGTCACAACCAAAATGTTTCAGTTGGAAGCTATTTTGAAAACGGTTTTCAGTGAAGTAATAATAATCTTTTTTTCAAAGTTGATACAATATTAAACTGGACTATTCATTAAAGTCAGCCTAGTCTTATATCCAGAGTTACTAATCAATAATCTAATTTAAGACATCAACTGAGGGTGTTTGATGGAATTTCAATATCATATTTGAATTGTTGAAATTTTGTACATTTCCATGTATTAATGTCAATTCGAGTCAATTCGTGTGCTCGAATGCCTGAAGTGACAAAATTCATGGAAATGTACAAAACCTCAACAATTCAAATTTTCCAACTAACATGTGTTTTATTTATGATTTCTATACTTTGATTCAGTTATACAAACGTGTTTCGGTTGAAATCTTCGAAACGGTTTTCAGTGCACTGATAATAAATCGGCTCAGTGACTCATTTGGTAGCGTCGTTGGCTACTAGATTTCTGTTCGTAGTCATGAATGTTTGTGATGCCTAAAATTCCTCTCTCCAACCCATCTGATCTCGAAAACGGGGCGTAGTGAGAACAATTAGCTAACCACTAGTCCTGTCCTAGCCCTATCCTTCTATCCCTACTCTCTTCGAAAAAAGAGAGGTTGAGTGACAAGTAACAAACAGTTCTCATAGAAAACTTCTATTAAGATACCTCCATTAGGAGACTATATGCTCCACGTTGGGATCGGACATGGTAAAAAAAGAAAAAAAATTCAAACCAGATACAACATTACACTGGATCACTGGAAATACTTATCAATAATTATTTTTTCTTCAGTCTACCCCTTTAATAGTTAATTAGGTTTTGCCAATCTTTTTTTTAAGTAATTCTAGTTTGTCCGGTAATTCAATAGACCAACATTAAAATATTGCCCTATAAATGGAGCTTAGTCCGTGGTTTTTTTGCAGTAATTTTTAATGTTTAGTAATCGCCCAGAATGAAAAAAATTTCTTGCGTCCCCCTGGATACCTCGAGCGTACCCATAACGGCGACAGTATTGCCACGTTGGATTTCTATGCTTATTCGCTGTCTAAGATATTCACCTGAGCGGCACTCACCCATCCTGTCCGTCATCCTTCGACCAATTTCCGCCACCGTCCTTAAAGCTGAGGGTCCCCAGGGACCGAACGTCTCAAAACCCAATGGATAGAAAATGAAATTTGTCGAGAGATTTTTTCAATTATTTTATGGATTTATAATTGAAGACATGGTTGTTTGTGATGTCTAAAATTCCCTCTCACCTATCCGATGCTAATCACTAGTTCTGTCTTCTAAGAGTTATTCTTTTCTTCTATCCCTACTCTTTTCGAAAAAGAGAGGTAAAGCAACTGGGTAACATGCAGTTCTCGTAGAAAAATCTGTTACGATACATTTATCAAGAGACCATATGCTCAATATTAGGAGCAAACATGGTTAAAATAAAAATAATTCAAATAAAAAAAGTATCATTTTTTAATTTATGCGGAAATGGAAGAGCTGTGCAAGTCGATCGAACCGTCGACTGGAATGATAGAACACGTAGGCTTGGTGGTTAAAAAGGAAAAAAAACTCGAACTGGCTTGAACATCCCTGTACTCGAATACCTGAAAATGCTGAAAGAGCGAAACACGGGTCGTTAGTGACAGAAGGTATAAAAATGTACAAAATTTGAACGGTTCAAATTTAATATTAAAATTCCATCTAGAATCGGTAGTCGATATCTTAAACTATATGTTTTGTGTGGAAAATCTAAAAACGGTATTTTACCTACGGCCCACCGTTCATTTTGAATTCCTGATGTGGCCCTTTATCCAAAAATTTACCCAGGCATGGCTTTTTACAATAGTTTTCGGTTGCTGTTGGAATGCAAACATTGTTAGAATAAATTGCAACGATTATTTGTCGCTTTTATTTCAAATATCGATAATCCACTCTCTAGTTTAGCAAATAATTTCTAAGCGCGTTTCCCATCTGTCGCTATGAATTTAATATGCATGGCATTAAAATCTATCAAAACATTATTATTCAACTTTATATTCATCAAGCCATCTGCGAGAAATTCCTTACCAAGTAATTAAATTTTTCTCTACGTTTAATATTACAAATTTTAATATCTACTGAAATCAATTGAACCGGTTAAATTGCTGTAAGTGCATATTAAGTAGGTATTTTCTCGTGGTAATATAATTGAAATTCAAATTGAATTAATTAAAGATTTTCATCGCTGGTTGGCTAAAAACGATATTATGTAGATTCATTCACAAAAAGTTTTTGTTAGCTCATAGCACGATGGGAATAATATACTCGCCTACCTTCCAAAAGCACTTTTCATATTGTTTGATTAATGTAAAACGCATGTAACATTCCCCTAACACTTCTCGCACCACGACCTGCACGATGACTCTCCACAGCGACAGGGGTAAATAAACTCCCCCAATGAATAAATATCCGTATTTTACTATAATTATTCATTGTTTTAATATTATTACTTGCATTTATTTTACCCTTACGGTGATACAACGTGCGCTGCACTCTATATGAATTTACCCATAAAATCTTTATCTAGTATGTATTTATACAGAGTTTTTGTTTATTACGGAAAGTTTATCGTTATTGCTACATTTATTGCGACAAAACAATAACACGTAACGCGACGACACGAAGCTCTGCAGTCACTGAAAAGCTCTAACCACTAGCATTCACATTTCATAATTATATAATCAGTAATGACTGCTCGCTTGTATTACAATGATACATCATATACATATTGTGTCACTGTCAATAATTGTACAATAGTTAAATAAAATATAAGGTAAATGTACCGGTAATTGATCTTTTTTCAATAAAAGTGACCAAAATAAGAATTGTAGATGCGAGATTGCTCTAAGTTGTAGAGTTTAGACAAGTGAAATAACCTTCTGCTAGATTGAAGGACTAACACATCACTATATATGTCATTGAGGTGTCATAGCGGTCATTCTTAAACATTAAATTATGCAGAAAGTATTATATTTTGAATATCTTAAGAGAATTGTTAAGGATATCAGTGAATGTAAACATATGCTACTTGATTCAACAAGAGTGGTCTTACAGGAAGCTCTAATCTAAACGTTAATCGTTATTGTTGTTGATTTTTTCTCATAAGCGTCAACTAATGGTACGTTTACCTTACACTGTGACGTTAAATCTTTCGGATATTTATGTTTAATTATAAGCCGTACATATGGTAACGGTTGAACATCAGAAACCAACGATGTTGTTGGATACATGGTTACAGGCCTGACATACATTTTAAACAATAATTTGTGTTCATTTCTTACAAAAAAATCTTTTTGTTCACTCAGTTGATACCGATAAGTTTGAATGATTTTTATTTTATTTTAAAGACGGTAACACAGGAGATTGGAAAACAAAAACGAATTGCATTTTTCACTCATTCGTTGATCCCTACAATTTCCATCCAACGATATTTCACAATTTACAGTTTGACCACCAAAACCTGAAAACTGAATGATTACTGACCGTCTCATCTATTCATACATCTAAAAACAAACGTTGAAAAACTCAATTGAATGTATAAGTTCTTCACTGTCAATTCTTGGTGGAAAGGTATTATACTTTAAAAACAAAACACAATTTTTGTACTCCTTCCACACGAACAAAAAAAAGTTTTTCATAAGGTTTTAAGTATGAACAAGAATTACACTTTTAGTTGAATTGTATAATATATATGTATATACTTATAGATATATTGCATTTAAAAACTTATCTTTTATCTTGAAATAAATTGGATTAGCCATATTTTCAATTTGTATTACTAAACATATGTTTATTTTTTCCATCTCAATTAAGTAAAGAATATAATAAATGAAAGCATAAAGAAAAGTAGACTTTAAAATCACTGAATTTATAGTAATTACAGTGATTATTTGTATCGTGGGCCGAAGTTATCCGATTTGGATCAAAACTTTGGTCTACCTTGTTTTATCTATATATAACAATAAATCTATTTATTTTAATTAGATTTCATCTTAAGACATTATTTCTTTTCTATGTAGAACAATACCACACATAAATGCAATGGCGATCCATAAAAATACAAAAAACCTTCAAAGCTGGGCCAAAGTTACCCAGATTGACAGTATATAAAATTATGTAAATACATTGTATAGATATTGTTCACGCTATCGCTGGAACTGAGTTCATTTATTGTACACTAAGTGGTAATATTATGCTTAAAGCTGTAATAATTTAAGAAAGTGCTACACGAAATTTTCATGTTTGCATTGTTTAAATTGGTTAATGTTAATATTGTAAAAACATAATTATCCAATAGACCATTAAAATGATCAAGATAATTATTTTATACCTTTTTTGGTCATAAAAGATACCGGTTTTATTTGAAAAGGATAAAAGTCCTTATTGTTAATTTAAAAGAGAAAGAAGATTAAAGTTATTTAAACGTTTTACAAATATGATAATAATAATAATATTATTTCAGAGGAGTTGGGAAGTTATGTGAATGTGAAGTGCCTGCACAGCACTTACGACAGTGTTTAGATTAAAATTTCATTTGTATTTCAGTGGGAAGGACGTGGATAATTATGTAATTGGATTTTCGAGAAGTGTCTCCCACGCGTTTACCTAAAAATTACATGCCGTTAATAAAATATTTAATCTATTGGCTACTAAAATTTCCGCAAATATTTTAGGAACCGTTTTCGAATGTGTGCGATACTTGGCTGTACGTCACTCGCTCTAAATTATAGTTTTATGAGAATGAAAGGTTAACGATGAGACGTTAAAAATAACAGTAGTAAACTTATGACTCTGGGGAGATTTTATTTTTATTTATATTGCGTGAGTGATTATAGTATAAATCCAAATTTTTAAAAACAAATCCTTAAATGAACACAAAAAATTTACACTTGAATATAAATATATATTCGGGAATCGTAACTCTAAATCTTATAATTGAGTAATAAAATGACACACCCTGGTTTTTCTTTGTTAAGTTTAAGTTTCATTAGGGTCCAGAACTGAAATCGAACGAACTGAACAATAATTCGGTGAATCGGCCAAGGCCGCTCGTTCAATAACCGGCGGGCACGTCTGCTGGACGAGTCCATTTTTAACGGAAAGGTTAAGCTCCGACGATGCAGGGGATTTTTTTAATGGTATGTGTGGAAAGTTGATTACGATCTGTCGAGCCGAACGAGTTGCCGGCCTCGTGGCTTCGGAGGTGACGATGTGAATCGTTTGCGTTTGTTTTGAAATTGGACATAATTAAAAATTGTTTTTCGTGTCATTTGTATTATAACTTAAAGTAAATTCAGTTGCTATGTAAATGTAAATGTAGAATCAATTTTACGTGTTAGCAATAGTATTTTTGTGTATTGTAAACCATTGCATCTTCGATTAAAAATAAATAAGTGTTGAACCGGATTTGAAATGGCGTTTGTTTGAGATCCCAGCCCTTCCAGGACGTTTGATAATCAGCCATTCGCCTCTCTTCGATCCGGGTATTCTCAAAAAATTTCGTAGAATGTGCATTACACGGCTATAGAATCAACTTGGTGTTTAAAAATAGTACTTATTTCTGTCGAGTCCGTAGTGCAGTGATAAACGTCGTTGGCTTAGGTTACGGATGTTGTGGGCTAAACTTCCGGTACGAACAGTTTCATAAATCTATTTTTCAATCAATTTTAATTTCCTCCCACCCATCTGATCCTAAAAACAGCTTATAGCGAGAGCGATTAGTTAACCGCTATTCCTGTCCTAGCCACATCCTTTAATCCTTACTCTATTCGAAAAAGATGTTGAGCAATTGAGTAACAGGCAGTTCGCGGAGAAAAACTTCTGTTGAGATAACTTCATTAGGAGTCCATATGCTCTACCTTGGGAGCTGACATGATAAAAAAATACCACTTGCCAATAATAACCGTGGGCGTGCCAAAGGTAGCTCGTCTCGTTTCTACTGCGAGATGCTGAGTTCTAACACCAGTTGAAAAATATAATAAGATTACAGCACGGATATTATATATAAAATGTAAAAATCGCATAATATTTTACGACCAATTATACGGCGGTAAAGTAAAGAGGTTTATTCACAAAGTAACACTATAAATCTCATAAAAAGTTTGACGACACCATAAAAAAAAACCATTAAGTATTATGTGCAGATAATGTTGCAAGCTATAAAAATAGTGTTTGGACACGCAGATAAAGTATGTTATCTATAAACAAAAGCTCTTAAATATAGAAAACACATAAAATTCGACAGAGCTTGCAATGGCGTCGTACACAAAATTCGAGTCAACTGTTGTTCACTAGAGAATATCGACCGAATAAAAGAGATCAAGTGTAATTTCGGAATGGAGTAACAAAAAAGGCCTCACAAAGGCTCAGTAAATAATCTGGAGTCATCGAAAACGGTACGTATTATACAGGAGTAAACCTTTTGTAGTGAGCTTTTGCAGGAATCACGTTATGTTCGAGAACCATCGACTAAGGCAGGGTTTTGTTTTCTCGTATTACTTACTTAGTTTACGCATTTGATCTTTTTCGATTTCTAAAGGAAAATTTAGACAAAGGTGTCTCTAAATATTTTACGTAAAAGGATATATTTTCGAAAAAAGAATTTATTCATTCAAGGGCTCCCAACCACTGAGGAATTCCCCCCCATAGGGGTGAATTTTTAGTGTTCCAGATGGAGAATCGCTGCCGTTTATTAAAGATTTTCAATATAGATTGTATATATTTACCCTTTCGTCGAATTGCATCCCGTCAAAACCCACAATGCTATTATAATTGCAAAATCACTGGTAATTCTAAAATAAGTTGGAAAGCGGCAATTCGCCACCCAATGTGCTGTTTACAAAATAAGGATTAAGGCGATTCTCGAAATGTTAACTCAGGTATCGGTGTGGCTCTCAGACGTATAATATCTTACCTCGTAAATATTATTTGTCGTATTTGTATCTTCTATATAAACGTTAGACACTGTTTACTGTCTGTCAGTTCGAGTCCATTCGTGTGCTCGAATACCTGAAGATGCCGAAAGGCGAAACCCGGGTCGTTAGTGACAAAATACATGGAAGTGTACAAAAACTCAATAATCCGAATTTGATATTGAAATTCCATCAAGCACCCTCAGTCGATGTCTTAAATTTTCAATATAACTTGTCGTCGTCTTAACTAGCAAACTGCGTATCTACATTTCAGCAAAATCTTCAGGAGAGTTTTAAAACTCTATATATTCGGTAGGGAGTCCTTCAGATTTTCAATCTCCCAAAATATGACGTTTACGGCTCTGTTAAGAAAAACTGTTTTGAAGGATTTAAAAATTATACAGAGCATTTCCTCAAACACGAATGTATGCTTACATCGATTGAAAAATATACTTTTCTATTGATTTCATTATAACATGGAATATTAAAAACTTTTATAATTATCGCTATGTGGAACATTATTAAATGTCAACCAAAGTCAACAAACAGTTATCATAGGCAAAAAATAGCACGCACTTTTATCCATTATAATATCCATACTACTCACAAGTGGAGCATATGTCTCAATATGGAACATACTAACAGAAGCTATTTTTGCGATAACTGGTTATTATTTAGTCACTTATTCAGTGAATTTTGGGGATGGTTTAGTTCAGGATGGAAGCCTAGCAAAGGACTACTAGGACGCTAATCACCCTGTCTATGCCTCGTTTTCAACGTCTGATGGACGGTTGTGAAAGTAAACATAACACAAATCCATCGAAAAAAGAGAGATTGAGCTACTGAATAACAACCACTTCTCTTAAATGAAGTGTTCTGTTGAGATACTTCTATGTCAATGATTCTCATGTGCGGCCACGGTGGCCGCATGCAGCCACCAGAGGATTTTTCTGTGGCCACCAACGGTTATACAGTAATTAATATTGATATACACGACAAATTTCCATAAGATCAATGATGTTTATAATGCGGCCAAGGAGAAATTTTCCATGAGAACCACTGGTATGCATTCGAAGAGGATATGGTAGGATAATTATTCTGAAAAAATATTTGCCATTATTAAAATAGCTTCGTTGTCGGCCACTGATATTTTGGTTAGATAATGTAATGTCTGTTTGTTTAAGTATGTACCTTCGTGATATAATTTATGAAAGGAAATAGTTCATTATATTCCTTTTCAACCGCTTGCTGCCCACTTTGCGGTTTTCCGCAAATCCAGGCTTAAAAAAACTTCCAGCGCAAACTAAGTATTTATTTTTGTAACGAAAAAATGTTAAAGCTTAGTTGAAAAAATTCCTGGAAAAAATATTTTCATGATTTATCATAAATTTTAATTTAGTTAATTTTTATCTCTACTATATAGCACAAAACACATGTGGAAATCTGTATGTCAAATATTGAGTTTCATGTTTGTGATTTGGTAGAAGGTAAATTCGTACAACTTGGTGTGCATCTGGAATCGTCATCGAGAATTAGCGTATGACTCTCATCGCATGTTTAATTTGTGGCGATGCATGAGCCATTATTAAATGCAGATCAACAAGCTGTCTATCGGGAAGTTCTACGGCGCCATAACAAGAGTGCAGGTGGCAAAATTGTCATCTTTTATTTTAGCTGGTTTCAAATCTTCTTATTAATTGGTGGACATATTTTGTGGGTGTAACAAAAGAGGTACGGTTGATAGTGATATTTTCAAATTTCAACATTGGTTAGCCAACGTCTAAATTTAATAACTTTATATGAGCGTTCACTATCTTGGGCAAAGCCGGATAAGGAATACTAGTTATAATATAAAAAAATTGGCATCTTGTTTGCATTAGTTTATTGATTGAATTGGCATTTACTTGGTAGAACTCCATTATAATAGGATAAAATGCTAGTTGATAGCTTTTTCAGCTTAACGCCATCGTAAAGAACGTCAGAATAGTTCTGACGATGGCGTTAAACCAAAACAACTATCAACTACCTAATAAAATGTTGTGGAACTAAATACTTAGATATTTTATTCTATTATCTTGTACAAGGTTTTGAAATTAAATATATAGTATTTTATTTTCAATATCCGCTCCCAATGTCGAATTTATCTCAACAGAAGTTTTTATACAAGAATTGCTTGTTACTTATTTGCTTTACCTCTATTTTTGGAAGATATTGAGGATAGAAGGATATGGCTGGAAAATGACTTTAGTTTTTTGCTAACCACTTTTGATAAGCTCTGTTTTTAGGATGAGCTGAGTGAGAGAGAATTGTGAATATCAAAAAAAAATCATGCCTTTGAATACAAAGCTGATTTATGAAACTCTCCGTGCAAGAATTAAACGACGTGAAGTCTTGACTAGTATTGACCCAGCTAGTATTATGTATGCTTTATCTTCAATAAATTCCATTATACTTACGTTAAAAAAAGATCAGATTATTAAGTTTTAGGAGAAAAAGGTTTTGTAAAATAGTAATTCTTATAAATAATAACTTCTACTACTAGGGTATCCAATCCCGGACCCTTCAAATTCAGAATTTTTCAATCCTGGGATACCGGTATTGGTCATTAAGTGTAATTTCATATGGTAAATTCAACATTTAAAATTTAATTTTTGATCATTATTGCTTCAATATAAATGTATATTTGATCAAATATTTTTTTTGGGCATTGGAATTGTTTTTTATTAATTTAAAATCAGACAGTCATTTAAAAAAAAACATATCGATCAAAATAATTATATTGTATTTATTGCTTTATTACGAAAAGAGTACATGTCTTTCGATTTGATTTAAAAATACTGTCCTCCATTTCATATTGGTTAAGAGCGGCTGTTACGAAATATGAGAAGGAGGGAGACGACAATAAAATTATAAGGTACTACAAAAAAATATCTACATGAACAAACTGAAGCACATGTTGCAGTTAGTCAGGAAGTTTTAATTTGATATATGAAATTATCTTTAGCATTTATAATGAATCTCAAAATTATTACGATTGCGGGATTGAATAATTGATCGGGATCCTACCCTTGTAATTTAAAAAACGGGCTGAAACGTAGTTGATAAACTAACTGCTAATTAGTTATACCAAACAACTACCAGATTTCTTGAAAGAACTTTTGTGATACTCCACCAAATAGACATGATAAAAATGAATTAAGAACTCTACAGCAATATTACAAATGTTTTAACGGTTAATGGAAAATAAGCTCAATTATTATATTGAAAAAAAGTGTTTCATCTTTGTATTGTTGAGTTTTAAAAACGGTATCCTTAAACTGAATAATTGCTTATTATGTGATGTCTGCAGATAAGGCAATCAGCAGGTCGCGACAGTTCTCGTGGGGCCCAATTAGGCTAATGAAGTGTCCACTGCAGCACCGGCCGTAGTGAGTGATCCCTGACCGCGGCAAAGGTGAGAAAATATCGGCATTTCAATCAATTGTTTCTCGATTCCCGTTGAAATTTCCTACATAAATTTGAATATTTAATTACGCACTGCGTAGACACGTGTGCCACTTGAAACTCGGATGTGGCTTTTATTTGTTTAATTACGATTAAAAATGAAATATAATATAGAACAGGATCGTGAAGGCTTACTCTAGGTTCTGCTGAAAATGGTTTGACTGAAAACAATATATTATTTAATTAAACACTATTGATGTGTGGGGAACGAATCAATACAGATGGCAACGCAGACGAGATGATAATACTGAAACAGAATCATAGACACGGGAAGAAACTTTACTACCTCATACACGGACGGACGTCAATACCACTTCACTGGCCGTCGTTCACATGTGTCCGCCCGCGCTTCTGGACAAGTCAATGATAGATCTATTCTTAAATTAAATATTTCTAATTGTAAGAAGATAGAAACACAATTCCGAAGGACAACATATATTGTGCTGATCCTAAAAGCCATGCATCCTGGTAAAAGTCACTCTACTCTTATTAAAAATAAATAATGAATGATTTCAATACGATCATTAATAAAATGACATACCATAACTCACATTGTCCCATAGTTAGCATACCTTGCCCATAAAAAACATTTCCAAAATGCATCAAGTCAATAAAACAGTACCGAAAAGTCATCTTGTCCATGACATTTCTTTAAATATTTAAAAACTGGATACGATATTATTGATTTATCTATGTTCATCGCAAGTTTATATTTATTGAAACTTTATTTAATAAAAAAGTTGTTTTTTTTTGAATTTAGAGGTTTTTTGTAAAAATCTCAAAACAAAATAAAATGGACAAAGTGAATTACGGATATGGGCGACTCTTATATTTAATATACAACAGTCAATTAGTTGGTCATATTCCACATTTAATATAAATAAGATTCAATTATCATTAAATCTATCATATAAATAATAACTCAGAGCTACGATTTCCCTACATTTTTCAATGCATGTGACTGCAAAAGTGTTATTGTGGATTAGCTACATTCTGTAGAGCTGAATTCAGAGCAAAAATGTACGAAAAAATACCGTTTATTTTTATTCACCTGCCTCTGGTGCCTCTGACAATATAAACTTAGATTTAATATTCAATTAATATTTATAATAATTTAAGTAGTTTTTTTTTCAGCACCAAAAATAAAAAACACACATAAAATAGTAAAAACTGTATCTAAAGATAATTTAATAATATTTAAGAACACAAATGTTTTTCATGTTCAAACGTGTATAAAGGAAAAAAATGTTTTTCCAATTATTCAAGGATTACGAAGAAAAAAGATGAATCCCTCGACAGGCTTAAGTACATTTTTACGAGTTTTGGATGGTTTAACTAGTTACTCGACATATAAGTATACGTTTTTTAACATCTCGTCAGTTTGATGTTTGGATTAGCGGTACGCTTTTTTCAAAATAGTTTTAATCTATCCTTTGTTATGCAAAATATTTTATGTCATTACTTTTAATGTGAAAAGCTTTTTGACTATCTCCTTTATGTAAATATGAGTGACGCAACTGATTCTCAGATAGATATTTTATATATATTTTTTTCCATGTCCGCTCCTATTGTGGAGCATATGATCTCCTAATGTAGGTATCTTGACAGATTTTTTTCTACGAGAACTGCTTGTCACTCAGTTGCTCAACCTCTCTTTTCTTTTTCGAAGAAAGTAGGGATAGAAGGATAGGGCTATGACAGGACTAGTGGTTAGCTAATCGCTCTCGTTACGCCCCGTGAGGATGGGATTGGTGGGAGGGAGGACTCAGACTACGAACAGAAATCCATAAATCGATTGAAAGATCAATCTATGAAAACCGTCCGCACCGGGAATTGAACCCGAGACATCCGTAACCGTAGCCAGCGACGAAACCAACTGCGCCACGGACGCCAACAAACCGATCCGAATGGCTGACCGATCCAAAACCTTGTCGAGTGATTGGGTCGCGTAAAATCGTCTCTTATAAAATTCAAGTGTCCGCCGATCCAAAACCTTGTCGAGTCATCGGGATTCGTAAAGTCGTCGCGCGCGGACCGATCCAAAACCTTGTTGAGTTATCGGGTCGCGTAAAATTGTCTTGCATATTTTTTTTTTTTAACCATATCCGCTCCCTATTCGGAGCATATGGCCATCACGCGGTTCCTCCAAGCTACTCTGTCTCCCGCCAGCCTCCTCGCCTCCTCCCAGGTCATCCCAGCGTCCCGTAGCTCCGCCGAATACATCCTATGGATGGTCATCAGCGGCCTTCCAGGGCGACGGAATCCACCTGGTTGGTAGAAGAGACAGGCAGGATTCAGGCTCCCCTGGGGCATCCGCAGCACGTGTCCAAGCCACGTGAATCGTCGCTTTTTTATTTTGGACGTAATAAGAGGCTGGTCCGTCCGCTCTCTTACCTCCGAGTTCCTGACAAAATCAAACCACCGTACCCCTAGTATTCGCCGCAAACATCTGTTTTCAAAGCACAGTATACGGTTACCCTGTGCCTTGGTGAGGTGCCATGACTCGCAACCGTAAAGCAACACTGTCAGGATGCATGCGTTGAATAAGTGGCACTTGGTTCTGACCGAGTACAACCGTGAGTCCCAGACTTTCCGCATTGAGTTAAAAGTTGCTCCAGCTATCCCTAATCGGATTGCGAGCTATTTACGCGGATTGCCATCTCCCGTGATGTGTACCCCCAAGTACCTAAAGCCGTCGACTCTCTAGATGTCTTGCCCCGCGCTCGTCAGAGGGTAGTCTGTGTCTGGACAGAAACTGTTGCAGAGCACATTGGTTTTACTCGCATTGACTTTGAGACCAATGCGATACGAGTTGCTCTGCAGCCTGTCCATTGTTTCCTGAATACCCTCGACAGATTTATCAAATATTACAGCGTCGTCAGCATACTCGAAGTCGCATAGCCTCAGATTGGAGGCAACGGTTAAACCTCGGTCGGGTGGAATTGACTTCATCAGGATGAAGTCGAAGATTATTATAAAGAGGAACGGAGCCAGAACACAGCCCTGTCTGACCCCGGGTGAGACCCCAAACCATTCTGTCGTTACGTCGCCGATTCTGACACAGCATTCACTGCCCTCGTGCATGCATTTGATGATGGTGACAATCTTGGTTGGGATTCCGTACAGTTTTAATATGTCCTATAGGGAAGGCCGGTGCGGACTATCAAAGGCCTTCTCGTAATCAACGAAGCAACACGCCAGCGAGCTGTTGAATTCGTTGCTTTGCTGGAGAAGGCATCTGAGATTATGAATCTGGTCCGCACAGGATCGGCCAGGTAAGAAACCAGCCTGTTTTTCCCTGAGGATACACATTACTGGAATCCTTATTCTCGCCAAGACTATCTGCGCCAAAACCTTCCCAGGCACGCTGAGCAGCTTTATGCCCCGGTAATTGTCGCAGCTGACTGGGTCACCTTTTTTGTGAATGGTGATGACCTCACCGTTTACCCAGTCCCTCGGACAGCGCTCCTGCTCCCACACCTTACTGAGAAGTAGGTGCAAGGGCTGCAAAAGTGCCTCCAGGCCGTACTTGAGAAACTCTGGGTGTATACCGTCCACGCCCGGCGCCTTCCCATTCTTTAACCGCTGCACAGCTGAGGTGATCTCAGCGTGCGTCGGTGCATGGTCGGGAATGCTTGGCGCTCGGGGGATATCTACAAGTGTGGCTTCGCTGGGTATGTCAAAGGGGTTCGAGGGAGGAGAACGGTTTAGCAACCCGCAGAAATGATCTCTCCAAATCTTTCTAACACGCTCCGCGCTTGACTCTATTGCCCCGCTGGGACTACGGATGGGCCCGGGGGTCGGTGGTCGTCTACCGCAAATTTCGCGCGTGATTCTAAATAGTTTTCTTGTATCATTTCTGCGGGCTGCCGTCTCTGCTGCTTCAATCTGGTTGTCCATGAATCGGCGTTTATCGAGTCGCACAGATTTTTTTACTATCTTATCTTGGTACCGATAGTCTGTCCGGCGGTCCTCGATCCGGTCTGGGTCTGTCTCACTGTCCCTCAGTGCTTTAAACCTCGCTCTTTCTTCAATTTTCCCCCACGTGTCGTCGGACATCCACTTTGGCTGCCCACTCCTCCTGACTCCTAGCACCTCACGAGCGGCTAACGCAACTGCATCTTTGATGCTGGACCATTCCGATTCAATGGTGTCGCGTCGGGGGTTTTCCCCGTCATGCACACAGTTGGTGACGTTCTTTCTCACAGCGACGTAGAAATTCAGCCGAGTTCGAGGAAATTGCAGTCTCTGGATGTCGATCCTCTTTCGAGTCGGGGGCCGTACTGTACGTCTGCATATAATATATCGCCTATTAATTATATTTTAAATAGTTTAATATTACTTGTTTCTTGAATTCTTGATTACGCACTGAGGTAAGATCCATAATGTGCCCATACGGTACATGGGTACAATAAGAAATCGTTCCACTTTTATTTCCATGTCCGCTCTCAACATGGAGCATATGGTCTCCTAATCGAGGACTCTCAACAGAATTTTTTATGATAACTGTTTGTTACTCAGTTGCTCAACCTCTATTCAAGAGAGTAGGGATAGAAGGATAGGGTTAGGACAGGACTAGTGGTTGGCTAAACGCTCTCGCTACGCCTTGGGAGGATCGGATGGATGAGTGAGGAGGGAGTTTTAGACATCACAAACACTCAGACTACGAACAGAAAACCATAAATCGATTGAAAGATCAATTTATGAAAACCGTCCTCACCGGGAATTGACCCCGAGACTTCTGTGGCCCTAGCCAACGACGCTACCAACTACGCCACGAACGCAATTATTGATGGAAATACTTACTATGTTAGTATATAAAAATAAAACACATTGTTTAGTATCAATATCATCAAAAGGAGCATGATCTATTTCATTATTTCAAATATTTTCAACTGATAAATTACACAATTATTTTAAATCACTTTAAATGTATTAACTGTCAATTCTTGGTGTAAAGGTTTTATTTTTTAAAATATAAACCAATTAGTTTTGTAATACTTCTACATGTCCATAATGATCATGACTGATTTTGCTCATCACGAGTTGGTGTTTTATTTAAAAAAAATAATAATTTTTAAGTTATATAATTTAATATTTAATTCCTTATCCACATATTTTTCACACATTAAGCTCTAACAGCGTCATTTTAATGAGCCTTTGAAGTGTTGTAATGACTTTTAATCGTCATGTATTCAACAACAGTTAAATAGGCAAGAATAAATATTATTTCAACAAATTAAACCAGGAAATGCAATGCGTATTTTATTTTGTAATTCTTCTGATTAAAAAAAATATTTTCGGGTATGTTCAAAAAATCAAAAATAATATTATAGGATAAACCTACCTAAATATTCATAAATGCAATACAAACATTCACACTTTGGTCTTGAGTATAATAAAAGGAGAGTCACTCGCTGATTTCCCAGAGGTTTTGTTATTAAATTCAGTATTTATGGACCAATTTCAGTAAAACGGTAGAACACACCTCAGTTCTTGACACAATATGTACATCGAATATTCTGCGGAAATAAAAGGTTAAAATTAGCATTTTATTGCTTTAAATTGTTTTCGGTAGAATTTTTAACGAATATTTTTGGACTGTAATGCAGGAATTAAAGAATGCTCACGTTTTGATGTAAGCATTATGAAAATAGATTTATTTTGACTGGTTCAATTGAAGGCCCTGGAAATAATGCTGGCAGTCTCCATGTTTTTTTGAAAATGATTTAGATATGACATAGTGTAGAACTGGCAATTCCGCATGCTGTTACCTTACTTTGAAAAATTTCTAACGGATATTTTGGCATAAAATTACCTTTTGATTGGAAAATGTTGTATTAACCACATTCTACCATATACATTGATTTCAGAGTCATACATTGTTCAATGAGGGAGTTAGTAGTATTTCGGAGTTCTAACATTGTTTTTTCATAAATTTGTTTTATACGGTTCTATGAATCTATATAGCTAATTATTATCATCTCACAGAAAAAAACATACACAACTAGGGTTTCCAATCCCGGGATCCGGAATCCCGGAATCCCAGGATCCGCCTCAATTATTCAATACCGCAATCCCGGGATTTCGGGATTCACTGTAAATAGTAAAAAATCATCTATCAAATCAAAACTTCTTGATTAACTGCAACGTATACTTAAGTTTTTTCATGTACATACATAGTTTTTTTAAAAACCTATAGAGTTAAAATTAATGTATTGTCTCCTTCCTTCTCATATTTCCTAACAGCTGTTTTTAAATAAATTTTAAATGGAGGACAAATTAAGACCGCTTCTTAAATGAATGGAGGGCAATATCTCAAATTGAAGGACATGTCCTCTTTTTGTATAAATTTGGTAAAACCTACCATAATAATGCAATAAATAAAATAAAATTATTTTGATCATTACGTCTTTTTTAAAATATTTTTCTCTTTTTTTTGTAAATGACTGTATGATTTCAAATCAACAAAAAATCATTCCAATGCCCAAAAAATATTTAATCATAAATAAATTCCAATTGAACAAGTAATGGACACAAATTAAATTTTAAATGTACAATTTAACACATGAAATTAAACTTAGTAACCGATCCCGGGTTCGGGAATGAGAAATTCTGAATCCTGAAATCCCGGGATCCTTAAAAGGGTCCGGGATCGGATGCCCTATCACAACACAGTTTTTTTTGAAAAGGTTTTAAAGTCATGTCAGACATTCTTCACTCGATGGTTATGCTCGAGGTTAGCTGAGTTTGTTCAAACATTCAAAATATATATGTATTATAATTATTCTGTTGTATTATAATATTATTATTATGTTATATGTTTCAGCAAGTCATGATAAAATATAACATTAATAAATATCTCAAAAATCAGAACATTTTGTCCGATAAAATTGAAATATCCGATAAAACCTTTTCAAACAAACTATTGTTGTCAGTTCTAATTAAAGCTTTAGATACTCATTATTTTCTAATTTTAATATTTAATTAAAATAAATTATGTAAAAAACAAATAAAATTTAAACTCACTGATTAAAAATACATTTTATCCTTCAAAATACAAAATGTGATCAGTCAAAACTTCAAATGCTCATATCTCAAAAAAACATGATCAAGTCCAATTAGAACCTTTTCAAAGTCAGGTAACGACGTCGTAGTAAAATTGAAAATAAAGCTCTGACATATAAGTTTTCGAAGAATTTAAATCCAGTTTGTGACAAAATCTACAGTTTATACAGTATTTTATAACAAACGCGGCTTTTATTAAGCGGACCAATCAACGCGCTAGTAAAATTGAAAATAAAGCTCTGACATATAAGTTTTCGAAGAATTTAAATCCAGTTTGTGACAAAATCTACGTTTCATCGGACCAATCAACGCGCTCTACGTTTCATCGTTTTCAATATGGCACTTCATACTTATTGTGATAAGACGTTCAAAACAAACCTCGCAGTTTTTAGTTTCCACAAAACAAAGACGGCAGTTATGTATAGTAGACGGACAGTCTTATAAATTTATTTTTCAATCGATTTCTACTAACCACTAGCCTTGTCCGAGCAGTATCCTTTTATCCATAATCTCATCGAAAAAGGGAAGTTGTGCAACTGAGTAGCAAGTAGTTCACAAACACTTTTGTTGATATACCTCCATAAATGAGACCGTATTCTTCATATTGGGAGTGGACATTGTTAAAAAATGAATACATTACCAGCACAAAATGAAATATTAAAAGAAAGAAAAGTTATCAAAAAGAATTTAGCACGTTTGTAGTTAATTGAGATTTAAATAAACTCCAGTCATGTATCCGAGAGGTGGTAGCAGATTGCTGATCAATATTCCTAGCTTTTTTTTTAAAATTTACTAGAAGGTGTCGCTGTATCTTTGATCTGTATTGACTAGGGGAGGGATTAGGGATTAAAAATTACGTAATAAATGTTTATATAATTAATGGACGTTCCAAAAGCCACTGTAATAAATAACCTGATTAGTAAGATGTTATATTGTTACTGTAAACAATGTGAAACATTTTTATTATTTTTTTTTTCAACACTGACAATTTTCGTTGGTAATAATATCATACCCACAAGCGTATCATTGTTAAATATCTTGAGTTGAAGTTGGTTTGACATGGTTCACAGAACAAAATAAACATTAAGAAATTAATAATAATACAGAAGAGCGTATACTCCATGCCCTTTACCAATAATTCCGTCATGTTAATTATTTTGTCGCATTTTCGATTCGGTAGACTAAGAAAATTTTTCCATGAAAATATATATGATATACGACAGAGCATTTTATATACCACATTTGCTAAGATAAAAATAATCTTCTTAGAGAGGCAGCATATATTTTTAGAAAGTCAGTTCTAAAATTTATATGATTAAAGAAATCTAACTTTTGGTATTTTAAAATTTTTATTATGTGAATCTAGAGAGATGTTTTCAATTCGGTGTGCGACGACAGAATATAAGTTTTTTTGTGTGGTTGTCCATTTATACTGCCGTCGGGCTGAATTGTTCAATTCATTAGTCATTACTTGATAAATGCTTTTCCAGGGCGTTCACCTTTATGATTACGTATGCAGAATTGGCGTCGTCTATATTGAGTAGTTGCCGCAGATTATGCATTGGTCATTACTTGAATTTGCTGACTGCTTTACAATTAGATACAAATCGTTTAGCAAAGCAAATACATGACCGTGACCATTCTAGCATTTGAATCATTCAGCGAATATGTGATTCCAATGCTGTATGCTGACGTGATTTAACCGTAAAACTGATGATGATGATGGTGACGAGGTCGGTAATGCAGTCTAGAGTAGGTGTTACACGGTTGGAGAATGGCGAGAGTCTGATGATCTTTTCCTACATTGTTCTCTCGTTTTATTGCGTTTTCTAAAAATCGCATATGATGATTCTCACGCTTGCAGACAGTCTCCTTTTACAATCACGTATTTACTCATCTTTACACTCATTGATATCACATTTTGTAACTGTTGTGTGATTTTATGGAAAATTTTTCTCTTTATAATCAATTATAACTGTCGCTGACCGATGATTGAACATTTTCTCAGATCTCACATTTCGCAAACCTGCGGCTTCATGTATCTCTACTAGCTTTCGGTGAATAAATTAACAGAATTGTAAAGATTTTGATTTTATAATCTTTAAATAATAAATAAATTTTAAATAAAATTCTCTATACGTCAGTAAAATCTTTCAGTTAAAAAAAGCCGTATCGGGTGTATCCAGCATCTTTTTATGGATAAACGAGAAATATATTGAAACGACGCTTGGCATTTTTTTGCAATTCAATTGTTTCTGTCATAAATATCTTAACCGCTGTTGTGAAACCCGATCGCTATGATAAATGAAAAAAAGATGAATTTATATCGAAATTTCTCGTTTGCCAATTCAGTCTATTCATTTTGGTGAAAGCATTTGAAGCCAGACCTCATAAAAAATATGAGAAACGACATGTTCCTCGGAGATATTTTCCACCCCACTCTACTTTACGTCTTCCATCGCTTTACTTCTATACAAATTGTCTGATGTATCGAATCGCGAAGCCGTTCATTCACAATTTCGCATTTTTAAATATAAGGGTTGGTAATATTAATGCATGTAAATATACTTTACGTTTTTATTCATAAAACGTGTCACATCTCGTCGTATATATCGTCAGACTAGAATTTAATATTCGCACCTCCACGATCTACCAAGGAACAGAAGAGCGTAAAAAACATGATCAATCAACATCCAATAATAAAGAAGTAGCATTTACGATGGCGTGATTCCGAAATATATGTTATTTTTATTACGTAATGTCTGGAACTAAACATTTTACTATTTTAAACCTTATTACACGGTGTTGTATCAAGGAAATGATAATTCAATCAATAATCCGAAATGGATATACTTCTTATAACCCTGCATTACCTCTATATCAGCTACCAATGTGAAGTATAGATTTCAAAATGTTTAAAAATAAAGTTTTGTCTTTAGCTACGCCTCATGATTAAGAAAAGGTACATATCTAGATTAAAGGATGCGGTTAGGAATGTATCACATTGATAGTGTTAACTTGATTACTCGTAACTAATATTTTCACTACTTTCCAAGGTAAGAATTAAAACTTAATAAATTGAAAAGTATTGACAAAATGTTACTCAGTTGCTGAACCACTATTTTTCGAAAGAGAGTAAGGATAGATGGATAGGACTAGAACAGAGTGGGTGGAAGGGAATTTTAGACGTAACAAACATCCGTAAGTTCCGTAAGTCGATCCAAAAATCAATTTATAAAACTATCCGTACCGGGATATGAACGCGAGACATCCGCAGCCGAAATCAAAGACGTTGACCACTGCGCCACAGACCCGACTGAGACGTGATTGAAAATAACGCAAATCCAAAAATACACGTTGTTTAAATAGTGAAACATTATTTTAATCTTCAATATTTTTTTTCAGTGCTCTTCCAATTCACGGGCCACTTCTTAAAAGAATCACACAACATAACTAATGACATATTTGCAAATAAAAGTCTTTAAACTAACGCACTCAAACGAATAGAAATTAAAAGATGAAATTAAGAAAAATAACGTTGTTTATGACTCAAAACATATTAATGCATCACCATTATTTAAACCGTTGTAAGAAGCTCATATAATTATTTGTATTTGCTTTAAAGTATTCAATGCACAATTATTGCATTGAATACTTTATTTTAAAATAAAGTTAGGATGTAACAGTAAATAAGATGATTTATTATATATCGTCAATCGCTTCTATACCAGTATATATATCCACTGTGGAAAGGAAAAATGACGTAACCCTCACACAAAAAATATTGTGTGTAGCCCAAACAGAATGTGTATTAAATTGTATACATTGTGATTATCGAAAAAATATATTTTTTAAAAGACGGAGAGATAAGTCTTTTGCCTTTCATACAGTCGAAATATTATATATTTATAGATAAATATAGTGTATTAGCACGTTTTGTGTCAGTTATACACAATATTTTTTGATATGGGTCCATTTTTCCATTTTTCCATTTTTCCTTTCCACAGTCGATATCTAAATTAAGTTAAAACAAACCGAAATAGCTATTAACCGATTCCTATCATTTTTGTGTAACTAAATACTTATTTTTATGTTTTAACGCTTGCTCACATCACGAAAATGAATAATAAATAAATATATTATGAAATATTTAATACTCAATATTTTTGTGATTTTTTGCAATCCATTTTTTATACTCAAATAGAATCATAAAAATACAAAGAAAAAGATATCAGTATTGAATATTTCTAATCTTTAGAAACATATTATTGAATATCTCTAATGAAAAAAAAATACAAAGTAAAATAAAACTAATAAGTAAAGTTTGCCTTCTTTTATTTATTATTCCTTTGTAAAATCCTTGTGATAACAGATTTCAGCTATATAAATAACTACCTTCAATCATATAATTTATTTTTTGAATTATATTTGTATTATTTTTCCTCTACTTGGGCTGCCGATACAAATTATAAATTAAGTAGTATACATAAGAGGGAATTGTTTTTTAAACATTTTTAATAATAAAGGCAACAATATTCCTTATTATATAAATAAAAACACAATAAAAAATAATTATAGAGAAAGATATTTTTAACCATTTTAGTTCCCAATTGTGAGGTATTTCAACAGAATAGCTGCTATTCACTCAGTTACTCACCATCTCTTTTCAACGAGAGTAGGGAAAGATGGATTGGGCTTAGGAAGGACTAGCTAAACCACTAGTCCTGTCATAGTCCTATCCTTCCATCTCTACTCTCTTCGAAAAAGAAAAGAAAGGTGGTTAGCTAGTCGTTTTCGCCATTTTAGTTCGCTAAACCATATTTTTAGAATTGGATCAGTGCAAAGGAAAGGGAAGGAAGAGAAATTTTAGACATCAATTTAGAAATAACAAAAATCCATTCATTTAGACAGAATAACATGAATCGATTGCTAATTCAATTTATGAAACTGTCCATAATAGGATTCAAACCAATGAGATCCGTTAGGAAAACCAACGACTTTGGCCACTGCATCACGTACCCGAATTTCAATTGTAGATAAAAAAACATTGGTAAATTTTCCGGGAAAGTCTGGTTGTTGTTTGCTTTATGAAAGCCCAAGGCAGGAGTAATATTGGTGAAGGGTGGAAAACATTGATTTGAATAAATATAATAAAATATTATGGAATTAATGTTGGTTATTCATTTGTTGTTTTTACACATAATATTGAAAACCTTAGACAATTAATTAAACTGTTAAAGATTGTCTATCGAGAAAAAATCTAAATATATTTTTTTGCAAATATGACTTGTCTTAAATTATTTTTAATTTGAATATAAAAATATTTGTATATATTTTAGTGAGTAATAATTTTTGTAGAAAAAAGCTTTGAATATTATGTATAATAACAGATTACCCTCATTTATATAGTTTTGTTTTTAAATAATACATAGGAAAATTTCGTCAAGGTATCTCGACTAAATCAGTAATCAGTAAGTTCTTGGATTTCTCCGAAGACAAGCCAGCATCTTCAGAAGGAGATGTAAGATTGAGGTTCCCCGGAGACAAACGCGACACGTGTCACAGCCAGTCCCAATGTCTCTCCATGATCAGTGATAGAAAGTCAATCTAACTAATCTTCAATATCAGATGCAAGCATTATTTTTCTTCATCCAGATACCGTGACTCAAGCAGATTCATTTTAAAGTGTTTTAGACGTCAACGATATTTGTCCCGCCATCTTTGAGATGTGAACACGTTGTGAGTCTTGGAGCCGTGTTTTCACGTGATAGACTAGCCTATCAAAAACAGTAATATTTGAGTCATCAAGCGATACGTTTCATAACGGAATCCTGGTTAAATTATAGTCAAGACAAAAAAAATCCAAAACCGTCATCTAATTTGTGTTATCGCTAAAATAGGTTTAGATTGTATCGACTTAAAATCTCAATCGAATTTTAGTTCTTTAATATTTCCAATTCTTGAGACGATATTAATGTGACATCGAGTTCATTTCGAGCTAGAGTTTTGCAAGATCTACAAAACAGGTTGTCAGGGGATATGTCTAAGCACATATTGATACCGATAGCGTCAACAGAAAAAAAGCCCTGTAGAACATGCAAGGTGTGTGCAAAGCACAAGAAAAGGAGTGAGACTTGGTACATGTGCAAAAATTGTCACGTGGCTCTTCACAAATGAAAATGTTTACAATTTTGCCATACAAAAATTAAATATTAAAATGTTTAAAATATTTTCAAAAAGTTTCATTTGATTTTTTATACTATTTCCACAGTTATAACACTTTTAGTAAACGATTAAATAAATGATATTTCTTCAAAATGGGAGGGCACGGGGGTTGTTTTACCTGATTTTGGCCGGACTGATAGTGTTGATGGCGGTTATCTTGATTTTTTGACCAGCACTGGTGATGTTTTTTGCCTTTATATTTAGACCAATGCAACCCAAATTGTTTTGTAAGCCTTCAATAAACGCTTAATCGATGTTTCGTATATAACAGTATCATCGGTAAAAATCGAAAAACATATTAAAAGTTTGAGCTCCAGTTTTAACCCATATAACGTCATACTAAAATATGTTGTATTCCACCGTGGAGTAACATTACTACAGTTGTGAATAGGGATTGCAATAATCTTACTACCGAAACCTTGGATCCTAGTATTTAGGCGGTTTTTCAATACCGAAATACCAGTGTTAAAAATGCAAAATACCGGTATTTCGGTATTGAAAACTAAACCAAATCGATGTGTATTTGCAATTTTTTTCTGATTAAATATAAAAAGTAAAGAGAGTGCAAAATTTGTGTATACCTCACGCTTAGTCACGTGTTGATCCGTGCAAACGTTTCACCTATCATCACCGCGATTAGAGTTGTGATTACATTGTTAATGATAAATATGTTGGTTTAAAATTCCTTAAGGCAGAATTTTGAGGGGGGCAGAGAGGAAATATCAATTTTGGGAAGCCACGGCCACCCCAAATAAAATAATCTGAAATTTATATTTAAAGCAAATAGATAAGAAGATTATTTGAACAATACGTTTTTCACACATTTGTGTAAGCGTCTTTGTCATTGGACGAGTAATAAAATTAGCATAGCAACTGTTCTTGCACAAATTGTCAGTTGATCGCGGAGCCCAACAAGTGACAAGTAACAATACTGGAAAATAATTTTGTTTTAAATAGTTTATTCCGAATTATTATGTTTAAAAATAATGTTAGTTTAATCTGCTGAATATCTTGTCTCAAATTAATTTCAAATTTTGTACCGATTTACTTTGCATTTTGCATTTTTTAAATTAATAATATAAATTGTCATTATCCTCTTTATTTTGTATTATAATGGCTCAACTTGCTTTCGTTACTGCATGAATAATCAAGTGTAAACTAAAAATTGAAGCATCAGAGGATTAATCAATGTTTACTAGAAACAATGGTTATTGTTTAATTAATAATAAAATCAGTTGATAACATTTTTTATATGGTCTCGTCTGTTTCAATTGGTAGATTAATGAGATAGTGCAACTTTTCTTGACATATTTAATTAATTAATAAAAAACTACAATACGAAAATAACACCTTGAAAAATTTCCAAGGTGACATTATTTTTAAGTTAATTTGAAGACGTGTTTTATATTGTAAATTTAAAAAGATAACTTTGAAAATTCTTTAAATCTGCGTCGATTATTTCAGTGCTTGACAACCTTTCCGTTCAACACGTTGGATGAAAGATTTTACAATGATTAAAGGTATTAATTTCTGAAACTATTTGCTTTTTTCCGAATCGTAAATGTTCTTGACAATTTATTTTAGTTACTTTTGTGGTCAGAAAAAAGAACAACTGTTTTATTAAATTGGTTTAATGCTTTATATCCCAGGGCAATTATAAATACGATTTTTTCAATCCACTCCATATTCGATACTGATAACTGAGCTTAGAGAGAGAGATTGACTACTTTAATTTTTAAATCAAATTGAAATATAATTCAAAATTTAATTAAAGGTCACTTTGTGACTCGTTGGATATACTTACCCACTGTGTAAAATCATTTGATGTCTTTTTTTCCATTAAAAAAATGTATATCTGCTGACACATCCTAGTTTTTTGTTAAGTTTAAGTTTTATTAGGGTCCGGAACTAAGAACGCACAGCGTTAATGACAATGATTCGTGGAAATCAACCCGACTCTTGTCGTGAAGGGCGATCGGCATCGCCGGCGGACACGTTCACTGGACAAATCTATTTTTGACGGAAAGGGGTGGCTCCAATGGTGCGGGAGTCCGATTTATGATTTTTGAGAGAGTCGTTTGCCAGCCTTCGAGCCAGGAGAGCCGCCGACCCCCGTGGCCGGCACCATTGACGTGGATTGTTTGTGTTGTTTTGAAATTGGAATTAATTTAAAATCGTATGCCGTGTCACTTCAATTATAACTTAAAGTAAACTCATGTGTTAAGTAAATGTAAATGTAGACTCAATTTAATGTGTTGTTTTTGCGTATTTTAAACCACTGCATCTTCGATTAAAATAAATAAGAGTTGAACCACTCCCCTCTCTTCGATTCAGGTCTTCTCACTGCAAATGCGTTTCCGACTTCTTGTATTATTCATACTGCGAAAATTGCCCTTAAGAGCTTGCAAAATAACACAACTGTCATCAATTATAGTTAAACTATAATTGATGACAATTGATAATAATTATTTGTATTTTTATTTTTGTTTTAATTCGATATTCATGTATTGAAACTCGTCTTATGCTCCCTTTAAATATTGATATTTATCAGATATATTATAAATAAATGACGATATTGTAAATTTGTGGAATACAATTTAAAAATAAGTAAATTTATCTTTGTCTTTTAAAACAATATTCCCTTAGACAAGAATTTAAAAGTACATTTGATTGTGATTTTTGTAAAACGCCTTCTTTAGTACTAGTCTATTGTGGAACTAAATTGCTATTTTACTTTATTGGAATGAAGTTTTACTAAGCGAATACTATTAGTTTAATGTCTTTCAACTGTAAACTGTTAATTATCACCGTCCACGTGACAATCATTGCTATTTTTTAATAACAATCTATCTTAAATATACTCACAATTGATTAATTTTATTTATAAAAATATCAAAATGTTAGATACCTTCTTGGTATAGGAAAGGTTACTGACCACTGAATTAGATTAATGAATTTTTGAAGATTGGTTTGTATTCAATAAAATACAAACAATAAAAGTCGTTTCAAAATAATTTCTTCAAAGGAGCGACATTTGTAAAATTTGAAATATAATGATGGCCGAGCAAAATACCTGTTACTCAGTAGCAAAGGTCAACAAAAGCACCCTTGAATTGACCTCAGATGTCAAAGTTGGTCCAGGTGAGTTATTTATTACTCTTTGAATTTCTACTTAGTGCCCGTGGAAATCAAGTTGTATTGCTTTTTGGATAGTTATGATATTCTTAAAAACAAAACAAGTTCTATATTCTAAAACCAACATGAAATATGACCTAACTTACGCGTTTGGACAAATCAAAACATGAAAAATCATAAAAAAATTATCGTTTTATTTCTGTTAATTATATTTTTTACAGTTTTTTTAATGTAAGAATGTTATCTATCTAATAAAATGTTGTCAAAATGATGTCTCTACAATGTTAGTTTTACAAACATGGTATATCCCACATTATAACTTTGAGTCAAGTTGGTTGATGTGTTTTTCTACCAAATCGACGTTAACAAACATTAGACATTGTTGCTTTGTCTGGAAAGTGGCTCAAATTTAACACCTTTGCGTTGACTTTTAGCGAATCAGTTTTGATTCTACGCCAAACACTCAAGTCTATCTGGTGAATTAATTATGAATTTTCAACAAGTAAACTTATGAAAATTGCAAATATTTTACTACAAATTTACTATTACATTATTGAAATGAAACCTTTTGTTGGTATTATGTATTTCAGTTTAAATTTTTTTTATAAAATTTCCGGGAAAATAAGGATTCTGCATGAAAACTTCATACCGGAAATGCTTTCTAGTTGGAAGGAAATGCACGCGTTTGCTGACGGAACCTCACTAACGAGGAATTTTCCATAAGGGCAGTCTTTCTTTTGTAAACACTGTCAAGTATTTGAGGTCGATCTCTATACCCACGTCCGAAAAAACACTGGCCACTTTTGAAACACTATGAGGCTATATTGCAAAAAAGCTGGGTCGTACCAAACACGATTGGGCCGTGTCAATATATTATATTTGTATAATATTGTAGTCTAACGATGCTTCACCCTGGCGATCAGTAGGTTTCAGATTAAAGTTTCAGCAAGATTTATATCAAACTAGGATCTATTCAATTTAGCATTTGAGATCTTGGGTCTGGGTTTTCGTAATGCCGATTCTCCTCAAGTTGATATCGAGTGTCTTAAAAATTATCATCGAGATTATCTCATGTGTTTTTTTTTTAAATATTTGGTGCATTTGTAATTATAAGCTGTAATATCAAATATTTCCTTTTTTTATTTTGAAAAGTTATAATTATCAACTTAGCATTAAGAGGTAATTAAGTGAGCGATCCTAAAAAATAAATACTTCCTTTTCAGATGTTTATTTATTTGATAAATTCAATATCAGCCGCCGTATTTTTAAAATTGAATCATTTTCTGTATATGTGAGGAACTAAACAAAACGGATGGCAATACAGACACCCGCAGAAGGCGCAATAACTTACACACGGACGGGCGACAATACTGTTTCACTGACCGTCAATCGTACGGGTTCACTCGGCGGCCGTTTTATCCCTAAATTAAATCTCAGTTTTCATACAAACTAGGAACACGATTTCTAAATGTATATATATTTATCGTGTTGAGTATTTTAAGGTTTTTATTCATATTTCACGTAAAAGATGGAATAATGGGGAATTAGGTAAATTATCAAGGTTTTCAATTGGTATAAAATGATATATTTTTTTATGGTATTTGAAATTTCACACAAAATTAGCTACCTTCTTCCTTAAATTACCAAATTGATGAACTTAATATGTAGGTATAGAATAACATTAAAGACACTATGACACTCAATGCTACAGAATTAGGGAGTGTAAAACTGTATATGTGTTTGGTATTACGAAAAATGGTGTTTTGCTAGTTTCTCAAACTAGATTTTTGGAAAATTTGAGTTATAATTCTAGGCTAATAAACCTTCCCATTTTCATGCTAAAAAAATCCCTTCGGATTTCATGCAGTCACATTTTGTTATCGTGTTGGTTTTGTCACATAAACGCATTTATCAAGCGAAATGATAATTTCAAACAGTGAAATATGGTTTATGTAGTATTAAGTCATTATCACATTTAGTGTAAAAAACTTGAAATACTATGCGAAAAAAAGCAAAGCAAGCTCGAGACGTATCTCGTTGCCTTTTGAAACAAAACGGTTGCATACGGTACGTTATGCATCTCGGATTGTTACTATACTGTATTATAATTTAGAATTTTTCGATGGTAAATTTGACGAGGTTTTAAATTATGATTAATTATACAAAGAAGACGTAAACTATAATGTATTTTTAATTTTCAATTTAAACGTAGAACGTTTATTTACTAATACCAAAAATTTCAATTTTTTGTATGATCTATTTCACAGACAATTCAAAGGTTTAATATTTGAAATAACTCATTGTTACACCATGGGTACGGAAGGGTTAAGTATTAAAAAACCTGGAAAAATACCGCGATCCCGATTTCAGTCTTGCATCCCTCTATACATAATACTAAATGTGTCTATTCATGACTCGTTTCTTATTTCTAAGAAATTCGACTCAATAAAATAGAAATACTTACTCTGATTCCATTATGTTCTCTAATGAAGTAAACGAGAAAAGCGTCGGGTAATTAGTTAAGGTGATTAGAGTAATATTGTTCATTGGAAATCGTTCATAATATAGAATAAATGATTGTCAATATACATGAAAAATTCGGAATTTACGTTATTCTGAAAAGTGGATTTTGGTGAAAATGTATTTTTATGCCACGTCCGCTCCCAATGTAGAGCATATGGCCACCTAATGAAAGTCTCTCAACAGAGGTTTTTAGAGAACTTCTTTTTACTCAATTGCGCAAATAATATTTTAATTAATTGCAGTAAAATAACTCTTGAATTAATATCTAGGTAAAAAAAGTTTATTATAGCGTTAGTTGAAGATAATTCTCAAATACGTGAAAAACTTATCACACCTTGAAAACAATGTAACATTTAAATCAGTGTGTGCGTTTTAATCTATATTTTGAAAATTTGTTTCTTACTGTTTTTTATTTTTGTACAGATAAGTTGACAAAATTTTTTATTTCCATGTCCACTCTCAAAGCATATAGACTTTTTTACAAAAGTGGCTTTTTATTAAATTGCTCACCCATTATTTTTTGAAGATAGTAGAGATATAAGGATATGACTGGGTAAGTTAATGACTCTCACTAAAACCCGTTTTTAGGATCGGCTGGGCGGGAGGGAATTTTACACATCACAGACATCCGTGCCTTCGAACAGAAATCCATATACCAAATAAAAAAATAATTTACGAAACGGTCCGTACTTGGACTCATACCTTTGAGTTCCGTAATCAAAGCCAACGATGTTGACCACTGCACCGCGGACCCGGCATAATATAACATTACTGAATATACAAATTATAAACACAATAATCGGTAAATGTCGTTATTTATTGATACTAGATGAATTTATGCTAAAACAAAATCATTGATTATGAAGATAAATGATGGTGGCTTGAAAAGAATTAGTTGTTATCTGATCGGATCGGTTGAAGGAACTATAAATATTACCGTAAAAAAAATTATTCAAGAAACATCCATTATTAAATTGATTTATTTTTATTACAGTGTCCGTTCGATTAGAACGAACACCCAAAGACGTTGTCCATTTTTTATACAGTCGTCATAGTACAGTACAGATACAGCGAGCGGCAGACGACGGTAAGGTGAATAGCTAAATACTACCTGCATCGTTCTCCATTTGACTCATGAGATTTGCTTTGATAAGAAGTCAAATAAATAGAAAACAATGAATAAAAAATACGTTCGGAGTACCCAAGGTTTAAAAGCAAACTGCCGTTACAAGATTACCCCGAAGATTTCGCTAAAACTTGTGACACTAAAACAATTGTGAATAACCATTTGCAAGCTATTATAAGGAAAATAAGCATCAAAGTTACTTGCAGTCACCTAGTTTTGTCATAACTTTTACTATCCAATGTAAGCATAAAATTTACAGTTTGGAGAATTAAATTCCACCGTAGGAGAAATGCATTCCATGAAATGACTATCATTAAGATAAAGAATCAAATTTTTCATGAAACTGCGGACACTAAAAAGATTTTGCATAGTAAAGTTTTTATCGTTGTAATTCAATGTATTTTGACGGTTTTGCGTTTCGGATTGGAAAACGTAAAACTGTTGCAAGTATAACAATTTTATGCACAGTACTATTTTAAATAGTAGCTCTTAAGCCGAATATTATTAGCAATATAGACCAGTCTTTACCAAATTGTGGTACGGAAGCTACTGGTAGTTTGTGGGATCATTTTAAGTAGCTCGTGTGAGAAAAGTAAACGAAAATTATTGTAATGTGAAAAATGATAACTTGAATTATTGATTGAATTGGCATTTACTTGGTAGAACTCCATTATAATACGATAAAATAACAAAGTATTTAATTCTATAAAATTTTATTAGCTAGTCGATAGATATTTCAATAAAATCATCAATAAAATTTTGTCAAACTAAATACTTTGTTATTTTATCCTATTATAACTTGAATTACTGGAGTGCAGGGTGTTTATTTTTTTACGTTACAACAACAATGTAGATCAGTGCTTGCCAAGCCATGGCGAGAAAGCTACTGGTAGTTTGTGGAATCATTTTAAGTAGCTCGTATGAGAAAAGTAAGCAACTATTAAAATGCAAAGAATTGTTTAAACATTATATTTCTTTAAATAAAATCAACAAATGCATTTCAAATATTTCAATTTTATGATATAAAAATACACAAGATAAGAGCATTCAATACAGTATTTTTTTTAAAAAAGTGACCGTAATGATTGATTTTAAACTTGTTGAAATCGCTTTGTCCACTCTGCTGTCTGCTTTGATAGTGTTACAAGTGTAAATGAGGGAAAACAAATGACTCGGGTCTCAACTTTAATTCAGGTTTTCTCACTTTACTTGCAATTGACAAATCAGTGTTAGATTAAAATCCTTAATCAGGTCAATGTAATATCTTTCCCACATACAATTTATCAAATATGTAAAACAGTTAACTGTCAAAGTGGCGAATGTATTCTTATTGCCACTTCATGAGGTTTGAATCATAGACAATTATTATATTTGTTGTTGATTTTTGATAGATTGTAGAGAGCACTTGAATATTTTACCTTAAAAAATAGACAAGTTTTTGTGGGAAGGATATAATTGCCTGCCTGATTATTGGTTAAGAAATTAGAAAAATAATTTATTCGCAAAAAATCTGATATATTCATAGAGACAAAGAAATGACTCTTGTGCGAGAGACTCTTGACGAGGTAATAAATTAATAAAAAATATCGTGAAATAAATAAATAGTGATCGACTAGTATTCACCATAAAGCAAAATAAAGAATAATAGAAACACAAAGAGGGCTGAGAAATGGGTTTAAATATATTTGTATAATAAAAAACACTAAGTTTTTATACTTAGTAAATCATTTTCCAACAAAAATGACATTAAAAAATGGTACAGAAAATATTTTCGTTGCAAAAAAACGTTTCTAGTGTGAGAATTGAAAGGCCTAAAAAATATTTACTCTCTCAATTTAAATACATTGGATCTCTCAAAAAGCAGTTTTCTTGAATAATAAAGCTAAAAGATTTATCTCATATGTATTTTGAAAATTTTCACTAGATGTTTTAAAATCTTATTTTAGGTGAGAAGACTTTTGGCAGTTCAGAAAATGACAACCAATGGTAAAAAAAAATATTATAATATGGAATTTGTCACGGTTTGGACTTCAAGTCTAGACTGTCTCACAAATTTGATTTCAATGTATGTGATCTATACAAGTACAGCGCATTACATTATTATGGTCTCTTATTTAAATTGAATAGCCCTTATAATATGTTTTTCTCTATATAACTTCTCGAAGCATATGGCCATCACACGGTTCCTCTAAGACTATCACCCCACCAGTCTTCTTGCTTCCTCCCAGGTCTGTAACTTCAAGTACATCCTATGGATGATCATCAGGGTGACAAAATCCATCCGATTGATAGAACAGACAGACAGGTTTCAGGTTTCTCTGTGGCAGCACATATCGAAGCCAGGTCGATCATTTCTTTCTCTTTATACATAAATAAGCCTAGTATTTTTTTCTTATTAAAAATTGTTGTTGTCGATAATAATATCGAGTTTTTTGCATATCTAAAGTTTATAAAAAACCGGTGCCAATTAATTTCACATAAAAAATGATACAGCTGTATTAATAAAAAATAACGTAAAATATGTTTATTACCTGCATAGGATTTAAAGGAAAAAGTCCAGTTAACTGTAAAAGCAGTAAAAAGCTGTAAAAGCTGTAAACTTTGTCTCATGGTTAGCGCGAGATTATACAAACTGCAGTAAATAACGCGTACTGGCCGATGATTCAACTTGGACTAAGCCACACCCAGTCGTGTATGTGAAGTATGCTTACTTGCGTAAACATATCGTCATAAACCGATCTTATATATAATAGCCCAGACCGGTCTGTAGGGGTATCTACGCCTAGATGGTCCGGTCTAGACAGACGCCTAGATAGACCGGTCTGTAGGCGTAGATGTAGACATTTAATTTTTTTCAAATTCACATATAGGTGTGAAATTTTATCATGCCTTAAGCGTCCGCAGTGTATATAAATAATGCACAGTTCCAGCGTGACGCAAATCAGAGGCAAACAAACAATAATCAGTCCGTCAGTAGAGAAACTTAAGAACAGCTACTTTACACATTCAGTATTTCAATTTCAATATCGTCATCTATGACGGGCGTTTCCAATAGTTCTAAAATATGAGAATACAGAAAGATGTATCCACTACTACTAAGGCCTGCAATTTATTTGTGACTGTATAAAACATCACATTATGAAATATCGCTGAAATGATAATGCAATAAAAAACACTATATTTCCTTGTTAAGAGAATTTAGAGGGTAGAATTTTTTCAGTATGCGTGAAATAAAATCGATATTTCAATCGTTATACTTCTCGTTGTAAATAACGTGTGACATATTTAAAAAATATTGATGTTTGAAATGTAAATAGTCCAGCCCTGCTTTAAAGGGCCGCATTTATACTTGATGAAATTTTAGGAATGCAAAAAATATTTTCTTTTGTACAATTTAAAAGGAAAGGTCTTTGTGTAGGTCACATTCGTATAAAAATCTATTCAAATATTCAAAAAGGGAGTACAATAAAACGTTGCGTTAGGTCGTATTTTATTCCTTTTATTTATTTTCGAATAAAATACGCATGTATGTGATTTTCCATACGTTTTTGCTAAAAAAATGACGTTGCTCAAAAATATAGCTCTTGATAAATATGGAATTAGTTATGATAAAGAAGTTTAAAAAACACTGAAAGGTGAAGATAAGCCGTACAAAGTTTTCGTAAAAAATCATCACCTTTTTTAAAGTAAATGTACAAAAACTATATTATTTACCTATCAAAGATAAACTTTTTTAATAAAATCGGGGTGGAAAAGGACGAGATTGATATTGTAATATTTAAAATAATTGGAAAATTTTAAATGTTGCTTGCGTGATACTATTATATATTATAAAAAATTTACCATTCGAGAAACTTCGGATAAAATTTCTCAATCCGGTCAAATCTATCGTCATTGCGCTGGAATTGGAAATTGGACTTTAAAGTTATTCAAATGCTTGAAATGCTACACCTTTTATCATTAATTTTGTTCGTACAAAACTGTTTTTGAGTAAAAGTATAATTTATAAAAATAAGTGTGATCTTCTCTACGCTAAAGTTTGAAAAAAGACAGATTTTGGTATAACTAAATCGATATGTAATTTTTTCGATTTAGTGTTTTCTTCCAGAATAATGACGATGTATTATAATACATATTCTTATTTTTCGTTTTAAAATTAGTATCGGAATAAGTCAAGTTGATCGCCTCATCTCCACCCATTCCTCACGCTTCACACGGTTCCTACAAGATTCTTTGTTGCCAGCCAGTATTCTTGCTTCTTCCCAGATTATCCCAACGTCTGGTAGCTCCACCGAATACATCCTATGTATGGTCATCAGCGGCTTTTCAAGGTGACGAAATCCATCTGGTTGGTAGAAGAGACAGGCTGGATTAAGGTTCCTCTGGGGCATCTGCAGCACATGTCCAAGCCAGGTCCATCGTCGCTAGTTAATTTTAGACGTAATATGGAGTTGGTCCGTCCACTTTTTTATAGTATAAAATTTGATATGTTTTCTTGGAGTGTAGATATTCTTTAAAAATAATGAATATTTAAGTTAATAAATATAATTGCCTAGAGAGAGTTATCATAAATCATAACGTCTTATATTAAATGTTTTAAAAAAAATTCTATCTCACATTTAAAAATGAGCTTATGATCCGTGTAATAAGAGTTAAAAAAGGTATAAAAATCTCGACATGCTGCTCCAACGCGTGTTTACTGTGGTTAGACATTTTTGTTGTGTCATGCAGTCATTTACAACCATTTAGCCAAAAACTTTTCAATATAAAAATAATGATTCTTGATAGTAATCCAAAGAGTTGTGAATATGCGCTGTTCCAATAATTTATGTTCGCTGAATTCGGCGGAAACTTTTTGGGAATAAATTTTTAATACAGTATTAATAATTATGTTATTCCATTGATTGTGTTAAGGTAGGTATTTTCACTGTTTGTATTTTATCGACTAGGTTTTGGTTAATTGATGTAAAACCCTCAAAAATACGAAAATGAGTTAATAATTGGAACTCATTTAAAAGACGACAGAGCAGGTCTCGGCCAAATAATGTAAATTAGAAAATAAACTGATTACTTTTTAGAAGAGAAACATCGTTTACATTGGTTTTAGGTTTAAAAATTCTGACCCGGCCACTTGATTAAGTCACTATTATATCGATAATACCTACGTATAATCCTGTATCTGCATACATGAGAATTTATAGGAGTGCATCTCAAAGATTCATAACGCAACTCATCATATAATGTTTTTGATAAAACAGTTTTAAATGCTCCTCTGAACAATCTCAATTTTGAGGGTTAAATCAATTGGCCAAAACACCGTCGAAGTTTCTTCACCATCCTCACACCAAGTAAAATTAAAAATCTCACTCTTAATTTTTTATTTAAATGAGTAAATAATTATAATCAATGTTTATATTGTAATAAAAAATCTTACCACAGAAACTGTATACAGATGCTTCTAAAAGAGACTAAAGACATTCCACAACTATTATTAGTAGCGTAACTAGTGGAAAAATATCAAAATTAATTTTATATGAATAGTTTCTTATCGAAAAGTTTATAGCCATCCCAGCCCTCCGATAGTGATGAGGTTAGGAATTCTTTCATTAATTTTCAATGATACTCTTTCGAACTATCCTGTACATATATTGTCGCTGTTATGGAAAAAACATTAAATCGAAAAAATGACATATTGAGTTAGCTATACCAAAATGTTTCTTATTTAAAATTCTACCGTATAACAGAACAAAACCATTTTTATAAATTACACTTTTACTTAAAAAGAGTTTTGTACAAACAAACAAAATGAAAAACGTATGGCATTTCAAGCATTTGGCAAACTTCAAAGTCTAATTACTCAAAACTAGTATTTTTTAGTTAGTGTTCTTCCAGAACAACAACGATATTTTTCATACATTAAATGCAAACGGTTTATATTTGAATGTTTTTGGTCTATATAATTCTATGAATCAGCATTTTTCCGATTTTCTAATAAAAAACTGCATAGAAGAGTATACTTATACACGGTAAACAATGAGAGCTTAATACCTCTTTTTTTCGAAGAGTAAGGTTAGAATTATAGGGCTATGCCAGCTAGTAGTTAGCGTCTCACTTTCACTATGCCCCGTGTTTAGAATCGAATGAAATGTTTGACATCACAAACATTCATGCATTCGAACAAAAATCCACGAATCACATTGAATCATTTTATGAAAGAGTCCGTGATAAGATTCGATCCGTGAGCACTGCGACCGAAACCAACAACGTTAACCACTTTATCTCGGGCCGAGGTTTTTTTGTTGGTTTTTACTACGTTTTTTTACCAAATTCGCTTCCAATTTAGAGCATATCGATGGCCCAGTTTCATAAGAAGATAAGTCAAAGATTTGATGTTAATTTAGCCATAATATTCGAACACCGCTATTCTACAGTTCCACAAAAGTACAGCTTGTAAAATGTACAGATTTTCTCTCAAAAGGCAGATATTTGCATATGGAAATCAGCAATATTAAATAATTTCTCAGTTCCATATACATACATATCGAAATATCGTATTGTGGAAATACATCTTTTAATGTATTTAACATTTGAATAAACAAGTAATACAAATACTAAGCCATCACTTTTAATGAGTCAGTTTAGAAGAGTCAAAACATTGATCGGCCATATCTCAAAACTCCCAATTTCTAGTTGTATCGCGATGGAACTAAGCCATCGATATGGAATCCTAATTTAGGTATCGCAACAGAAAATTTTCTATGAGAACTGCTTTTTACTCAGTTGCTCAACCTCTCTTCTTAGAAGGGAGTAGAAATATAAGTACATGGCTAGGATAGGACAAGTGGTTAGCTTATCGCTCTAGCTACGCCCCGTTTTTATGATGGGATGGGTGAAAGGAATTTTGGACGTCACAAAAATCCATGCCCAAAAACAGAAATACATAAACCGATTAAAAGATGCCTGAACCCGGAATATCCGTAACCGAAAACATCGACGGACCACTGAACCCAAAGCATTTCTGAAAACTATATTGATAAGTAATAAAACAAAACAGATACATTCAAAAGGTATTTTATAAATTAATTTGAAGGAAGTTATAAACATAAATCTTTTAAAATGAAAAGGTAATCTTTTACGGTCTTTAATATAATGACTAGGTTAATTAATTTTTTTTAGTAATCCTTCTGAATTGAATATTTAATTCTAATCTACATTATTTCTCGAGTACAATCAACTGAACTAAATTAAAACATAAATAATAAGAGCGATCTTAAATGCGAAAAAATTTATTAGCAATAACTTATTCAGTATTAAATTTAAATACCAACTTAATTTTCAACATGATTGTATTCTTCTTGTCTTCTCAATTGATTCACAAAGCATGTCAATTATACTTACTCATTAAGATAACAAGCCAAAGTAATCGCAATTTATGTAAGTAACTGAAAGTATATCACTTCATTCGGCAATCGGACATATAAGTATAATTACACTGACTTATGCTTGTAATAAAATCTAAATGCTTTCAGTTTTGAGTTGGTTTTTAAGTTGCAATACTTTAATTACATTTTTTGAAGCACATTTAAATCTTAGCTGAATAAACCGCAAGTTTGATTATATTTTTTAGGCTTGTGGTAAAAGCTCTACCCTAAAGATCAAGAAAAGGTCTAGGTTAAAGAATCAAATAAAGATTTTTTTTACTATGTCCACTCCCAACGTGGAGCATATGGCGTCCCAATGGAGGTATCGTGACAGAAGTTTTCTATGAGAACTGCTTGTAACTCAGTTGCTCACCTTATCTTTTTTTTGAAGTGCGTATGGATAGAAGGATAGAGTTACGACAGGACTAGTGGTTAGCTAATCGCTCTCGCTACGTCCCGTTTTTGAGCATCGGACGGGAGGGAGTTTTAGACATCACAAAAATTCATAACTACAAACAGAAATCCATAAATCGATTGAAAAATCAATTTATGAAACTGTCCGTAGCGGGACTTGAACCCGAGACATCCGTAACCGTAGCCAACAACGTAACCAACTACGCTACGGAGCCGAAAAATAAAGATTATTTCAATTTAAATTTGACATCTTGGTTATGGGTGTTTGTTATGTCATTTCTCCCCAAGTTGGACTCATGTGATTTTTAATATATTTCAAATTTCAATATATTTGGCGCATTGGGAATAATTAGCTATAATGCTTAATATATATATATATAAAATGAAAAAAGATATTTTCCAAAAATTGACACAATTGTGGTGTAATGAGCAAAAATGACTTTAATTTACTCACAGAAATGTATTTTTTACTAAAACACTCCATTTTATTTGATAAATTTGTAAAATATTATGTTTCATTAAAATGTTGAGAATTTCTGTCACTCCAATAAACCGAGAAAACAAAGGGGAGTATAGAGTTTCACGAACAGGGCTGAGCAGTGAGACTTGGCACACCCCTGCTTACTTCCCGCAATGTTATCTGTATACGTATTCAGTACCCATCCGCCTTCCTTCTGTGTGCCATGTATACCTCACTGTGGACCATTTCCCCAGAGAAACGTTTCACTAAGCTTTCTACTCTCATTTGCCTTCACTGAAACAAGTTGCAGTGGCGTACAGCTTAACACCAAATAAAAAAAAAAATATTTTTATTATTACCATGTTTGCTTTCAATGTAGAGCATAAGGACTTCAAATATAGTTATCTCAACAAAAGTTTCTCTACGATAACAACTTGTTACTCAGTTGCTCAACCTCTATTTTGAAGAGAGAAAGGGTAGAAGGATAGGACAAGGACATGACTTGTGCTTAACTAATCGCACACGTTACTCCCTGTTTTTTTTTGGATCAGATATCTAGGAGGAAGTTCTACACATTACAAACATCCATGCCTACAAACAAAAATCTATAAATCGATCACAAATTTGAACCCGACACGTTCGTAACCGAAGCTAACGACATTGACCACTGCACTACGGACCTGACTGAATACACGACACTTACTATTCAATACAATTGAGCTTGATTCTTAAAAATAATGCAACATGCTTTTTTGTTATTGAAATATGATTTGGTTTAAAAAAGAAAATAAAAAATTTGGGAAAATATAATATATTATTACGTAAAAAATTCTGCACATATTTTTTCATTAGCCTATACATTTTTTAATCAGTACAAGCAATTTGTATTTTACCATTCGATTACTTGAATGATCAGTATTAAAATAAATCACTTTGTACATTTTTTAAAAATAAAACCCAATTCGCATTGTCAAATTTTTTTATAATGATCAAGACCGATTTCATTATGATTATTACCAACTGATTTAAAATATAATGCCTTTTCATCAAGAATTGAATATTAACGTTTTAAAGATTAACAATTTCTTATTTTCATCTTTCCATTTTGTTTTAAAAACACAGATATGCACTTTTTGTAACGTCTAATACGTTGTATTACAATTTGGTGCTCGTGAAATTTAATCATATCGAGTAGAAAGAAAAACAACAAAGATATTAATTATTTTTCACTTTATTAAAAGAGCCGACGCCTTTGGTGAAAATGCAAACAAACACAAAAAAACTCAATGATAATGGAGTTCTCATTCTCTTAAGACAAAAAAATATGCTGAACCGCGAGTTGAGTTTTTATTTGAACAATAAAAGCTTTTATCTTCATTATTATTGTGGGAGATCTGGAATCATTAGATTCGCCTCTTGACCGCCATTTTACGTCGACACAGTTTTTTGTGTACACCATTTTACCTTCGTGTAACAAAGTTATAAACGAATACACAAACATAAAGTTTGGAAAACTTACATAATATTAAAAAAAAAATTAAACGTCTTCTTTCTCAACACTCTTTATCTGAATGGGAATATGAGGTATACTTTACCCAAGCATTGCTAAATATCTTTTTTTGAAATGCTCTGTTGGGGTGCTTTAAATTTATTTTGGATTGACCCAGTTTCATAGGACGATAAGTAAAAAATTTGATGTTTTGAGTTAAGTTAGCCATTATATTCGAACATCACTCTTCTACAGTTCCACAAAAGTACAGCTAGTAAAATTTACAGATTTTCTCTCAAAACGCAGATATTTGCATATGGAAATCAGTAAAATTAAATAATTTCTCAGTTGAAATATCATATTGTGGAAATACATATTTCTGAATCGTGGAGTTTCATAAAGAATCAACCTTTATTACTAAAACTATGAACATCGGCCACTTATTTAAATATAAAAGGAATTCAAATAATAAGCCATCACGTTTTACGAGTCAGTTTAGATGAGTCAAAACATTGATCGGTCATAATATTTCAAAACTACCAATTTTTAGTTGTATCACTACGGAACTAGACCATCGATATATGCTTATATACCATAAAGTCGGAAGGATACTGTATAAAAAAAGAAAAATACTTGTGTGTCCCTATTAACCGCCAATTATTCTTGGTGGAAAGCCATTTAATTTAAAAAAAAAAGATGTTTTTATTTCTTTGTACTACTTTCACATTTTTTACGATGATCGTGGCCAGTTTCGTTCATCGCGAGAATAATCAGCTGATGAAAAATAAATTCAAGCAGGGCTATTTAAATGTATAAAATTAATGTGAGTAATGAGCAGGTATTTAAAACAACTGGTCCAAGAAATATGACAAAATATGTAAATAATCAAAGAAATTATAAATAAATGAAATTAAATTCTCTACTATTAAATTTTTAATGACCTCTTACAAAATAAAGAACCACTTATCTGTGATCAAAAATAAAACCATATTTCTTTTATAAATATAATGCTTTCTCACCTAGAGTAATTGACGAAAATTGTCGACACTGCGTGAGAAAATACATTTTTGATTAGTTTGACCTATTTTTAACTCTGGCATAGAGATGCTGGATTTTGAAAAACGCCGTTGACTTCGGTTACAGATTTCACGGGCTTAAATCACAGTAAGAACAAATTTCATACATTTTAAATCGATCTATGGATTTCTGTTCAAAAACATGGTTGTTTAAGATGCTTACAATTCCCTCCCACTCATCCGATTCTAAAAAAGGGGCGTAGCAAGAGCAATAAGTTAACCACTAGTCATATTCTAGCTCTATTCTTATATTCTTTCTCTCTACGAAAAAAAATAGGTTGGGTAACTGAGCAGTTCTCAGGAGATACCTTCATAAAGATGCCAAATGCTCTACATTTGGAGCAAAAATTGTATAAAATATAAATTCGCTAAGAACTTTGAGAATAGAAAATGGATCAGGCATCAACCTGTTACATCAGTGGTAATGGAGAGACGTTGTAACTGGGTGGATCACGTGCTGTAGATGTTTCCGGAGAGTCTCAACCCTGTTTGCTTATTCTTTTACCGATGGAATTCTGGCGTCCTAGACAATTGTCAGGAATTAACTATCCACAGGATGTACTTGGCGGAACTGAAGAATGCTGGCATATCGTAAAATTTATGAGAGGAAGCAAAGCAATTGATGAGTGACGGGTCCTATAAGAAGAATATAACATGTCTATTTCACCTTTCAAACATCGTAATAAAAATAATCGAGAAAATTTGCTTAGGAATCGTTTGAGAATGCCCTGTCGAAGGGGGACGAATGCTTGGTTAACACTATCCAAGATGTCTAGGATCTCAATCAGAAAACCACTCCAGTCCAGTTAATCTCTTATTTATTGAAGATGCAATGGTTTAATACACACAAAATACCAGTACAATATAAAATTGAGTCTACATTTACGTTTACTTAACACATGAATTTACCTTTAAGTTAAAATACAATTGACACAACAAACGATTTTAAATTTAAATTAAATCCAATTTTAAAACAAGCAATAACAATTTATAATGATTGCGATGCGGCGGAGGTCTCGACCAGCCCACTTATCAGCCGAGACCTTCAATAACTGACTGACTGCCAAAATAAAAATTAAAACTTCAAACAATGTAGGCTCCTCCTTTTTGGCAATGACTTGTCGTCAAGCGGACGAGTCTATTAACAAGCGCCTGCTTTCTAATTTCAGCTTTAGCCCATCGGTCGGTCAGAAACCGATTGATTTTTAACGGACATAACCCAGTTCGGCTAAATAATTAGTTACCACGAATCATTGTCATTAAAGCTATTCGTTCAGTTTTGGATCCCTTAAAACTTAACCTAAACAAAAAAAATCATGATGTGCTACGTTATATATGTTTAGTTTCTTTAATATTTATTAAATTATACTGCGGTTTCCCGATCAAATAATTACAGTTTTCTCAAACATTTTTGCTAAAATTCTTAACCGATTTCTTATCCTATTTTGATTAAAACTATACCCAGAAAATATATTATTTGGTATGGTCGCTACCCGGTTAATTAAATATTTCTTGAAATAATATAGTACAGGGAGTCTAAGCGAAAGATTTCTTAATTAATTTGTTATCGTTTTTCAATAACTACTGTTGTAGAAGAGTTTGTTTTTACCTTTAATCATTAAGCCTTTTTCGTGGAAAAACATCAATTTCATTTATGCCCATGAGATAGGTTTTACTCAAGTATTGGTTAGTGTTACTTAAAATTAAGCGATTTTTAAATAGACAATAGCCCTTAATTCCTTATCGAATTTCTTGAAAATAATTCTCAATCCTTTCGATGGAATAAAAGTAATATCTATTTATACCTACACGTGCCTTGGCTTTACTAAAAACATTTATTCCAAACACTCTTGAAATTTTATTGCTTCGCTTTAATTATTCACCATTAGTGTTGAAAAATCGATATAGTATTAGTTATTTTAAGACATCGACTGAGGGTGCTTGATGGAATTTCAATATTAAATTTGGATTATTGAGATTTTGTACACTTCCATGTATTTTGTCACTAACGACCCGGGTTTCGCCTTTCGGCATCTTCAGGCATTCGAGCACACGAATGGACTCGAACTGAGAGACAGTAAACAGTGTCTAACGCTTATATAGACACGTACATTAGATATAAGGGTATCAGAACATTTAGCTGCCTTTAGATTAAAAAAAGAAACTTCGACATTCGCAAATCACTTGCACATGGAGAACCATACGTTTAATGCGGATGATGGGGTTAAACTGTTGCATAAAAACATGGGGGATCATAAGTTGTTTTATCAGGAAATTTTAGAAATTAATAGAGCGCAGTTAAACTCCTTACCAATCTTGAATGAGCAGCTGAACCTTCCTAATTCTCCGCTATTATATCCGATACGTTGAAACACCTAACAGATGTCACTAAATGTGGAATGATTGTATATATTTACCCATTCGTCGAATTACATCCCGTCAAAACCCACAATACTATTATAATTGTAAAATCACTGGTATTTCTAAAAGAAGTTGAAAAGCGGCAATCGCCTTCGGCACTCTGTTAATATGGTGTTTACAAAATAAGGATTAGGTCGATTTCCGAAATTTTAACTCAGGTATCGGTGTGGCTCTCAGATGTATAATGTATTGCCTCGTAAATGATATTTGTCGCATTTGTATCTTCTATATAAGCGTTAGACACTGTTTACTGTCTCTCAGTTCGAGTCCATTCGTGTGCTCGAATGCCAGAAGATGCCGAAAGGCGAAACCCGGGTCGTTAGTGACAAAATACATGGAAGTGTACAAACCTCAATAATCCAAGTTTGATATAGTATGAGTTATTTTATTTTGTAGATAAATGATAATTTGACGTTGAATGTTTTGTTTTTGAGAAAATAATGTAACTTTTTTTACCATGTCCGCTCCCAGTATGAAGCATTTGGTCTCCTAATGGAGGTATCTCAAGAATAGCTTTTCTACTAGAACTGCTTTCTCTAAACCTTTCTTTTTTTAAAGAAAGTAGGGATGGAAGGATATGGATAGGATAGGATTAATGGTTAGCTAATTGCCCTCACTATGCCCCATTTTTAGGATTGGATGGGTGGAAAGGAATGTTGAATATCACATTTATGCCTACGAACAGAAGTCCATAAATCAATTTATGAAGCCTTAGCCGTAACCAATGACGTTAACCACTGCACCACGGAGCCGAAAATTTTTATTTTTAAGTGGTACTTAATCGTTTAAATTGACTTAGGTCAAAAACAGTTCTGCTTTACGGCCCCACATAGATTTAAAAAAAAAATAAAACTTAAAAATCTGGAAAACAAGACCCCTTGCATCATGAAAATGACTTTCCTCGATTTGCTTCTTTATGTATTGTATGTATGCGTTTGTATATAAATGTAAATACAAATTATGTGTGGGTTTGTTGTAATGAGGTATGCATATTTATAAATGAATTTGGTGTCCACGTGAACTGTTTTCAGTGTGGATTAATCACATTTGTAGCGATCACACTTTTATGACAGCAACGATGAAAAAGAAATGCAACCAATTTTACCTGTAACCTGCGTTTATGCGTGGACTCGTAGCAGTTTTGGAGCCCACACGCACCCATTTCATGAAAATAGCTGAAAATAAAATTAGAGATGACGAAGACTCTAATAATTTGATGCTAATGTAATTTGACGATTAGGACACAAGTTGAAAAGTCATTAAAACACCAATGTTATAGAATCTATATCGACATATGAAATTGGCTAGAGGAAAACTCTATAACTTATCCACTCTATAATGAAGAATCTTCCATAGACTTTTATTATGTGAAAAATGCTCTTTATTAAAGCTTTCATTATTTGTTTTATGTGATATGCATGGTCCAATATTTAAATTGTCTTTTCCGATGAATTAATTGTATACCATTAATCAATCGGTCGATTCTTAAATAGAAAAAAATGCAATTTAAGTTCAGTGGAACTCCGATCTATCGTTCTCGCATTTATCGTTTTCCCAAATGTATCGTTCATCTTTCATAGTCAGCCAAACGCCCATAAGAACAATGTTAAATATAATTTAAGACATTTTAAGACATCGACTGAGGGTGCTTGATGGAATTTTAATTATCAGATTATTGAGATTTTGTACACTTCCATGTAATTTGTGCGCTTGAATGCCTGAAGATGCCGAAAGGCGAAATCCAGGTCGTTAGTGACAAAATACATGGAAGTGTACAAAATCTCAATAACCCAAATTCAATGTTAAATAATCTCTCATTCATCGTGCCCTGATATATCGTCCCGTCACAAATATTAACCCGATTGATCGTTTTTGATTAAAATTCATCCTGCTCAGAAGTAAGCACGACTCCATACAGCGGCTATCGCTGTCTCATCACACATTTTAACCTGATGTTTTTGTTAAAGCTCATAAGAACATAAGCACGTGTGACCCCATCAAAGCACTATCATACAAAAGGATCAAGATTTTAAGTCTGCAAGCCTCGTATTGCTGTTATGATGCCAGGTAATGATGTTTCCACTGATGACTCACATACTGAAAACCTATGTGTAGACTGTTCAGTAGTCTAGCTGAGTCTGTCAGTATTCATTTTTGATTGTATTTCAAAATGATTAAAAATAATACCCCTTTTTAAGACGATAAATGTCAATTTTCGTTACATATTTAATGTTCCATTGTTTTTAAATGGTTCACTTATTTATTATTAAACTTTTCCCAATCTGCTATTTGCTTAATGAATATTTAAGCATCAATATTGTCATTAAAAGAAAAAATTCAGGTCATTTCAGGTTAATATTTATTGATTTGTAAGAGGTCCTTAACGTTTTAATTTTAGACTATTTTATTTGGTTCATGTGTAATTTGTTAGATGATCAATAATTTTTTGTCTTAGTTCATGAACCAACTGTTTTAAATACCTTAATTTTTAACACTCAATTTTATATAAAAATGCCTGTTATGTTTGCATTTTTATCAGTTGATAATGCTCGTGATGAGTGAAACCGATCTTGATCATTATAAACATAACATAACGTAGTACAAATGAATTGTGTTTTATTTTTGTAAAATATTATATACAAGATAATATACTAACTTTAGATTGGCCATTAACCATATTTTATTGATTTAGAGTTTGATAATTGTAACAACTGGACTTGAAGGTATTTTTTAATAAAACCACTGCTGGTCGTCATGAAGTTTGAACACGGCTCCAACACGGCCGGATAAATCTTGATATAGCATGTCAAAATACCCATTGCAGCCCTTATAATATATTATGTTCTACAAAACGGAAAATAAAGAAAATAATGTACTAGGTCTTTACTTTCATTTTATATTAATATTTATATTACGAAACGTAAATCTTTTTATTGTACCCAATTGTTTGATTAATATGTTTGTTGAAAATGAAAGTCTTCAAAAGCGCTCCATAATTTAAAATCAATGAATTGAAAACAAGCAAAGAAAGCTTTTTGTCTGTTTATATTGAAAGCTAATACGAGGGCTTTTAATGAAGGTTATTATCTCTTGCAATTTGGATAAATCTCAATGATATTTATTTATCGAAATTAAATCCAAATCTTTGAATTAACATTTATTTTCAAGGAATAATTAAATAAACATCATTAAAAATTCAATTATTGATATATAATTTGATATGTGGCGAAGATTATTCGTTGGCTTCTATTTCTGGCGTGATGGTGACAAATCAATCGATAGATATGTGCGGTATGTCCGGTTTAGTTAACCAGGCCTGTAGCCGAGTGGTTAATATCGCTGTTCTCACTCTATACGTCTATCCCTACATTCTTCGAAAAAAAAATAGCTTGAGGAATTGAGTAACAAGCAGTTTCGTAGAAAAACTTCTAATTGATATACCTTCATTAGGAGGCCAGACATTATGCTTTGCGTTAGGAGTGGACGTGGTTAAATAATGTATAAATATTTAATATAAATTATGTGTTTTTTAATTTTATTTCGATTCGATAAACTGTTTTTATGCTCACTTGAATACAATTTTGCCATGGAAACGACAATATTATGATACACATCGGGAACGGATATAGTTTTAGGTTCAAGGCATTCAAATTTAGTCGAAGAATATTCTCTGAATTTTGTAACGTTTATAAAATCAAATGTATTTACAAATATTCAAAATTGATTATCTAAAGAAATATGCAGTGAAGTGTTTATAATCTTGAGAGAAACTTGTTTATGTGAAATATTAACGATACTCTTAGCTAATGAAGTATTTATTTATACAAAGCAAATTTATTGAATAGATCATTGAATTGGAAAGGGAGTTAATAAGACCTATGTACACACGAATTTTGTGTGCTGATGCCTGATGATTCACTTGATTTGTTATTCACGGCAAGCCTGCGTTAATTACACCCTTAACTATTTAGGGGCATATATAGTATATTGTCACAGTCGTAGAGGAGCTCAACTCAGTTGGAGGTAGTGTGCCTGAATAAAATATTTGTATGAAGAATAAAGACTTAATTTGTATTAGGGTCACCGCACTACTCGGATGGCTTTTAAAAAAAGTGTCGAATTAAAAAGATATCATAAGAAAAAAATGGTTCACTATAATTATACCACTAGCTAAGAGCCTTCTTACTAATCTTACACAAGCAAACTTTGTAGGACGACATATATACTCTTTTTTATTTGGAGTGTTTATCAAGTTACTTGACGCTCTTAAGGTAATTTAATGTAAATTATTATAATTATAAATGTATAAATTCAAAAAAATAAGCAGCAATAAGCCAAAATAAATGATTAAATAATAAAACACGGTTTGTTTTGAACTACTTTCACAATGTTATAATGCTCTGAACCCAACTCGCTCATCGCGTGCATTATCAGCAGATAAAATAAAAATATTAACACGGCTGTTTGAATGATTGAGTGTTAATGATGCCAACGTATATCAAACAATTGGTTCAAGAAGTATAGCGTGAATTTATAGATAGTCATATAAATTATACACAAACGAAATCAAATAGCCTACAATTAAAATGATAAGGACCTCATCAAAAAACTAAGCAGCATTAAACGTTGAAATAATTAATATAAAATTAAAATAAAAATTGATAACTTAGTTATTCTACTTGGTTTATCACTAACGTGACGCGTTTCGTCTCAGACTGAGTCTGAAGATGCTGAATTTTTAATTTAATTTTATATTAAAAATGAATTTTAACAAAGTTAACGCCGAATCCATAGAAAAAAATGTTAAAATAATTCATTAACAATAATATCAAATGGGAAAAAGAAAATGAAATTGCGAACCACTTAAATAATTAAACGACAATCAATGATGAGCGAAACCAGTCTTAATTATTATTAAAATATTAAAGTATTACAAAACAAATTGTGTTCAATTTTTTTAACATAATGCATTTCCACCAAGAATTGACAGTTGGCACTATAGAAGTGATTAAAGCACATGTAATAACAAATTATCTCTTCTTCTTCTTCTTTATAATCTGTCGGTATATTGACTGGTAGAAAGCGATAAGTCTAAAATCAGCTGTTTTGAGTTATAAATGCAGTAAGATACATTTTAGTACGGTCTATCATCTGATACAACAAAATTGGCCATATTCCATTACGTAATTTGAAGAAATTAATATGAATTAAGTTCATTTACAGTTATTATTGGCAAAAAACTGTTATTAATATTACTTTAAAAAAAATTAATGATAATTTAATCAAATACGTAAATGCTTAACGAATCTCATCAAGTGGTTGGTTTAAGTAATGGTTAAATAAATAGGCAAGTAAGTAGAAAGTAAATAGAATGACTTAAATTTCATGATTTTCTTATAAATCGATTATTTTGAAACATTTTTTTTGACTATAAGTCTTCTGTTACTAAACATATTTATTTATTTTTATAGACACCAGAATTCTACACGACCGATTTAATTCCCTGATAGTTTAGGATATTGGAATAAGTGTTAACTGGATTAATAATATAACTATCATTTGATATCACAATTGAATAACTAAAACAAATAAACAGATTTTTTATATCATGAATTTAGATTATAACTTATACGGTTTCGCTCAGTAAGGTAGCATTCGCAACTTAAAAAAAGGTTTGTTTCTAAACATCGTTACACTTAAAGAAGCTTTTTAAAGATTAGCAAATACCATAGGCTAAACTACTTGTCACATTTAAGGTGTTAACTGTCAATTCTTGGTGGAAAGGCATTATATTTTAAAAAATCAAACACGATTTGTTTGTCTCAGTCAGTTGACAATGTTCGTGATGAGCCAAACAAATAAATTGTGTTTTATTTTTAAAAATAAATTACTTGTATTTAGTTTTGCAGTAATTTCTACATTAATGTTGATAATACCATAGTTCTGCCAATGGTGAGATGTCGGGAATTCTATAGTTCATAACTCGTGGAGCACTTAACATTGCGAGTTATTTGATGTTAAAGAATATGGTTGTATTTATTTTTTAACGAAATTCGTATCTATATACGGCCGAAAATTTTAAAAATCCGTCGAAATAACAGTGTGCAAATGTATTTAAAATATGAAGTATGAAGATAATGAAATTTTGAAAATGGAGAAAGTGTGTACTTTAAGATTTTCATTTAAACCCTTTAAGTCTCCCTATAAAGACGGCTCTGGTTTCGTCTATTCATTATTGGATTAACTTTGTCAAGATGGTTTGCCGATTGATCAAACATACAAGAACGTATAAGAAAGAGTAAACAGGGCAGAACTGAGTACTTGAAAAGGCCAGGATTGAAACAACGCTCAACATGTTACTTTCTATAAAATTAGCATGGAAATCAGCTTTAGGTAAAGTATTTGCCGTTTACAGTGGCGAAGTACAAATAATGAGAGATAAAAATTATCTTCAGTAATTTACTGATCTATAGCCAGGTCGTCAACATCGTTCGTGGTTGTTCTTGCTATTTGTTTGCTGTTCAAATCCATGTATATACGATTTCATAAATATATTTTTCAATCAATTTACGGATTTTTAGATGCATACCATCCAATTAAAAAAAGGGATGTAGCGAGTGGGGTTAGCTAACTATAGTCATATTAATTCCACTTTATATTCGATCTCTTCGAAAAAAATGTTAGGTGGATGATTAACAACTAGTACTTTTTTTGAGAAGCTCCATTAGAAGTTCATGTGCTCCACATGAGGAGTTGATATAATTAAAATGATAACTATCATCATTAGTACACTGTCAGACCCAATTATTATGCGAATCTTACTCTTAAACTAGTTCTGTTTAAATTTGGATTATTGAGATTTTGTACACTTTCATGTATTTTGTCACTAACGACCCGGATTTCGCCTTTCGACATCTTCAGGCATTCGAGCGCACGAATGAACTCGAACTGACATGGAGTCAAAATACATGGTAATGTACAAAATCTCAATAATCCAAATTTGATATTGAAATTCCATCAAGCACCCTCAGTCGATGTCTTAAATTATAGTTCTGTTTACTTAGAATTTAAGACTTTGTGACTCAGCAATAAGAGGAAATAGATTGATGCAGAGGATCAAGGAAGCCAAAACTAACATTGTGTCGTATCGCTATAACGAAAATAAAGACTTAAAATATTTATTGATTGAATTGCCATCTACTGGGTACAACTTCATTATTTTATGGTTCAAATTTATACAAGAATTTTATCAGTTTTTTGATAACTTTTTCAGCCTCAGGCCATCGTCTAAACTAGTTCTCTGAGAACAATAGTGGACTACTTATTGCTTACTAGTTCCCTGAGTGCAACCTTTTGACTGAATCTATTAGTATGGTTATAAATAATTGCACTTTGTGTTAGATAGTATTCACTTGGTACACTTGAACTTTTATCTTGATAGTCTGTACTTTGGATAAGATAGTATTAATTTAGTACACTCAAACTTTGATTTTAATAATTTCCGCTTTTAACAAAGCGGGTTAAATTTAGATTATTGAGATTTTGTACACTTCCATGTATTTTGTCACTAACGACCCGGGTTTCGCCTTTCGGCATCTTCAGGCATTCGAGCACACGAATGGACTCGAACTGACGACTGACGAATGCCTGAAGATGCCGAAAGGCGAAACCCGGGTCGTTAGTGACAAAATACATGGAAGTGTACAAAATCTCAATAATCCAAATTTGATATTGAAATTCCATCAAGCACCCTCAGTCGATGTCTTAAATTATAAAGCGAGTAAAGTTGTAGTAGGTTATGTTAGGGTTGGCCTGGTTTGGTTTGCGTAATGTATTCTAATGCGTCGAGCAAAGTCATAGGTGGTTTAATATAGAGTAGAAGAATAAGTGACATTTCACTACAGCTTCTTGCAACTATCGAAGTGTGAGTATTTATATTGAATGGAAACTATTTCATTTAGATGAAAACATTTTTTCGTAAGTGAAATATATTTTTTCAATGTTAAAATATACTTTATTATGTGAGATCACTTTATTTTTAGTGAAAGAGTTTGTTTTTTATGGAATGTATTTGTATGAAAGTGAATATGATTTAAAAAAAAGCATTTAATTTGCATTTAATTTTAAGCCCATTAGTATATATAAACGATTGACTAGATATCTGTTCGAATTGGTCCGTGGACTTGCTTGAAGATCCTGAAAGGTAAAGAACGAGTCGTTAGTGATACAACTTATGTAAATGTAAAAAATTTAAACGATTCAAAATTGGTATCAAAATTCCATCAAGCACCCTTGGTAGAAATTTTGCATTTACAAAGTAATATAAATTCTTTAATATCTCAGCGAGATTCAACGTATTTTCAAATTGATAATAAATACATATTTCCTGAATTTTAGTTTGAAGTTTGACCCTGTTCTGGGGTCAGTTGTCCGTCCGTACATTGATAACCAATTACGTTTGAATATTCATGAGAAGCAGAAGGCAAGTTGTTTTACTAAAACCACTCTGTTACGCATCTTATGGCCATGAATAAATTAAGCTCATTAATAGGTCCGTCGTTAAATTATTACACGGATTGTAATGAACGAACCAAAGTGAACTCGTTCGTATTTTTTTTTTCATATCCACACGAAAAAGAAAAGTGACACTGAACAAAATTTATCATTTTTAAATTTGGATTATTGAGATTTTGTACACTTTCATGTATTTCGTCACTAACGATCAGGATTTCACCGGGAAGATGCCGGTTTTATAATTGAACGTTTTTAAGACAAAGTTGCGAATTTTAATGAGAAAAAATAACTTTTCCACAACTCCATAATTTTGTATCAAACAGATTACTTAATCGTTTTTTTACCATGTCCACTCCGAATATGGAGCATATGGAATCTCTTTTCGAAAAGAGTAGGAATTGAAGAATACAACTAGAGCAGGACTAGTGGCAAGCTTTCTCGACAGGACGCCTACAAACAGAAACCTGTAAATCGATTGAAAAATCAGTTTATGCAACAATCCGTACCGAGACTTTAATCCAAGACGTCCCTAGCTGAAGCTTAAGATGTTGAGCAGTGCAACACGGACCCGGCTTTTTTTACTTTTTAAATTTTAACAAAATCGAAATATACAAAAAATATTTTTACTTTGCTTTGGAAAAAGTCAGAAACTTAAATCATTACCTAATTTATATTCTCATTCAAATATACCAGTAATTGAGCGTATCAGTATTTGAGTCAAATAAGGACCTTGCGGAATTTTCTGCATTATCGCTTTACAAAAGTTTAATTTTTGACTTACAGTAAAATACGTCTACAGTCGGCGTCTGTGGCGCAGTTGGTAGCGTCGCTGGCTACGGTTACGGATGTCTCGGATTCAATTCCCGGTGCGGACGGTTTTCATAGATTGATTTTTCAATCGATTTATGGATTTCTCTTCGTAGTCTGAGTCCTCCCTCCCACCAATCCCATCCTCACGGGGCGTAACGAGAGCGATTAGCTAACCACTAGTCCTGTCATAGCCCTATCCTTCTATCCCTACTCTCTTCGAAAAAGAAAAGAGAGGTTGAGCAACTGAGTGATAAGCAGTTCTCGTAGAAAAAATTCTGTCAAGATACCTCCATTAGGAGACCATATGCTCCACATTGGGAGCCGACATGAAAAAAAATAAAATAAATAAAGACCTCGACATAAAATACTCACTCACATAATAGTTGTTTCGTTCAATTTAAAATTCGGTTTATGTTCTTTTCCGAATTGAGCACGACTTTTGTTACATCTCAATTTATAGGTAATCAAAAAACGTAAAATTACCGTGTAAGTTACACGCAACATTAAAAGTTTTCTAAGAAAACAGTAATAAAAAAGCTTTATGTTACTTCAAAAGAAAAGTGCAAAGAAAATGCATTAGCACGAGGAGAAAAATACTTAGAAATGAACGTGTTTACTGTAGTACTGTAGTTTACTGTGTACGTGCAATCATTTTTGTTAACTTAAACTAGAATATCAGTCAAGTAACATTAAAATTATGAATATGTGATAAAGACTTTTAGGGTGTTGTCTGTCAACTCTTGGTGGAAATGCACTATATTTTAAAAATAAGACTGAACTTGTTTGTAATACTTCCAAATGTGAATAATGATTATGAGCGGTTTTGCCCACCGCCAGCATCAGTTGATAATTATCGTGATGAGCGAAACTGGTCCTGATCATTATAAACATGTGGAAATGGCACATACGAATTTTGTTTTATTTTTAAAATATGCAAAAGAACATAAATATGCTACACAGCTTCGTCAATTAATTTTAAAATTAACCGAATCTTAAATTTTCAACACTTTTAGCTCACAGAGCAAATAAGAAAAAATCTCCGTGACTTTACATATACCACGAAATATCCCTTAAGATTTTAATATATCGTGGGTCGAGTACTTTATTGTTCTGACAGCACTTTTAAGTTTTTTCATGTTTTTAGATTTTTGAATAGTTCAAGCGCTCAATGGTTCTATCTGTATATTAAATTCAAATATATTTTGACTGAATAATTTACTACGTGCGAAAACATTTTCTACTAAAAATTTCAGTGCTTAATTTTTCTAACAGAAATTTTGTAACTTTTCACTTTTTAGTTTTATGAGCATACATTCTTGTAACCTCTAATTTTCAGGAAAATGATGATAAATAATTATCCATTATTAAGAAAAATGTTTAATATATTTAAGAAAAAAAAACCATACTGAAACAATAAGAAACAGAATATGGAAGTTGCTGATAGAACATAAATGTCCTTAAGTCAACACATTTTGATAGTAAAAATGTTCTAACAGCATTTCTTTAGTGCCAAAACGTAAAAGTGCTTTACTGAAAAGTTACAAAATTTCTGTTAGAACAATTTAGTACTCGACCCACGATATGTTATTGAAAAGTGTGTTCATCCTTGAGGGGTTAATCAACCCCAGCTTTCCCAACAATACATAGAGATACATCCTGTTGTCAGATAAATTCATTAATTAGCTATTAACACGTTCGTCTAGTAGCGATATAAATTTCACTTCACTATCCGTCGTTTGCATACAAAAGCTATTTAAATCATTTATTTGCGTTAATTCTACGCTACGCTACTTTGTCGACAACAACGCTAGCGCATTTTGAAATCATTTCCATAAAACATGCCGCGATATCAATCAATTCTTTTGTATACTGTGTTATTATTATTTCAATAATTTTCTTTATCGAAGAATACACAAAATAATAATATATATCATAATTACTGTTTTCATTCTGCGATATTGAAAACAATGGTTAAAAAATAATGACCCATGGCACCGAAATATTACGTTTATCAGTAAGCATTATTTATTGGAAAATAATACACATATGACAAGACACGACGTTGCAGATTACGGAACGCTTCCAATAATATTTGACTAATATCCGTCATTCTGCTGACACCGCGCGAGAGGTCAACGCTCATCAATGTCTGTCAAAACTGAATCACAAACACAGTATAAATAGACAAACAAAAGAAAAATGAGAAAAATTCTGTATCGATCGCCAAACGTGACACAATAACCGTCCCAACGTGATACCTGTCGTCAACCCGCCGACTGAGCTCTGGACAGCACCAATCGTCATCCACCGAATGAATACTGAACAGCATCAATCGTCATCATCAACAGCATCCGTCTCTACTGCATAATCACGTCAAGCAACAGCTTTGGAATGGTATTCCTACAGAATATTTGAATATATGCGGTTTTTTTTTAGATATTTGAATATTTGATAAATTATTCGTTTACAGTATAAGTGTATGTAAAACTACTGGGTTAATAAAAAATGTAATTTGACATCGGACTATATTTTTATTTAAGCACCATAATACTCAATGAAAATATGTGTTGGCAACTATTATGCGCTAAAAAATCATACGGATAACCTGAAATATGAAGACAATCAATTTAGATGAAATTTGTACATTATATACTATATTATTATTGAAATATTCGAATACAATATACAATATTCGATATCCAAATATTTGTATTCCACGAATATTTACATACCAAAATACAACTCTACAGGAATATATTAAGACATTGGTTCACTTTAGATGCTTGCGCTTAGAATAGGAATAATAAGTCACGCATGGTAAAAAAACTGGTAGACAAACGATTTCGAATTTAGCGTTTAAAGCTCGTGTGCTTGAAACTGGAGGAAAACTGTTCAGTATGTGGAGCATATGGCTACTATGAGACACATATATCGTAATCACTTTATTTTCTCCTATTACATGGCTACATCCTTTAGTTCAGAGGACACCCTATGGATTGTACCTGAAGGTTACCTTGGTATTAGCAGACGTTTGCCGTAGCGAAAACAACGTGAACAGTTTTTGTGCTGGGATTGTCTCGAGAGCAGCTGCCCAAGACTCGGCCGCTTGCACTTTAGTGTACTGATTGTTCCTAGGTCTAGTGATTAGGTAAGAAATGACGTAGCATTATCACTCGTCGCATGATGCTGAAAATTTGCTTAAGGCACTATAGGCGGAATACTAGCGCTATGAAAAAGAAGAAAGAAGGATTGATGTTATCTGGAAGTATCCGCAGTATGAAACGGCTTTCCTCGATATACGAATTCAAGCCACCTCACACCATGTGTATTCGACGCAATCATTTAATGTCGATACTACAGTGTACAGTTTTACTATTTATAGAGTACTATTGAGTAGCTGGCATGCGTTGCAATACCACTCTAAGAAAGAAAGGGTTTGCGTTTTAATTCTGTTTATTGAAGTGTTTTTGAGTACACAAAATTTTTGTTTTTCCATCTGGTGCGTACACGAATAAATCTTTTTTTTTTTAGATTTTTTTTCAGAAACCTTCACGGATGTGTGCTCATTAACTCACCAAAGTTTCATCGAACTCAGATGAATGGTAAAAGAATGCATAGGGGACAAGCAGACAAAAAAACATTCATTTACATATTGATATAGATTTGTCAGTACTAAAAGAATGCAAGCGTTCAAAAAATGGATATTGGGTTTAGCCATGTACAGTTATCTGTGTGAAGAAGAGAACAAAACAGACACAGCAACGTAATAAATTTATTATACGGCGTATTTGTAAAAAAATCACATAATTTTTAAAATTAATTCCTTAATTCGTTTCCAATGTAAACACTAATTGGACAAAGTTGTCTGACATCATCAGAAAGCAATATTTTAAATCTAAACATTGCAATTTCCTTTTGAATTACGTTTTCAGGGAACGGTGTAATTATTCTCATAAAGGAAACAATATTTTTCAACGTTTTTCCTAGAAATCATTCAAGACCAATCGGTAAAAAAATAAACTTCACATTTTTTTTTAAAATTAATATGCTTAACATTACACAACTTTTCTCTATGAAATCAAATACACTTTAATAATAGCATCGATTCAATTTAATGTTAATCGGATTATCTGTAACGGAGTTAAACGGTTTAACCACTGAGCCATCTGATAAATGTATACGAAGTAAATTTCATAAAGCCAGAAACAATCCTTATCCATACCCACCTTTATCTCCTGTTTTCCTTCCCTTGTTCCTCGCCTTACCAACGATTAGCTTGTCTAGCTGCAAATTATTATTTACAGCCCTTATATAATACGGCGATAACACAAATAAGCTATGTACGATTCTCACCATGCTCTGCCCCGCTATGGGAACTCATGAGTAAATGGGTATTTGGTATGCGTTGCGATAAGCTCTGTGATTTTGCCACGGATTTTATTAGATCAGCGGTTCTCAAAGTGGAGCACGATAGATTATTGAATTATATTTTTAAGAAAAATTTTTTAATACATGTTTGCTCTTTATTATGATAAATCTTAATAAAGCATCATAACGAAAGCTTTTTTTAAATGGAAACTGGATTTAGTCAGTTTTTTATCTTTGAAATTTGTATGCTTAAAAAATCTCTTCGGATCTCATGTAGTCACATTTCGTTACCGTGTGGGTTCTGACATATAAACGCATTTATAAAGCTAAACGACAATTTCTAAAAGTGAAATATGGTTTTATGTAGTATTAAGTAATTATTTCACGTCATATTTTGTGTGTAAAACCTGAAATACATATCAAACTATTCGAATTATCGTAAGACGCAAGAATCGAAACAGAGCAGAATAAGCTCGAGACGTTTCTCGGTGCCGTTAGAGCCAAAAAAGTTGCATACTGTACGTCATACATTTCGGAATGCTACTTTACTATAAATGTAGTGTTTTTCGATGGTAAAATTGACGATTTTTTTAAATTATGATTAATTATATAAAAAAAAAATCATATCCGCTCCAAGTTCAGAGCATATGGCCATCACGCGGTTCCTCCAAGCTTTTCTGTCCCCCGCCAGTCTCCTCGCTTCCTCCCAGGTCTTCCAAGTGTCCTGTAGTTCCGCCGAACACATCCTATGGATGGTCATCAGCAACCTTCCAGGGCGAAGGAATCCATCTGGTTGGTATAAGAGACAGGCAGGATTCAGGCTGCCCTGGGGCATCTGAAGCACGTGTTCAAGCTAGGTTCATAGTCGTTTTTTTATTTTGGACGTAAGAAGAGGCTGGTCCGTCCGCTCTCTTACCTCCGAGTTTCTGACAAAATCAAACCAACTCACCCCTACTATTCGCAGCAAACATCTGTTTTCAAAGCACAGTATACGGTTATCTTGTGCATTGGTGAGATGCCATAACTCACAACCGTAATGTACCACCGTCAGAATGCATGCGTTGAATAATTTAAATCTTTAATTATGTGTAGAACTATCTTATTTACAAAAAGCAAAATTTTTAATTTTCTGTATAATCTGTTTTAAAGTTTAAGCGCCGAAGTAACTCATTGTTACACCATGAATACAGAAGAGTCAACCACATTTTGCGTAAAAGGCAAAGAAAAAAAGAGAGCTAAAAAAACATTAAACGTAGGGACTGGTTGGTTCTGTACGCTTTATTTTAATGATCCAAAATTGGGTGTATTGGGAAATGTCACCAATATCTATTCATTTTGAATTCAGAAATCGATTGAAAAATCAATTGAACGTATATTTCATACCTGGGTTCGATTCTGTGACACCGAATGGATGACAGCCCTACAAAATTGATAATTAGTTTACACGACTAAAAAGAACATAACACCTTGAAAAATGCACAAAAGGAAGGTAATGCGCTGGAATCTATACTTATATTTTACAATTTTCTCGTATAAACTATCCAGTCGATTACGTTGGCCAGAAAGCTATGGTTTTTATACCGATGCTTTTAAACATTTTATGCTTTAAACATCGTTACTTTTAGAAATACCAGTGATTTTACAATTATAATCGTAGTTATTATATCAATCCGCTATTATATCCGATACGTTGAAACACCTAACTCACTAAATGTGGAATGATTGTATATATTTACCCATTCGTCGAATTACATCCCGTCAAAACCCACAATACTATTATAATTGTAAAATCACTGGTATTTCTAAAAGAAGTTGAAAAGCGGCAATTCGCCACTCTGTTAATATGGTGTTTACAAAATAAGGATTAGGGAGATTCCCGAAATTTTAACTCAGGTATCAGTGTGGCTCTCAGACGTATAATATCTTACCTCGTAAATAATATTTGTCGCATTTGTACCTTCTATATAAACGTTAGACACTGTTTACTGTCTCTCAGTTCGAGTCCATCCGTGTGCTCGAATGCCTGAAGATGCCGAAAGGCGAAACCCGGGTCGTTAGTGACAAAATACATGGAAGTGTACAAAATCTCAATAATCCAAATAAAGTTGTGTTTTTTTAAATAAAAGTTACAACACTTAACATCTTTAAAAAGATAATACTTGTTCTTGCCTAAAAACGTTTGGCAGCCGCATTATTAAGCGAACGACCGTGTAACGTTGGCTATAGCGCCCTTTCCCTTATTTACAAATTCACTAAGCCCCATGAACAGCCAACCTACATGATTTGATATTTAATTACAGTAATATTGACGTCGCGAGCACTTGTAAGTTGTAGACCACACTAAATTTAATGGAGATCTAGCGTCAATTAAATGTCTGAATGATGCTATATTCACGGTCCTTCGATGTAATAAAACGTGGCATATTAGTTATTGCTAATTTGATACAGGGGATATCCAATCCCGGGATTTTGGGTTAGACAATTTTTCAACCCTGGATTTGTACATTAAGCGTCGTGTTATAAATAAATATAGACGATGCAAATTTACAAATAATATCTATAAAAAATATTATTTATAAAGTGTAAGGGTTAAGTCTTAAGTAGCGTGAGATACTCTGGGTTAAGGAAAAAATTCACAGTTTGCTACGTTGATTGATATTGGCGTACAAAATCAACAGATGTGAAAACAGTAATGCTTGCTAAATTAAATAAAGTTAATACTGAAGCTTCACAAAGTTAAATGGTACTTATAATTTATAACAGATACAATATAATTGAAGAGAAACTACAAAAGTCTTTCGATGTAAAATCAAAAACAAAAATTATCGGTAAACTAAAACTAAACACAGCATTATTTTGGTTTCATACGATCCCGTATTAATATACGTTTTTCTTATACGTTATCTGGTTCTGTATTTGTGTTATTACTTCATGAATATGTAGCGCTCCTACAAATATATTCACATTCAAATAAATGGTGAATAGGAGAATTCATTACAGAGCGGAAATCAAAGTTCACACATTTCTTTTGTGAAGTTTTTAGAACGCTTCGTGGCGTAACTGTAATAGTTAAAAATTTAACCATATCGTAATTCAATGTATATAATATAGACGGTGTTTTGGTGAATTGATGTCACTCTCAAAAATGAAATTGTTCTGGAGAGAGTTAAAACTATTTTTAACGAAAACATTATATGCTGATTTTGTTATAAATCTTTGAGATGGACTCCTATAAATTCTCATGTATGCAGATACGGGATTCTACGTAGGTATTATCGATATAGTAGCGACTTACAGCACGTTGCCGGGTCAGAATTTTTAAACTTAAAACCAATGTAAAATTATGTTTCCATTGCAAAACGTGGTCAATTTATTTTTCATCATTTGGGCGAGACTCTCTGTGTCCTCTTTAAAATGAGATCCGATCATTGATTTTCGTATTTTTTGCGGATTACATCAATTGCCCGAAACACAGTCGATATATGCGCAAAACAGCACGTTTTATTTTTGTCATCGATCATATAATGCGCATATCGTAAGAGTTTTTTGATTTCTCAATTCATTCCTTTTTTTTATATTCGGCAGTTCGAGTATTTATTTGTTTCCTGACCTCTACATTCATTCCTCTTATTGATATTCATGTAGAAAACAGATGACACATTTAAAAGCTGCTGCAGCGTTTCATATATCTGAAAAAAACTTCTTAAAACGCGATCGTTGGGGTCTTCGGGTAACCATCGCAACGAGAAATACGACCATAGACTGACGAAAAAATTGTCAGTATGGCAAAACGCAGTCATGCATACTGCTAGTCACGACAACATCTAGAAATCCGTCAATTACGGCCGTCATTCCTTCAATCACTACCGTAAATTATAAATCCGAATTTTATATGATAAAAATAACAAAGTATTCAGCTCTGCAAAAAGTTATTACTTAGTTGATAGTTATATCAGCTTCACGCAATTGTCAGAACCAGGGACCCGAACCGGATCCGAACCGAAAACCGGAAAAACCGTTATTTTCCCGGAACTGAAAACCAAAACCGAAAGGATATTTATAACGGTTTTTTTTCCGATTTTTTAGAAAAAATATACCGCTGATAAAAGCCTGATTTAATTATAAGTTGTATGCAAAAATTTTAATTTAACTATAAAATTTTAAATTTGGATTACTGAGATTTTGTACTCTTCCATGTCTTTTGTCACTAATGACTCGGGTTTCACCTTTCAGCATCTTCAGGCATTCGAACGCACGAATGGACTTGAATCGACGAAACCCGGGTCGTTAGTGAAAAAATACATGGAAGTGTACAAAATCTCGATAATTCAAATTTGACATTGAAATTCCGTCAAGCACCCTCAGTCTTCAATTAACTCTTATATTATTAAATTTTATTTTTATTAGTTGATTATGCTCGTGATTATGTGGAAGTAGTAAAAACAAACTGTTTTTTACTTTTAAAGTACAATGTCTTTCCGCTGAAAAACCGAAAATCGGAACTGAACCGAAAATTTTTTTTTACCGAACTGGAATGAAAAAAACAGTTTGGATCCCTCGTCAGATCTATGCTTAAACATAATTTAGTTAAGCAATATATTATAATTATAACGCTTTAGAAGAGATAGACAAAATTATGTCATCTCACTTATTTCAATATCACAACTTTTATTTCAAATTTTAATATTTCATGTACTAATTGTGTGTGAGATGACATAATATTTATTGTCTATCTGTTGTAAAATAGTACACTTATGTAGCTAAGCTAAATTAAGTTTAATCAGTTCTCACGATGGTGTGAAGTCAAATCAACAAACTAATACATTTTTTTCGAAGTGGAGTATAAAGTAATGGAGTTACACCGATTCAATCAATAATCTAAAAACCCAGCTTGGACAAGACTGTTATTTCGATTGAGCGTGTAAAGTTCACTTTAGAAATGTAATATTGTATGCGTACCTTCTTCGTTGTATGCCAGTGTTTATGCATCAAAAAAATCTGCAAAAAACGATACGGCGAAATAAAAAACCCACTCAGGCCAGATATTATCCCGTCAAATCCAAAATGCGGACGCTCCCTTCGCCAAGTGCTGCCCTTAAAAACGATTTTTTTTAAACTTGTACTAAAAACCTCCATTTCAAACCATGAAGCTCCACCGAGGCGTTAGTTTTTACTGCAATATTTCATAGCGTCAGTTGGCCCAATTTCGGAATCCTGATTGGTTCAATAAATCTTTGCGGGGCATTAATCAAAGTTTCCTTTGTGCTTTCGGTGATTTATTCCAAAGAAACAGTATCGCAGGAAACTTCCCATCATCTACCTTTGTTCCACTGTATAATGCTTGAAACACCTTTGCAATAATACTGTATAACATAGAACGGTCTACGTTGTGTTTTAATCTGTGTTTGAGTTTGAAAATTTACCAAAGAATTGTCGTTATCGTTTATAAATAACAGACAATACTTTCATTTTTTTGTCACACAACAACTCTCAAACGTGAAGCATAAGTTTTTAACTGTTTGTTGTGAAGAATGGTATATGTTTGTGACTATTTTTACTAGCTGTGTACGTTCCATTCCAAGCTACGAGTAAAAAAAGACAACATTAAGCTTTAAATTCCGGTTTAAAAACCGAGTTGTAGAGTTAGCGTTTAATTAGAAATAGAGATTACCCCTTTATTTGTCACACAAAAAGTCCCAAAAGCTCTGCCTTGGTTTTAAACAGCAGATTTTGCTGTGGTATTGGGATTGACAAATCCTAGTAAAAGTGACTATTTTACTCTCTGCGTTTTCTCTTTTCAAGCTAAAGGTTAAAAAACATAAAATCAGAATATAAATACAAGTCAAAGCCAGATAGCAAAGTTGATCTTTACTTAAAAATGGAAAATACTTGGTTCTATTGATCACGGATAACCTGGTTTTATACAATGATATAGTACGTGAAACACCCTAAAAATATTACTATTTTCACTCGCTGCGTCCTTTGCTAGACAAGATATGAGGCGAGGAATATTAAATTAGAGTGTACTAATTCCAGCCAATGCCGAGTAGTGATGACTGTCCAAACACTTAGACTATCAAACAGTTAGCACTGACGTCATGAAGTTCTCATAGTTTTTTTTGGGTGGTGGGTACGACGTTGAGTACCGTTAGAAGAAAAAATTCTTTAGTTTTAGTAAGTTATTTTATCACTATTATTTTTAATGTAAGTATATTGAGATGAAGAAGAAACGTATAAACATAACTATGAAGAAAATTACTATTTTATTTTATTAAAAAAAGTGATCAGCCATTGCGTTATTGTTAAACTATTTAAAATTTTGTTTCCGTTAACAGATTTTGAAGTAACGAACATTTGAACATTTTTTTACAATTTTTGATAACTGATTAATTGATAAACCAAACTAAAATGAAAATAAATGCAATAATGAGATAGGATAAAATTTTGCATTTAAAATTTCCAAGCAATTTTCCATGCTAGACTTGTATCAAAAAAATGCAGCAGCCTGTTTAGCTTGTATGATTTATGGAGCGTCATGACGCCGACGGCCGTCGCCACATTCGGCGGCTTAGCCTGACGCGAGGGCGTCCGCTGTGTTGGACTTTTACGACGCTGAAGCTCTGATTTCTTTATGAATATTTTGTTAGGTGCAAAGCTGGCCCTAAAACTGAAGCTGAAAGAAATTTTCAGAGGCGTGGTTTGAGAAATAGGGATATTTTCAAATTCTTAAAAACAGCATTTTTACCTGAAATATCTGACAATTAAATTTTTTGTAAAGCTTCAATTAACAATTACTATATTATCAACAGATATTTATATATTTAAAAAAAATGTGCTCAGGGAAATTATTGTGATCATTTTTGAAACATCAGCGTACCAAGAAAAAATGATTAGTACAAATTTTAATTATTGAGATTTTGTACACTTCCATGTATTTTGTCAATAACGACCCGGGTTGCGCCCTTCGGCATCTTCAGGCACTCAAGGACTAATATTAGAGTAATCTAATATTCGAACAATACCCGAGATGCTTCCTCAAGTAAGAAACATTAAATGGTTGATAATGGAGAAAAGTTCCGAGGTTGTCAAAATTTTAAGTATTTTGAAAAATACTATTTACTCATCTGTCTGATATATTATATAAATAATACGATATATAAATATGTTCGTTCCCAGTGTGGAGTATATAGCCTCATAATGGAGGTATCTCAACAGAAGTTTTCTACAAGAACTGCTCGTTACTCAGTTGCTGAACCTCTCTTTTTTGAAGAAAGTAGGTAAAGAATGATAGGGAAAGGACAGAACAAGTGGTTAAAAATTTTTAAATATTACAAAGATTCATGAATACGAAAAAAAATCCATAAATCAATTGAAAAAACAATTTTTGAAGCTGTCCGTATCAGGACTTGAACGCGGGACATCCGTAACCGTAGCCAACGACGTTGATAAGCTTTTCTTTTAGATTCCTTACCGTATTCAAAAAATAGAAGTTGAGTACCTACAAAAAACCAGTTGTTCTGATAAAAAAAATGTTGTATGACGCCCTCAAAAAAGCGAGGTACGCTATTACGTGAGAGCGCGAGTATTTGACGCTTTCGCGGTGTTTTAACAAGGATTTTGACACACTCTGTTGGACAAGTTTGATGAACGCTTTTTACTTCACTCATTTCCACGCAGCCAATTACGAAATTTCATTCCACGGACTTAAAATTCATCACTTTTGATTCGTATTAAAATCTTTACTATCAACATCTGAAGAAAAATAAGTTAAAACGAACAGATATTTCGCGGTATATCAATTATTCATTATTAAGAAAACTCATATACAAAATTTGAGTGAAATATGTAGTTCTATGAAAAATTGTGCGTTATATCTGATAAATTATAATTAGTAATCAGATAATTAGAAAATGCTTAAAAAAATGCTAAATCTTTGTAAATTTACTATTGACTATACTCGGAAAGTAAATAATTGTTAATGACCTGTTTATAAAATGTATAAAAATCGGATACAAATCAATAATATTTCTATTCGTCAGTCTTAATCGATGTGCGCGCTCACGCAGCAATTCGGAAACCGCACACTCCGCGCACTCGTCCAGGGTTTGCGCGCACTCCAATACAACTATTCAAATAATTCTAAAAATGGTATTCCAATTAAGGTTATTACTCGAATACTACATTTTTAAAAAAAATTATATTTATGCATCATGTTTTTTTGCCTGCGGCGTAATTTTCTAAGTCATGATGGTTTATCATTAAAAAAATACGAGAAGGTTTTTTTTAAATAAAAAAGGCTCAAGCCATCATTATTGGAGATTAATTGATATTATCGACTGATTATTTGCATCATTCTGCTTATTTTTTCTTAATTTGTGATTGATTTTATTTTATGTGAATAAATTAAATGAATTCTCTTATTTTTTAATGTTTCATTTTAATACAGATTATTTTAACATACATCATTAAATGATAACAATTTTAATTATATTATACAACTCAAAACAAAAAAAAACTCTTTTTACATTCAAATATGACATAATGGTGTGCGCAGAAAATTAAAATTAAGCCGCGCACTTGTTGCAGTGGCCTGCGCAGCGAAACTCTCGTCTTAGAGAGAACGTTGGGCGTAACCATCAGTTTTGTTGCTTTTTCTTAAATAACTTATCACATTGGGTAAATAAGACACCAGCTCATTAAAAGGTCTTGTGCATGCAATGAAAAGTTGGGTATATTTAATATTTTTACTCTGGCGCAAAATCATTAAGAATGTTTTTTGTGACTCCTGTAAAATGTGTTCTGTGTGGACTTTTTTGAATTTTACAGTAGATGTGTTTAAAACATCCAGATTACCATGGTTAAATTGCTGATGAAATGGTTAAAAAATTGTACATTTATCTTCTAAAGAACTCAACAGTTATTTTATTTGTTTAATTTAATTTGACAAATAACATTATCTGTTATTTAGATTAAAATATTAAGACAACCTTTTTGGTATAAAGGATCATCGCCATAGATTAAATTTTGTGCCGGTATAATAAAAAATAGCACAAAATAACAACCATTTTCACCACCATATTAATTAATAAATATTTAGAAACAATCATTTCAGCTGTCTAAAATAATCAAAACATTATGTTTCTACCTCATGCTTTTATTGCGGTTTGTTTGTGGTTGAAGGATAATTTTAGCTTTAATGTAGGTATTGCAGAAGCTGCTCTTGTAAATTATCTGTTATTTGTACCTTTTTAGATTGCCTGTTTAAGATTCAACCTCGACCTAATTAACTGCTTCATTTATATCTATCGCAAGTATCCTACATATAACATTATATAAACTACCTCAATTAGTTTGTTTGGACCATCTTTATCATATTTATAAAGTTTTTTGTATCAGGAATGGTTCAACTGGTGAAAATACTCGCTCTGAGTGAAACCTGTACTGATTTTTTTAAAAAATAGTGGAATTTATCCAAACAAGTTGTGTTTTTTTTATAAATATAATGCTTTTTCACTAACACTCAAGTCACAAAATCAAGTCAACAGAACAGAATGGTTTATTAAATATTGTATGTAAAAAAAAAGATGATTTTTAATGAAGAATTAATTTACTTATATGAATTGTAAACTATTTATTTTCAATGTATTCTTCTGTAAGTAAGTATTTTGTATGCTTGTTTTTTTTCACCTGCAAATTGACCAAAAATGAAATACTAATTTTTTCATTTCAATCAAAAAAATAATTGTTTTTCTTGTTAGTAAAATAAATAAAGATCGTTATTAAATTATTCAATATAATTTGTCAGGATAAGTTTATATCGCAATATTCTCGCTAGAAATTTACTTCTAACTGATAAATATATTTACAGTCTTATCTTTACCAAGCCAATTATATAACTCTGCCCTCTAACAGAGCAGTGTCTAAATGGGTTTGCTTAAAACGAACCGAAATTTAGAGTTCCCATCAGGAAGTTTTAATTGTATACCTTGTTAGAAAAAATGCAATTTTCCACTGGGGGTCGAGCCGGAGCTTTGTGGAAACATTCATATTCTAGGAACTTCCCTCTTCCAACTCCGCAACATCCTTTAATTGAGACGTTGGAATTTAATTTGGAAACTTATTTATAAATAACTTTTGTGAATTGGTTTCTGAGAAAATATTTCTTAATTTGGCTAAGACGAATTGTTATGAAATTAGTAAAATGTTGTAGAAAGTTACAAACTTTTTATTTATTTTTTGTTAATTATATAAATTAAGAGAATTTAACATATATTTATGACGATGATGTCATGTACAACATTATGTGAGTCATATTTGCAGTGAATATTTATATCTCTTTTGAAAGTTTTTATATCAATACGAAACTGCAGAATTTGATCTATTTATTAAAAAAAATCAATGTTAGTAAATATTTATCTCTACTATATAGCACAAAATACATGTAGAATATATGTTTGTACGTCTGTCGGTCACAACAACTCCTCCCAAACGGTGTACATTAACGACGTGAAATTTTCACACGTCATTTTGACTAAAATTATTAGTTAAACTGCGCAATTTTCAACGTTCAACTCCCAAAACTATCGAGCTAAAACTGAAAACGCTATATTTTTGACGTTTCAATGCGGGATGAAAAAGTAATAACAGTCACCTAGCAACAGCTCAATACTAATGTATTCTGCAAGTGACAGTTGATACAGTAACGCGAACGTAGATATTGTGTTTCATGTTTGTGATTTGGTAGAAAATGAGTGGTAAATTCTTACAACTGGGTGTGCGTCTGGAATCATTAATTTGCGGCGATGCAGGAGCCATTATTAAATGCAGATCAAATGCTGTATATCGAGAAATTCTGCTGCACCATAACAAGAGTGCAGGTGGCGAAATTGTCAACTTTTATTTTAGCTGGTTTCAACTCTTAACATTAATATTAACTATATTTGTGGTTGTTACAAAAGAGGCACGGTTGAGGGTGATATTTTCAAATTTCAATAGTAGCTATCCAACGTCTAAATTTAATAACATAATATAAGCGTTCACCATCTTGGCCGAAGCCGGGTAAAAAGTACTAATTATTCATAAAATATTTGTAAAACCATTTTAGCTTCTTAAGCGGATCATATAGACATTAAATGTTGCCTCCAAGATCTTCATCTTTCCTAAACCAGTCTCATTGCTTCCTCCTAAAACATCCCAGCGTTCTGTAGCTTTCAGTATTCAGAGGTATCTGCAACTCATGTATAAATCAAGTCAATAGCCGTTTTTTTTTGATGATTTGAATTGTTAGTCCGTTTTCTTGCATATTACACAAGACGAAAATCGAAAAATTCACGTGATGATCGTTCATGTAATGCTATTTATTACTATATGGAATGTTCAACTTCCGTGCTCGTGCGTACAATGTTAATTGAGAAAAACATTATATTAATTTAGTTTCTTGTAACTATGTATTTATTTCATAACTCATTTAATAAAGGAAAAGAATACAACTCTGTCGGTTCCGTGGTAAACGTCATTGGCTGCAACTACGGATGTCTCGGGTTCAAATCACGATTTCTGTTGGTAGACATAGATGTTTATGATATCTAGAGTTTTCTCCTTCCCGTCCAATTCCTAAGACTGAGTGAAAGCCAGAGCGATTAGCCAACCACTAGTCCTGTCTTAGTCCTAACCTTCTATACCTATTCTCTTCGAAAAAGAAAGAGGTTGAGCAACTGAGTAAAAAGAACTTCTCATAGAAAAACTTTTGTTGATATACCTCCATTAGAAGTCCATATGCTTCACATTGGGAGCGCTTATGGTAAAAAAAAGAAACTCTTACCTGAAAGTCGATTGAGTCATTTTCAATACTATAAAAAATAAATGAAATGCCAAATATGTTTAAAATACATTTTGGAAGAGATGTTTAATATTTTAATGAATTAATTACGCAAGAATTTTGCAACTCTGTATTCAATAACGTGAAACCGAATTTTTATCTGGTCGGCAAAATGATATCCGAGTGAACGAGCATTTCGGCGATTGTTTAAATATTTCAGGCAAAGGGCCTTTTTATCAGGCAATACTTACAAAACGACCCTTACGGAATCGACCCTTATCGTGGAAAGCCCACTGGAGCCAATGGGTCGAAACTAATTGAGAACATCTACCTTATTCCCTGCCTCATTCCTTCAGAAAGATTCCGTAAGTGTTTTATCAAAACAATATCTTCATATCTATATGGGAAATAGTTTCATAGTAAACTTTTGTTTTGGCTGTTTATTATCAAGAAATATTTCAATAGATGTGTGGAAGGCAATATGTGATGATTTTTATATAAATCAAAGCTTATAAGAGTATTCAGTTATTCAGGAAAACGCTTTAGTTTTCATAAAATACTCTTACGGATGAGATACAGTAGTGAAAAAGAATTGCAATACCAATGTATTGAGACGTAAAGTGTGCCAACTGATATTTGAAAAAAAAAATGAGTTAGGTGCGATGTATTCTAAACGTCATAAAGTATCTTAAAAGTGTAGCAAGCTAAGCAAATACAGGCTATAATGCAAAAGTATTTCATTCTGTATGGAGTTCAATTAATGTCAGAAGATCATTCACCATTTTATCACTTGGCCCTCTTCACTTCTCGAAAAGTATTACGGTATTTCGTAGATATTGCAAAAATAGATAAAAGTGAGCAAAGAAGATAATGGCCAATTGGGGTTGGAATACCGAAACAATACGTAAATATCGATATTTTTATATTTCATTTGATTTCAATGAAACATAGTTTCAATAAAATAAAATATGAGCTTAAAAAGGCATATTGATCTATGCTGGAATCCTAATATTATGATATTAGTGATGATAAGTCAGACAGCAGAAAAATGCACTCGTTTGGGTAATATTATTGTTAATTTGTCGCTGTTCTGGAAGAAAACACTTTAATCGAAAAAATGACATATTGAGTTAGTCATACCAAAATGTGTCTTATTTCAAACTCTACCGTATGAAAGAACAAATATATATTTATAAATTACGCTTTCACTCAGTAACAGTAACAGCTTTGTACAAACAAACAAAATGGAAGAGGTGTAGGATTTAAAACGGAATGGGGGTGGAAGGGTCCCAACTCGATGCAACGACCAAGTGAAGGACTCCACATGCCTCTCCGTACCAAAAGTCCTCAGAGCAACAGTGTCATCTAAAGATAAGTATTTTGATGACAATAAACAATTATTAAATTTATGATATTTAAAAATGAGAGTTGTATCAGTATTTTATATTCATTTCATTTCCTCAAAAAATACTTTAATATATACAAATAATCGTATCTATGCTTGCTTTTTCCAATACAAAATTTTGTACATTCCCTTAGTTTATCGGTAGGCACCTCCATCTCAGCTTGCCTTATCACAATGACCTTTCGAAACATTTCCCTTTGGGTAACTTTACTATCGGGATATAGGGAAAATTGATTTACACTTTGTTACGGATGACTTTCTCATATATATATATAAATGTTTTCCCTTTTGCATCCCTACAAATATTCAGTCATGGGTTATAGGGTTTTCCAATATGAAATTAAATTACAAAAAATATTTGAAATTTATTTAGAGGAATATTATTCACAAAAAAACATATATAATTTCATTCAATACTATTAATATAAAGCTCAAAATTACGATTTTTTGTACGTCGATTTTGAAATCGAACATTATTAACCAAATCAGTTAACAACATGATCAACCTTAAAACGTGCTTCATTTTATTTTTTTAATCCAACAAGAAGAGAGTGTGGAAATTTAAAATTGTATTCTATACGTCACTGTTTTTACGGTATTTATTTTTTGATTTATCTGTACCTAAAGGGCATACGGATGCAATTCCGAAGTGTGAATAAATGAAGAAATGAGATGCCAAAGTACGGTTAATGAACATGTTGTAATAGTGGCAAATAGATGAAAGTTCGATCACAAAAGAATAAAGGAATTTCATTACTTTTGAGGATCAATCAACCTTAGAGTAAATTAAAAATGCTTAAAACACCGATATCTGACATTTAAAAAATGTAGTACGTGATAATCTGTGGTTATTTTAGAATGATATTGGTTATTATTACTTCAAATCCAAACTGTAGCAATTATGAAAATCCCGTAGAAACCTCTGAAAACCCTGATTATAAATCACTTTTAAGGTGCTAATTGTCAATTATTGGTGGGAAGGCATTATATTTTAAAAATAAAAAAAAAAAATTTTTGTTCTACTTCTTCATGTTTATAATGATCAGGACCGGTTTCACTCACCACGAGCTGATAATGCTTGTGTCGTGTACGATCGTCAGTTGATAGTGCAATTGGTGATGAGCAAAACCGGTCCTGATCATTATAAACATGAGGGAGTAGTACAAAGAAAGTGTGTCCTATTATAAATGTTAGAAAAAAATTATGTTACAAACATAAATATTTTAGATACGTAATCCTATAATTAAAATCTGAAAAATTAAATTTGCAGTAGAAGATAAAAACTACCCAAAATTTTGTTTTGTAATTACCTATGATTTTAAGTTGTTACATTTTAAAACTGAGGTATCGATTTCATGTTTTGGACTTGCATCAATATCCTTCTTATGTAAAGATATTATATGCACTACTAGCGAATACCCGACATGCGTTGTAATGTCACTCAAAAAAGGAGTATTTGCAGTTTAATTCTGTTTATTGAAGTGCTTTTAGATACATAATATTTTTTGTTTTCCGTCTGGTGCATACACGAATAAATCAGAAGATTTTCTGACACGTGAGCAGTCCACATACAGCTGTCCATGTGAGAAGTCTGGATTTTCCAAATTTAGTCAACACACTTAGCGATTGTTCCTATGCTTTGTTGATGGTCATTGCAAATGCGAGTCGCACCGGAAACTGTAGACGTTTGAATTTGACTGGCATATCATTAGAATGCGTGGCAACAGTACGTCTTCCCATTTAAATTTTCCACTTCAAACCGGAAATTGGAATTTAACAATTAACACCACTTGTTATGTCGTACACGACCCGAAATGTCGATGTTTGTATCGATTTGATTCTCTTTAGATCTCAATTTTTTTCTCAGGAAACTTTGCTGGCATGAGTACAACCACTCCCAAAGTTTCATCGCAATCAGTTGAATAGTTTAGGAACGCATACGGGACAAACAAACAAACATTCATTTATATATATATATAATAAGACCTACTGTAAGTTAATTGTTCTATGCCTATAACCTTTGCGCAAGTGCAAACAATAACTTGACAAAGGATGAACGGTATGGCAGTGCATAAGATACGAACAAACACACATTGATTTTTATATATTAGATTATAAGCATTGTTTTCATAAAATAAATAATAAAAAATTATCAGAGTCATGATATTCTTGATTACACATCAGATTGGTCTTACTTGCGTTTATTTTAAGACCAATACGACATGAGTTATTCTTACTCTAGTGGTTTGACTTCTTGAGGAACTTTGAAGCAAAGGAACGTACCAACCAGCGCTCTGTTACATCATCGGTCATGGAGTGACATTGGAACTGGCTAAGTTACGTGCTGCGGAGAACCTTAATCCTGCTTGCCTCTTCTTCAGACCGGTGGGATTCCGGCATCTTGGACGACCATCGGATACTATCCACAATATGTACTTGGTAGAGCTGAGAGACTCCGACATGTCTTGGGAGAAAGCAAAGCGATTGGCGGAAAACAGGGAATCATTGAGGCGCCGCAGATGAAACGAATATGGTTGAAGAAGACAATGGTAAATAATACTTTAGGTATTATGTAACAAAATGTACGTTTGAAAAGTCTTCGCTTCGAAACTAGTGGCGACAAACTTCCATAGTTATAAAATTTCTTTGATTGGACATAAATATGATGTGAAGGGGCGTGAAATGTGTTCACGAAATGAAATGCTTCCGGTGACCCGAAAATTTTGGAAAGTTGTCGGGACCGGTCCCGCGGGGAAAACCGCTTCCTTCGCCAGAATTTTCCTCCAGCCTGCCTGCCTGTCCTCACAAATAAAAATCACAAAAGAAAACGGAACTCGATTTGATACTTTTTTTAAGATAAAATAAGGTTTCAGAGTTTTGTAAGAAATATATGTCAGTCATGTTTTTTTTTCGCATTTCGCTAAATATTTTTATAAATAACTTTCTGACGTTGTAATAAGTTTATTGAATAAAAGATATTTCCGAAAAACCTGTAATCTGTATATTATATATGGTTAATTCAGTGATTATGGCCACAATGAAAAGTTATAAATAATACGACATCAGCTTTCGTCAATAAAAATGTAGTTTCAAAGTAATCTTTAAATATGCCATAAAATTTTTAAATTATTTTAAAAGAAAAGGAAAACACAATATGGCATTGTAGTTGACACCTATACCCCCCTCTTTCCAATGAAAAAACATATAATATTAATTACATTTAAATAAGAAAAAAAAAGTCAAAAATATAATTTACGAAGTCAGTTACTGAATATATTTACGGTAGTGCTTTGTCTAATAATATGGTATCTCATATTGCCTATGGTTATAATTTAAGACATCGGCTGAGGGTGCTTGATGGAATTTCAATATCAAATTTGGATTTCAAAGCTGCTCATTCAAAATTGGCAAGGAATTTAACTGGGCTCTATTAATTTCCAAAATTTCTTGATAAAATAATTTATGATCCCCCATGTTTTTATGCAACAGTTTAACCCCACCATCCGCACTGTGGCTCTCAGACGTATAATATCTTACCTCGTAAATAATATTTGTCGTATTTGTATCTTCTATATAAACGTTAGACACTGTTTACTGTCTGTCAGTTTGAGTCCATTCGTGAGCTCGAATGCCTGAAGATGCCGAAAGGCGAAACCCGGGTCGTTAGTAACAAAATACATGGAAGTGTACGAAATCTCAATCATCCAAATTTAAAAAAATTGCCTATTGTGTTGAGAAAAAATTAAAAATAAGGTAATTTTTTTAAAAATTGTGAAATAAATGGACCCAATGGCATAAAAGTGAAACAAATACTTGGAAAAATGCTTCTTTTATGTCAGGGGTGGCGTACCTTTTTACATGTGTGTTCCAAAAATCCCCAAATAATATATACATCTTCAACTGTCTTACGTAGCGTGAAATTATTTAATAGCATGGTCCGATAATATAGAATGCGATCATTCACCTTTTCAAACAATTTTTAATAAGGGAAAAAAGAAAAAAAAGAGTTTTTCAAAATTTTATTAAAAAAGTTAAAAAAAAACACACTTTACTTTTTAGGATTAATAAAAATTTTGTTGCTGTACATTCAATGCCAAATACTTAACACTCAGCTCATATGTCGTCACTTTTAGTAAAACGCACACCCAACTAGATTCATCAGTTCAACTATTTCTTGTACAAAATTCGTTTAGAAAAATAATGACAATGGAAGAGAAAATTGATAACATTGCCATCGCTAGTCGAAAAATTTATGTATGAAAAAATAAATTAAGTATATCTTATCCATGAGTTATATATTTGAAAAATCTGTTAATTTTTAAGTGCCAGCTAGATTGTTGAACTTGCCATCTCTGGCACGCGTGCAATGGGTTCACCACCCCTATACTATATTATTTGTTTTTTATGTATTTTTAATACGGAGCTTAAATCTCGATATATCGGGATTTTACTTTCTGGAACCTGTCGATGTATATTAATTTATATTGACACGACAACTACTGATCGCTTAGAAGAGTTAGGTAACAATGTTTGAGGAATAGATATTTAGTGCGTTTCATTATCTTAAAGCAACCATCTGAATTAATTAAGTTTTATAGTATTCTGAGAAACTATAACATATATAATATTACCCAAAAATCACATTTTTTTTTTATCGTTAAGTCATTAATTTTCACGGGAAAAAATGGTAATCATGCCCATATAATTAAACGGTTTTAAAAATATACCTCAATCCAAGGTCAAATAAAAGGTAAGTAATTGCATTCGACAAGTAGCAAAGTAAACAATGATTCAGTCACAGGTGCCCTCTCACGGAAATCAGTTGACTCAGTCAATAATTGAAAGCTTTCCGGAAACTACCCTTATTAACTTAATTTAGGATGTTTTTCCTTACTCGGTTGTCGATTTTATTTGACCTAAATCAAACCCAGCAGCTTACCTGCCACTGTTTTCTACGAGAAAACTCGTCAGTACTAAGGGAAAGCTTTTGATTAATTCGCATCCGATGAAGAATATTTATGGAATCTCAATAAAAATTTTTTAAAAAAGTTGTTTTGACAAGAACTGGTCAATTATTTTTTTTGAAAAAGGTTGGAATTGCTGTCCTACTAACATCATGTTGAATCAAATGATTTTTAAAAAATATTAAGTGCCAAAATGTAAACTAAAATCATAGTAACTAAACTCTTTTGACGACAGTAATTTTTGAATGGTACACACTGAAAGCCAAATAATAATAATTGTGTACAAAAATTATAAACATTATCATTACAATTTTAAAGGTTTTAACTGTCAGTTCTTGGTGGAAAGGCATTACATTTTTTAAATAAAAACCGTTAGTTTTTTACTACTTTATCATGTTTATAATGATCGCAACCGGCTTTGCTAAATACTATTCGTGATGAGCAAAATCGGCCCTGTTCATTATAAACACGTGGATGTAGTAAAAAACAAATTGTTTTTAAAATAAAAAGATCAGTACATTTTTACATAAAAAATGTGTTTTTTACTTGACACATCAGGATATGAACTCCTAGTGGAGGTATCTTCAATAATTCCACAAACTCTCTTTTTCAAAGAGAGTAGGGATGTAAGGATTTGGGCTAGGACAGGTTTTTAGGGTCAGATGGGTAGGAGATAATTTTGTGAGAAGACCCGGATCGAAAAGAGGCGAATGGCTGGTTATCGAACGTCCTGGAAGAGCTATGATCTCAAACAAACACTATTTCAAATCCAGTTTAACACTTATTTATTTTTAAAAGAAGATGCAGTGGTTAACATTACACAAAATATAATCTTAACACCTAAAATTAATTCTACATGTACATTTAATCAGCAACTGAATTTACTTTAAGTTATAATACAAATGACACGACAAACGATTTTAAATTAAGTCCAATGCAAACCAAACACAAACAATTCACGTCGTCACCTGCGCCGACCACGAGGTCGGCAACTCACCTCCACTCGACAGATCGTAATCGACTGTGTACACATACAATTCAAAAAACTCCCTGCATCGTCGGAGTTACCCCTTTCCGTCAAAAATGGACTAGTTCAGCGGACGTGCCCGGCGGCTATTGAATGGCTTGGCAACAAGAATCGGCCGATTCTCCGAATTATTGTCGTTACCGCTAGGCAATTTCAGTTCTGGACACTAATGAAACTTAAACTTAACAAAAAAAACCAGGGTGTGTCATTTGAACATTCGAAAAACAAGCAAAAAATCAAAACTTATAATTATACATAAGTGAACATAGATTTTATAGGGTTTCCAAAAGGCTTTTCTCGTTTTTTTTCACAATGTTAGTATGTCTTGTGTGTTTAATATGAAAAATTAAAGATTGCATCAATGGGTCAGCGCTCTGAGACCAAAAGGGTTAAAATACATTTAACATTCTATTATATACATCGCATACTATGTAATAATATTGCTCATTACTCTATCGTTTTTTAGAATCTGGCTTACCTGTTAGCATATGCATACAGCTTTAGAAGGTAAATATTTGTTATCTTTAACCTTTCGCTCGCTAAAGATACCATAAAAGCAAATTTAGCATCTAAAAGCGAAAAAAGTTTCTACACGAACATAATAAACGGCACATCTAAAAAATGTACAACGTTCCGCTTAGCTGGCGTGGTAAATTGTGTACCTTCCGGTCTACATGATTAGAGAAGCATTCATTTATCAGCGTTAGTTATAAATTGGATGTCACTTGTACCGAAAGCTTTTTTCAAACCAACAACAGTTTTATTTTAAAAGCTTACATGATATTTTAAAATAACTTTTAATAAAAATATCACCATCGTTATAGTGGCAGAAGACGTTCAGTCAACAAATCTTGTTCTATCTATATTCTAAGTATCTTAACCAGCACTTATTAAAGAAACCTATTTATGATTTTTTTTAATCATTGACAAATTTGATGAAAGTATTCGTGTTTCAATATCATATCAACTGATGTCTTCATTAATAAAATCAACTAATTAAATTTGTATGCATAATATATTGATTTTAAGTGGTGAAAAGTGTTTCACATACTGAAGAAGTATCTTAAATTAACGTTATAGTAAGCTTTTTTCACTTAAATATTGATTCAAGATTTATTTTACAGAAATTTATTAAGGATCTTGAAGAGAAAGATTTTGTTTTTTAATATGTACTGTAAACTGTAAGTCATTTCTTCAAATGCGTTACAAACGGCTTCCCTTCTAACGAATACAGTATTGCAACTAGTTACGCATAGTGTTTTTACTTTCGTAGAATGGAGTTAAGAAGGAAAATAAAATTGATTTCAGTTTGAGGTATTCGATAAATTTGCAACATCATAATATGGGGATATTCTTAATTCCTCGTTAGATTCAACGTCGAGTAGACTAGATAAACTCTACCAAGAGACTGGACACTTAATATCACTGAAACTGAGTGGTTGAGGAAGTCATATTTGTTTTTCTCTCTGTACATTTTCTTTTCTCAAGCAAAATACTGGATGCTTAAAATGTCAGCCCCGTGCACTATGAATCAAGCGAAGAACATGAAGAATAAAATTCTTTCTTTTCTCGATCGCTATTAGGTTATGGTTATGTGAAAAATGGTTGCATGAATCATTTGCATTGATAATTAAAATAAATCATCGTTTCAAATGTATAACAAATATAATTACGAAAATTTCTTCGCATTCTTTACAAAGTTTCAGTTTTTTAATATATATACGAAAAAAAGAGACTATGATGAAAATATCCATAATAAGCCTGGACTCAATAGGTTTATAGTAATCCACAGCTTAACCGTCTTAAACGAAAACTTCGAGTCTTAATCGAATAATAAGTTTAATCTAAGTTGTTTTAGAAAGTTTAACGTGTCATAGTCGCTGTGTTTTAAAGGAGAAAAAAGATGTTTTAAGACACTCTTAACTTCTTTATGAACAGAAGATTTCACAGCAATTGAAAAACCAAAACATAAAAAAATAGATTTCATTTAAGTGTTTTGTTAAAAAGTTACATTATCGGGTCATTGTTTTACGTGGTTTTTCGTCTAGACAGAATCATAAACAAAAAAAAAAAAACAAAAAACACTTTGACATTTTTCGCATTTCAATTATCAAGGCTTAAGAGGTATACAAAGGTTTTGCCTGAGCTATTATACCCAAAATAATGATATACCCAACCAATTAAAACTGAAAAAAAAAATTGAAATAAAATGGCGGTTTGTTTTCACCGCTTTGATTTAATAGTCGTTATAATTTTTTCATCGTAAATAATTGCTATTGATATTAAATATTTTCACGCAAAAATTTAATTAAAAAATTCTATTTGACTATTCATAAATCTATTTTTCAGGCGCTGAATGCTTCAATAGAAGTTAATGAGATTCTCAAATTGTTTTTCAAATTATAAAAAAACAAAGCGAAAATAAAAATATAAAGTAAAACAATACATATAAATATAAGATGTCAACCAAATTTAATTATTGTTGAATTCTATCATTAAAAAGACTGTCAGTCAATTGAATTAACTATACAACGTTACTATAGCTGAATAGTCAACGTGCACTCGTCTGATACTTAAAACTGGTGGCAGTGTCACATTTCAGCATTCGCTCAATGTGCTTGATACATTGATTAAGAGAGAGAAAGTTTAATATTCCCTGTTACAGGTAGATAAATCAACAGATATTGTATTGTAATTCATTATGAAACATATTAAACATTAAATGCCAGGTCCGTGGTGCAGTGGTCAAATTTCACTAGTTTTAATCCCAGTACAGACTATTTCATTAATTTATTTTTCAATATATCTATTGATTTCTGTTTGAAAACATGGACATTTGTGATCTATAAATTTCCATCCCACCTATCCGTTCTAAAAAACGTAGCTAGAGCGATTAACTAACCAATAGTCCTATCATAGCCTTATCTCAGTATTTCTACTCTCTTAGCAAAAACGAGATCGAGCAAGCAAGTAACAAGCATATTTTCGATGGATTCGGCGGTAACTTTGTGGAAATTCGTTTTTAAGTAGAATAACTATGTTATCAATTTTATATTAATTAACAAGATTTTTTGTATAAAAACTTATCTTAAGATACCTCTATGAGGAGGCCATAACCTCTAAGTTGGGAGCGGACATAGTTAAACATTAAACAACTTAGAGTAAAACTTTAAATATAAACTTTAATATAACATCAAAAGCTTTTTGTAAAAGTTAGATATTAGACACATACCAAAAACCAATATTCCGAATACAATGTTCCCGCACACTCTCTTTTAGTCCATTGTGCCTTGTCAAAATTTAATGATGCTAGTATGGACTGATTTGACAGGTTATGCATCCAATAAGCTCTATTTGAAAAGCCTGACTTGCAGCTTTCATTATCGCTTCTCGAGCCACCATCATATTAATCTGTACCTCAGAGGCAGACGGATGCAACTCCGTTTTTTGTGAACATGAGTTTTTGACAGATTCATCATGTTAAACGCATTATTTATTAGTGGTAGAAAGATACAGAACCTAGCTGATATAATAAGAAGTATAGGCATAACATAAAGATGCAAGTGCTATATTGTTTATAATAGAAGCAGAAGGATGCAAATGGAGTTGCATCTAATCAGTTTATGATTTAAACTAATACATTAGTATGCAACCGTCTTTGAATCTCTCTGCTTCGCAATAATTTTGTGTCTATGGGTACACTTATGTATAAAATATATTTTTTAAATGTAATATGTATTAAATTTGGATTATTGAGATTTTGTACACTTCCATCTATTTTGTCATTAACGATCCGGGTTTCGCCTTTCGGCATCTTCAGGCATTCGAGCGCACGAATGGACTTGGACTGACAATATGCCGAAAGCCGAAACCTGGGTCGTTAGTGACAAAATACATGAAGTGTACAAAATCTCAATAATCCAAATTTGATATTGAAATTTCATCAAGCTCCCTCAGTCGATGTCTTAAATGAAGTAATATGTATTGTTTTAGTTAAACCTTAAAATTGTTTTGTTTATACAGATACATTGCTTTATTTTCACTGAACTACAAAAAGAGAAATGAGATAATATCCTTATATTTTATGGAAGTTATGAGTATTTAATCAAAACATAAATTGTTTTTAGGCTCTCCTGAACAATTTGGTATATGTGTCACTTAGGATAGTAATGGTGTAACTCCAAAATTACGAAAAATGAGTTTATACCTCAAACACGTACAAACGATGTTATTCTATTAGTTTAATAATGGTGCACCTCTATATATACTCCTAATTTCTTTAAAAAACTGTTTTTTGTTTTTATATTTCCATATTTAACGATATTTTTAGTACTTCCAATATCAGAATAAGAGTGAAGTCTCGCAAGAGACTTCGCTACTAAACTAACGTTTAAGTTCTTCAGTTGATTGAAAAACAGTTATTCTTGGTTGTTATTTGATCTTAAAAACATTTTACAAAACCTTGATTTTCTCAAAACTTCAAAACTGGAGTTACACTATTATTATTCTAAGTGACACATATGGCAGTTGCATCCGTCTGCCTCTGAGGTACAGTTATTATTCATCGACTGCTTTGTGTTACCCGCGTCACTTCTTTCACTAGTGTTTTTGCATCATGATTTTTTTCATCACGGTGCTTACAGAATATATATACCAACGGATAAACAATACGATTGAATTATTCAATACGTAGGAAGAAGTCGACACGTTTGTTGGTTCAAAACAACGATGCATTTTACGCGTGCATATTTATGTCATTATTTGTGATTTAAAACTTTAATGGTCTAGCGAAGCGATCATAACATGTATGTGTTATCATGTCATGGTCATTTGGATTGTTATTTTATTTTTTAATGAATAACTCTGCATCAAACGAACTATGACACTCGTTAAAACGCTGTGATAATGTTGACAGAAAAACTTTTGCTTACGCAACAAAGTCCTACAACGACATTTCCGTAAATACTTACAATAAAATAAACAATGTCCGCTTACAACCTGGAGCATACATACACATAATAAAGCTTATCTAAAGAAGTTGTACTAGATAACTGGTTTATATTTAGTCACTCAATCTCTCATTTTTGAAGAATGTACGGATATAACGATGGTGTTAAGAGAGAAGTACGCTTATTGACCCTGTTATGTCTAATTTTTAGTATTGGATAGTTGGGAGGGAATTAAGAAACAAACTAGTTGCCCCACCTCCGTCTGTTATATGTACGCAAAAACAATCTAGCTTAAGCGTTTTCTTATACCAGTTGGTTGTTCCACCTCCACCCGTTATGTTGCTGTATGCAGCCGGAGTTTCACGGCCACCTTCCATAACGCAAATTTACTCATCATGTTATTGGCCTGATACACAGCTGCACGGTACCGATATTTTAGCCATGTACTATTGCTTTTAAGAAAAGAAAATATATAAAGAAAATGAAGAAAATTTGACTTGCTCAGCCACTTTGTTTAAAAGTTTTATTATACAAGTTGGTTACCCCACCTCCACCCGTTATGTGTATGCAGCGGCTGTTTCACGGGCGAATTCCAAAACGCAATAACGATCACGAAAAAAAACGGATTTACTACGTATATTCTTGGCCCGATGCAGACTTGCACGGGGCGGATCTTTTAATCTCGCACTATTGTGCTTAAAAAAAGAAAATATATACAGAAAAAAAAAGAAAATGTGACTTGCTTTAAGTCACTTAGTTTAAGCGATATTAAGTATACTGAAAATCCGCTGTAACGCTACAGTTTAATCCAATCCGCGTTGAATCTAAAGAGGAATCGAGAATATCCCGCTCCTCATATGATGTTGCAAATTTATCGAATGCTTCAAAGTTAGCCTTGGTTGAGATCAAGTCAGAGTGGCCTATTGGGCCCGTATGAGGACGGACCACTGCAAACAGCTCTGCTTCAAACAATCCCACAGAACGAATTAATTAAGGAACTTTAAATATCCATGTCTTCAAAAATGTATCTATAAAATGCAGATTGGAAAATGTGGACATTTAAAACCGAAGACAACAATGTTGATCACTCGGCTACAAGACTGGCAATTGCCTTAGAAAAAACGTTACCAGGAACGTTCCGAAAAAAGTGAGCTATATTAAATTTTCATTTTTTGAAAATGAAAAAAAAAGCAATGCCAGATGGTATATCATTAGGGGGATAATAAAATTGATGTAGAAGGAATCGTTCGGACTGAAAAACACACACTTCTTGGCGAAAGTTTGCTTACAGCCAAACACTTGTGGGGAACAATTTGGAAGACAAACAAGAGGTTTGTGGAGCTTCTGTTGTCTTTCAACCTTGCAAAGTGGGGAAGCACTGTTTGTTTATATTTTACGTAGGTAGGCAGTGACGGATTAGGCGGAAAAGAGAATAAGACAATAACCGAGCGGGGAGATATTACTTACAACGAATAAAACACTTTGAGGATATTGGATAATAGTACTGTATACTTTACTTGTATATTCGGTGTATATTCGGTATTGCGTTATTTGAAACAAATACATGAATTATATGCCAAAAGTGAATTTGATTGATGAACAAATATACATTTATTACTTGTAATATATTTATGTTGTTTTAATAGTTATAAGCTTTCATGTTTTCACTTACGTATTATTATCATCGGATCCGTGGTGCAGTGATCAATTTCAGTGGCTTCGGTTATGGATTTTAGAATTTGAAGTGGGGAGTGTCAATATGCTCTACATTGAGAGTGGACAAATTGTGTTACATTGTAAGATTAAATTAAAGACAGCAATATTGTTCATCACCTTGGTATTGACATAATCAACTGACACACCCTGGTTTTTTTTTGTTAGGTTTAAGTTTTAAGAGGGTCCATAACTGAAATCGCACAGTGTTAACGAAAATGATCACTAGAAATCGGCCGACTCTTGTCGCAAAGGGCGCTCGTTCAATAACCGGCGGGCACATTCGCTGGACGAGTCCATTTTTGACGGAAAGGAGTGTCTCAGACAATGCGGAAGTCTTCTATGATTTTATGTGTTGTTAGTCGATTACGATCTGTCGTGCCGGGCTAGCCGCCGGCCGTGGCTGACACGGGTGACGTTGTGAATTGTTTGTGTTTATTTTGAATTGGACTTTAATTTAAAATCGTTTGTCGTGTCACTTGCATTATAACTTAAAGTAAATTCATGTGTTAAGTAAATTTAAATGTAGAATCAATTTTAGGTGTTAAGATTATTTTTGTGTATTGTAAACCACTGCATCTACGATTAAAAATAAATAAGTGTTCAACCGGATTTGAAATGGTGTTTGTTTGAGATCCCAGCTCTTCCAGGACGTTCCATAACCAGCCATTCGCCTCTCTTCGATCCGGGTCATCTCACAACATTCTCTGTTCACAAGAGTCGAAATATTTATTATTTATAATTTGATATACCAGTCCACCTCTGCTTTAAGAATATCAACATGTTTTTAATAAAGCTCGATATAAAATTGAGAAACATGTTTTGTAGTAATTAAAACTGAAGATTGTTGACGATAATAATTTTATCTTTGACAGCACACAGAATAATATCGGATACAAAACAGATTTAGAAAATTATGTTGTCTCGCGGAACTTTACCGCCGTTCTTCGGTTCATAATAAATAAGCTGCCTCGGGACTAGTGTTGTAAATAATTTGCACACGTGTCTGCTGTTACTATGCTGATGGTTAAATTTGCGTAATTCTAAGAAATTCTAAATTGTTAAAGTCAACATTCTCTTAAGTTGTTTCATTATATATATAAATACATGTATTGTCTTGGAAAAAATTCTTAAGGGAAGAATGAATGTCGTTCGAAAAAAATTATCGAAATGCATCAACAATGGTTTATTTGATTAAAAAATTAAATCCATTAATTGTTTATAATATGATTATTTTCCAGTCGTTATTATCAAAACAGTGTTAAAACTAATACAGATATCAATTTGGTTACTAAACTTAGCGGTAATATTTTTTCTCTTAATGTGAATTATATATAAACTATCTACTAACTGTCGATCCGAATCTATCTGTGTACCCGAATGCCTGAATAAGCCGAAAGGTGAAACCCGGGTCGTTAGTGACAAAGCGTATGGAAATGTACAACATTTGAACGATTAAAAATTTATATTGAAATTCCATCAATTCCCTTATCTTAGAATGTTCTTTCAACGTATATTGAGAGTAGAGGCCAGCTTATAAATATATCATCGTGGTATAGGAGAACATGACCAAGTGTTAAATATTTAAGGGAACCGCTTGAGCACATCGACTGTCCAATTTCAAAACCTAGTAACTGTTTTTCTTATCTCGAAATTCTATTCTTAGCAATTTTCTTGAAAATATGTCATAATACTTAAACTGCTTTTTTCAAAATATCGACTGAGGGTGTTTGATAGAATTTTAGTAACAAATATGAATTGATTTAATTTTGTACATTTCTATGTATTTTTTACCTGATAATGCCTGAAGATACGGAAAGGCGAAGTAATCGTTAGTAATGAAATACATGAAGAAAATTTCAAAGATTCAAATTTTCATAAACTGCTGTTAAACTGTGTGGAATCAGTGAACTCAATATTGCAAATTTTTAAATTGGTTTGATCTTCCTGAAGATATAGGGTCACATATTACAAGTAAAAACGCTTGTTAGGATTGGAAAGCCAACTTGTAAACAATCAAAGAAAAAACCCAATTCTTCATTCAAATTTACAATTAAAATTTTACTTAAAATAATTATTTATTTCTCAATAAAACTAAAACTATTAAAATATTATAACCTTTTAAAATACCTTCATATGTCTACTTAGCTTAACATTGCATAAGATTTTTTTAGGAAAGCTTTTTAATAAGCTATGAAATTCAGTCTCAATGGGTTATGTTATTGGTGTGGCAATGAATCAATCATTAAGCTCACGAAATCTTCATAATAATTCATTTTTTAACGATATTGGTCATTTATTCATTATTTATTTAATGAATGTCACAATATGGAAAGATGCAATAAATTATAGTAATTCATTGCACCTATAAACGGAATTTGTGGAACGGCACCCACTTGCAGTGAGTGTTTGAATGCAATTGAACGTTGACTGTTCACTTTATCTTTCGAAGGAAGCAAAAGATGCAGACCGTAAAATTGCAAACCAAATTCTAAACTAAAACTTGTTCAAGAGACAATCGAATGTTGGGCGATAAAAATGTATTGGCTTTTTCACAGGATGTTAAGTCGAGGAAACAACGCAGTAAAGGAAACGATGGTTGTTTCGTTTTATTGGCAGGTGATGAAACACTTTATTCAAGAACTGTAAAGCGTTTTGTTACGTACGACAAAACTTTCTTTATAGACAGATACAACCATATGCAAAGGAGTCTAGGGAAGAATTGTTTTATTAGGTTTATTTTTATAATATAGTAAATCGTTTCAAACGTTTCAATATGAGATATCTAAAAGCAATAACCGATATTCCAGTTCACATGCATTGAAGTTATTAAATATGACATCTTTAATATCATGTCGTTATAACAACTCAAACTATGCTTAATTCACTGCTCCCTACCCCCAGTAGAAATGCCTTTAACTTACATATCCTGACATCTGTGATGTTATCATAGCAACGCTAAAACACGTATTGTAATCGATTGTTATCATAGCAACCCGAAATAAACAACTAAATAAATGTCAGAAATAATTACATCGTCAATCTTTTATGCATCTTCCTAGTCATAATATCAATGATGTTTTAGCTAATTGATGTAACCCTCAAAAAATATGAAAATTAGTTAATGATTGGATCTCATTTTAAAGACGACAGAACAGGTTCCGGCCAAATTGCGATAATTAGAAACATAAATTGACCACTTTCTCACTTCATGTAAGCTACTAATATATCGTCACTCACTATGTATAATCCCGTATCAGCAAACACGAAAATTTACAGAAGTGCATTTCAAAGATTAATAACGCTCTCTCCTGAACAATTTAAATTTTGAGAATTACATCAATTCGCCAAAACACCGTCGATATATTAGCTGTCCAGTACTGCCCCCAACAATTTCACGGAACATCATCTCGTACACCTTTTCATATGTTTTCGCTTATCACAGTTAAGCTGGGAACTATATTTTTTTACTGTCAGATGAATGCTAATGAGAGGCTAATTTAAATTAGGAAAAACTTTCGGAACATAATAATTTTTACAATTCGTGGCCGTATTCTAGTGCACTTTCTTTGAAGTTATTAAATTTGACATCTGTAGTAAGATTTTCTCGTAAAAACGAAAACATTACTAAGTGGCGACTTCCAGCGGTTTCCTACTGTATTGTACTACTGGCTTGGAGATCACTGTTAGATGACTTAAGGTTTATTCATATATAAAGAAGAATATACCCTCTAGTACACATGCCTTTAACTTACATATTCCTACATATTTTATGTTACCATAGGGACGCTTATTATTTTGAAGTCGTATTTTGGTCGACTGTTATCATAGCAACCCGAAATAAACAATTATATAAATCTCAGACATAATTAAATATCCTAGTGTTCATATATTTATTTACTCGACTCAAATGAAAGAAAAACACTTAAAACGGTAAAAGCATCGAATGAAAATAATAAGTAGCATGCGTGACTTTAGGAACATGTACCACGAAAAACATATTTTTTAAACATGTGAAAAGTTAGACAAACTTCATGAAAGCAGCGTTGATTATTGCGCACATCGCTTAAGCCTACCTAAAGAGCACAATAGTTTCATACTTCAAACTTACACTTGGTTAACGCTTAAATACTCAAATTTGAAAGTGTTAACTTTTATAAGAAAGAAACCCAAAGCAAAAAAGTACACTGTAGCTTTAAGTACACTGAGAAAAACTTTGTTAACGTATTCAAAAATACACTTACTGTAAAGCAAAATATCTACAATAAACTTTTTTAAAATTGTGTTTACGATTACACTTTCTACTGTTGTTTATTTTTACTACAAAATGCTCCTTCATAAATTCCTATAAAGGTAGGTTTCCAAAATAGAAATATTGGCAGATAACTCTACCCTCGGGCTTGTATGCATAATCTGTATCGGATATCTATTTAAAGATTCAAATATTTATACCGTTGTGAGTCCCGTTTATCGTAATACACTTCCGGGAAAATATTTATCGGAAAACGCATGAAATTTTAACGGAAATGTATAAAATAAAATAGATATATATGTGTTTATTTGCAAAGTCAAACGAGATTATACATAGTATTGTAAAACTGAGACAAAGAGCTTAAAATTTTCATAATAGTGGTGTAGTTAGTGGTGGAATAACTAACTTTTCTATATTTTATAGTCTGATAAAAATAATTAAATAATTATTTCAGTTTTTTAAGATATCGACTGAAATTTCAATATCAAATTTGAATTGTTGAAATTTTGTGCATTTCAATGTATTTCGTTACTAACGACACGGGTTTTACCTTTCGACATCTTCAGGCATTAGGGCACAAGAATGAACTCTGATAGATTGTTGTGTTTAAAATATTTTGTATTAATTGCGAATAAAGAAATCGAATGGAGCAAGTGGAGAATATGGAATAAGGAGACAGAAATGATAGTATTACAAAATATGGAAAAATGGGTAGCTCAGTGGAGAAATAGGATAGAGTTGTCACAGGGAAGTAGATAAGGTTTGCCAATCTCGGTACACTTTAATTAGTTCTGTAAGGAGAAATACATGTGGTAATTAAATTATGGGCGCCAGGCGTGAAGATACACGCCGAACGAAAGATAATAATAATGAAAATACGGTAACCGTTAAAAAACACAATTAATATGGTTGCGGAAACCGTAGATGCACAGAATTTAAATTATAAAACAAATAAAAACGGAAATAACACAACAGTACAATATTTATGAACAGATGGTTACACTTAAACAAGAAAACTATTTTAATGTATATATAATTACGACCTTATAGATATAACAGCTAGGCGACGAACCCGGGTGTCAGAGACCAATCGCCGGCACGTTCCCCACACTTCCTGCTTGTTCAACATCCTGACGCGTAAGCAAGTTTTAACGCAATTATTTCTTAACTTGGCGGGGCTTCCCCTTGGTCTCCTACCAACGACGCAGCGATGTACTTATTGCCGATAGGTGACGATTGTCATGTTGCGAAGAAATCGTAATAAGAAACTAAATAGTTTATATTGTTTATAGATAAGATAAAATACGACAAAATATTAGTCTCGGAAATTAATACTTGAATTACTCCCAAAAAGAAACAACAACATTATTTCAGTATTTTTTTAAGTTATGACACTGCGTCCATTGTGAAGTTTATCGATTTCAAATGGGGATATCTCAACAGAAATTTTTCTACAAGAACTGCTGTACAAATTCTTTGTTTTTCATCAAATAAATGAAGATATGGAAGAATAAGGCTAAGATAGTGCTAGTGGTTTACTGATTGCTCTCACTGTGCCTCATTTTGAGAATCGGATGTGTCGGAAAGAGTTTTAGATATCAAAAACATCCATACCTTCGAACATGAAATCCATAAATCGATTGAAAAATTATTTTAAAAGAAAAAATAAGCTGTCTTAACTGGGATTCAAATCCACGAGATCTGTAACTGAAGTCGACGACGTTGGCCACTGCACAACGGACTCAGATATTATGTAACGAGAAGAGAAGACTGAACAGACAGAACCATAATAACACGACGACGCTTGCAGACTTTCACGCGCGTGATTACGGGCTGGATGTCATATCTTCGACAGAAACAATATATTCATGTATTTTGTCACTAACGACATTCGAACGCACGAATGGACTTGAATTGACAATTAGTAACAAAATACATGGAAGTGTATTAAAATCTCAATAATTCAAATTTGATATTGAAATTCCATCAAGCACCCACAGTCAATGTCTTAAATTACAATATGTTGGGATAAAACTTTGACCAGACAGCAATAGTGGCTAAATAAAATTGTGCGTACTTCTGAGAAGTATAACAAATGTTCGATAAAAACCAAATAATATTGTGATGTTAAACTCTTCATAAATAACAAAATAAATAATTTGAATTATTGAGATTTTGTAGATTTCTATGTATTTTGTAATTAACGACCCGCGTTTCGCCTTTCGGCATCTTCAGGTATTCGAGCACACGATTGGTTTCAAACTAATACAAACAGATAACATGGGGGATCATTAATTATTCTATCAAGAAAGTTTGAAAATCAACAGAGCCCAATTAAATTCCTTAGCAATTTTGAACAAACAACTGAATCTTCCAAATTCTCCTCTATTGTACCCTTTACGTGAGATGAGTCTGTAAAAAATAAAACATGAATTAACAATCAAAAATAAACATAAATTAACAATCAAAGTAATGAATTTCCCATATTAATACATCGGTCTATGGTCACCCTAACGTGAAATTGGAATTTCTTGGAATTGCATTTAAAAAAACCCTTTCACCCCTCTGTTCAGTCGTAATGTGGTCACTAGTCCAGTATTTTATTTTGTACTAGTGAGTACCCGGCATGCGTTGCAATGCCACTCAAAGAAAGAAAGGGTTTGTGTTTTAATTTTGTTTATTGAACTGCTTTTGGATTAGAGGTCTGCACAGGCCGAAATTTCATAGTTTTACCCAGTTCGAGCCCACCATCTTCAGGTCTGGCCCTACCCGAACCCGAGTTTCAATATCATACTTGTTGTAACACAATATTTTTGTTTTCCGTCTGGTGCGTACACGAATAAATCAGAAGGTTTTTCCTAGATGTCGCTGTATGTACGTATTTGATTATTTTTTTTCAATTTTAGATTTTCAATTTTTTTTCTTCAGAACCCTTCACGGGTGTGTGCACAAAAACTCACCGAAGTTTCATCGAAATCGTATGAATGGTAAAGGAACGCGTAAAAGACAAACAAATATTTATTTTATATAATATTTCCCGGCATGATCACAATAAGTCCTTCGCGATCGCGATCGGTTGAGTAGCTTAGGAGCCTATAAGATCCGGACAAACCAACAAACAGACATTCATTTCTATATATATAGATTTCCCGGCATGATCACAATAAGTCCTTCCTGAAAGTTTCGTCGCGATCGGTTGAGTAGTTTAGAAGCCTATAAGATCCGGACAAACCAACTAACCAACAAACCAACAAACAAACATTCATTTTTATATATATATAGATAGATAGATTTTTTTTTTTTCATGTCCGCTCCAAATGTGGAGCATATGGTCTCCTAATGGAGATATCTTGACAGAATTTTTTCGTCGTGAACTGCTTGTCACTCAGTTGCTCAACCTCTCTTTTCTTTTTCGAAGAGAGTAGAGATAGAAGGATAGGGCTATGACAGGACTAGTGGTTAGCTAATCGCTCTCGTTACGCCCCGTGAGGATGGGATTGGTGGGAGGGAGGACTCAGAATACGAACAGAAATCCATAAATCGTTTGAAAGATCAATCTATGAAAACCGTCGGCACCGGGAATTGAACCCGAGACATCCGTAACCGTAGCCAGCGACGAAACCAACTGCGCCACGGACGCCGACCGTAGATATAATCGTTATAAACTGTCTGTTTACATTAGTTTTAGTCCACTTGTGTTCTCGAATACCTGTAGATGTCGAAATTCGAAAAAATACATGGAAATGTACTAAATCTCAATAATTTAAATTTGATATTGAAATTAAATTAATAATGTATCAACAGCTGTATGAGTAACATTATATATATTATTATGGATCATTAAGTGTAATTCAAAGAGTACGTCATAGAGGAAACGAACATCCATTCAAAAAAGACATGATTTATACAAAAGTTATGTTATTGAAAATATGTTAAAAAAAACTTCCCTTGGCAACATAAAAAACCTCCTTTACGCGAATGTTAAGGAGGCGAAATGTTGTGACTTATGCGTTGCGGATGTGAATGTGGGTTCCTTCGGGAAAACGCACTTCCTGGAGAAATATCCCTCGTAATAAGAATGTTTTCGAGTTAAACTTTAGTCATAGGCATTTTTTTCTGCTTTAAATTTAACCGTTACAGTCACCACGAGGACTATTTTCGCCTTTTTGTGACACCTAAAAATAATTTAAGATATTTATGTCATATGAATCCGTACATTTATCACCAATTAATTACTCCAGTAATAAAAATAATGACATTAACATTATAATAATCATCTGATATTCACCCTAACAAAACCCATCAATTCAAAATTCAGTACGAATCTTTATGCTATATTTTTTTCAAAATTGCATTTTAATGTGTTGATTATTTCTTGATCGCTTGCAACTGCAACTACTGCTTAGTAATTCTTTATGCAACTTTTTTTCTAATTAAGGTTAAAAGTCATCATTTAAATATCAGTATTAAAGTTAATTAAAATATAAATGTAGTTCATAGACTTGGTTATATTAATTTTAATTGATTTGTCTTATATAAAAACAATATAAATTATTATTTACTGTCGGTTTGAGTTCATCGTATACCCAAATGCCTGAAGATGCTGAAAGGCAAACCTTGGTCAATACTAACGAAATACATGGAAATGTACAACATTTTAATAATAAAAAAATAATAAAATTCCAATATATTGCTCGAATGCTTCACCATAACTAGGATATAACGATTTTATTGAATTTTTCTGTGAATAACTTCAATTCTTGCAGAAATAAATACTTTGTTTTTAATTCTCATTAAATTAAACATAAAAAATAGCATATTGTGAATAATAAGATTAAAATACATAATTAACATTGTTACAATATTTCTAACAATCAGTTTCAAAATAAACGGTTTTGCGTACTGAGATCGTGCTATTTTGAAACCGTAGAAAATGACATGTGAAAAGACAATTACGTGTATAAGAAATTTTCTGTTTTTCAGTATTATATTGATTAATATCAGATGTATGTGACCAAATGAAAATATATTAAGATTAATTTCATAAATGTATTGGTTATTTTATAAAATATTTTTAATTATTCTTATCCTTGTTTTATCGCGAGACATTATTATTGCCATTATCTTGCTTTAAATTAAAAGTGTTAAGTTCAAAAAAATTTCATTAGTTTTTTGATATCCATTTCGGCTTCACGCCATCGTCATAATTATGTTTAAACTTGTTTATGCTGGGTTATATACGTCAGCTGAATGCACAACTAGGTTAACTTCATTTCGTCAATTGTGCAGGAGAGCCATTTCAAAATATATCTTTATTATATTAGGCTATGAGAAATACTTCGGTTCAATAGAAAAAATCAAACTAAATATTAAAATTATAGTGAAGCTCTTTTTACACATATCAAATTAACTTCAATTTTTCTTAAAATAGGCTGAAAAAAATGATAGTTAAACTAGTTCTGCATCCAACTGACGATATACTGTTTTAAAAGTTATGATAATATTTCATCATCTTACTTATTCCAACATCATAACTTTTATTTAACGAAAAATTGTGCTTTTCAGTTATTGTAAATATAGTTCTAACGATGGGTTTCAGCCAAAATAGCTATCAACAAACTGATGAAATTCTTGTAAAACTTAACACTTAATTATTTGAACCCTACAATAATGGAGCTCTATCAAGTAAATGTCAATTCAATCAATTTATCTTGCTCCTTTAACGATTTTTTTAAATAATTCTATCACATATTAGTCTAACCATTAAAACGTGTATCAGTTGAAAATGTTTACATGCAAAACGCAATCAGTCCTGTTATTATAATAAAACTTGACAAAATATATTTTCCTTGGCACTGTGGCACTTGGTACTGTTTTTTTAAATGCTTATTGTATCTTTTCACTGCAGATCAAAAGTGAGAATTAAAAAGTATTCTCTTTGTATTGTGAATGGGTTAATGGGATAGAAATATTTTTTTAGAATCTACACATTATTTAAATACTTTAATTGCTTTTTAAATGTGTCTAATTTGGCGTTAATTTTTATTACATAAGACAATTTTAATATAAATTAAATCTATGCGTACAATTCTGAAAAAAACCCTCATTCTTTTTGTTCGAAACCGCAAATTTCCGCGGCGGGGTATTATATTTGGGTAAAAATTATCAAAATTTCTCGCAGAGTATTTGTAACGGTCTCCCAGTCTGATTTATTCGATATTTTCTAACGGAGCACAAAAGTGGAGCGGATAAAAAGAAGGCATGCGGGGAAAAATAAAAATTTTCCGATGGGGTGGGCGTTGGGGGTGGTAAAAATGGTTCACCCGTAAAAAATATGCAGGTTACCGCGAAGGTCGTCACATAAATTTGGTTACGGGTGAAAAAAAACACCCCGTCATGTCCTGGCGGGGTTTGGGTGGGGTGGGAGTCACATGACACAAGTTTTTGAAAATGTGCCTGGGGGTAGGCAATATATTAGGACGAGAAAAGTGGGGCTAGCGTATTGTGGCTCAAGTTATTGTAATAATTTCTTCTGGTCTCTGTATTACGTAGTGCAAGGGTACCCAACCTTTTTGAGGCTGAAAGCTACTTTATACTTTTTTATCGTGGCGGTCGACTTCTAATACGAAAATTATACTTTAATTTTGTTTGTATTTAATTTGTTGGATTACTCGTGAACTCTTGTCATAGTTCATGAATAAACTGTTTGATGTACCTTTTAATTTTTAACATCTGGAAGAAGTACAAAAAAATGTGTTTTATTTTTAAAATATAATGCCTTTCCACCAAGAATAAACAGTCAATACCTCAAGTGAGAATTTTATGTTTTTTGAAGTGAAATTTCTTTTGGCAGGTTATTGAATACGATGTTGACTGACATGAAAATGCAATTCCGTTACAAGTAGTCATAAAAGAATGGGGAAGCATTGAAGAATATAAAAACAGTTTGTTTTTCATTATTTAAAATACATTAAGTTATAATGTACCTGTAACTGTATCTATCCTTAACCCCCCGATGATCTATCCTACTTTAGTAAGGGTCCTACCAGCGTTTAAGAAGAAGTCCCCGGTTCGAAGAGAGTCGAGCGGCTGGTTATCCAGAGTCCTGGAAGGGCTGTGATCTCAGACATTTACATTTACTTAGCAACTAAGTTTACTTTAAGTTATATTACAAATGACACGACAAACGAATTTAAATTAAGTCCAATGCAAATCAAAAACAACAAGCAATTCACATCGTCACGTCACCTCCGCCGCGACGAGACCTCACTCGTCCGGCTCGACAGATCGTAATCGACTATCTACAAATACTTAAAAATACTCCCTGCAAAGTTGGAGCTACCCCTTTCCGTAAAAATGGACTCGTCCGGCGGACGTAGCCGGCTGCTATTGGACGGCATGGTAACAAGTTTTGGGCCGATTCTGCGAATTATTGCTGTTGCCGCTGGGTGATTTTAGTTCTGGACACTAATGACACTTATACTTAACAAAAACCAGGGTGTGTCAAGTTATAATAGGCTTGACATCTCGTTGGTCTTTCTTGCGTTTATTTTCAGACCGTTACAATCTGATTTAATTTAATTAATGAATTAAGTGGGATTCCAGCGTCCTGGATGACCGTCGAGTACTATCCACAGAATGTATTTATACTCGATGGAGCTGAGGGACTCTGACACGTCTTGTCGGATTAAAAGGAATCTGCGTGGTGGCCAAATGCTGCACATGAGCAGCGAATATGGTAAAAGAAGAAGAAAAAGAAGTTGTAATGTATAATATAATTGGTAAGATATTTGACATTGTGTAGCATTGACAATCTTTTATTAATTCGGCTTATAATAATTATATGCTTATCATGATGATTGTTTGCGTTTCCCAACAAGTAATTATTATTTGTTGCAAAGCGCAAACAGTCATCAAGCTAATCATCCACCAAACATGTTCAATATTTGGATGTAATCAATTTTATATAAGAAAACGTAGATTCACATAAACATAATCGTTGGCCAGTTCCATAGGACGATAAGTCAAAAATTTGATGTTTTTAGTTAAGTTAGCCATTATATTCCAACACCTCTCTTCTACAGTTCCTCAACAGTACAGCTTAAAATGTACAGGTTTTCTCTCAAAAAGCAGATATTTGCATATGAAAATCAGCAAAATTAAATAGTTTATCAGTTCCATATACAGACATATCGAAATATCGTAGTGTGGAAATATCCATAAAGAAACAACCTATTATCCTAAAACTATAAAGTATTGACCACCTGTTTGAATAAAAAAGTAATACAAAATAAATAATAAGTCAACACTTTTTACGAGTCAGTCTAGATGAGTCAAAACTGCGATCGGACATATCTCAAAACTACTAATTTTTAGTTGCCATATAACTATGGAACTAGGTAAGGATATGATTTTTTTTCATAAATGATTGTATGTTAAAAATATGGAAATTGTTGTTATTAGTAATTGGTATCGAGATAAAAATGCTTTGAGATCAACGGGTTGTGAAACCTTTAAATAGTTTTGTATATATATTTTGTAACGAATATAATTTTCAAATAGAGAACGCGATAAAAACAAACTTAATATCTGTAAAAACTTGATTCAATCTCATCTCTACAAAGGTGCTGTTATATTTAGTTGCGTAAATAGTGAGTGGTATATGCACTCATCAAACGTTGACTCTCTAAGGCCTTAAGGTAAATTTAAATATACGATACACCCTGCTTTTTTTTTGTTAAGTTTAAGTTTCTTTAGTGTCCATAACTGAAATCGCCCAGCGGTAACGAAAATAATTCTTGTTGCCAAGGACGCTCGTTTAATGGCACGTCCGCTGGACGAGTCCATTTTTGACGGAAAGGGGTAACTCCGACGATGTAGGGAGTTTTTTTAATTGTTTGTGTGCAGAGTCGATTACGATCTGTTGAGTGGTGGTGATCTGTCGACCTCGTGGTCGGCAACGTTGACATAATGGATTCTTTGTGTTTATTTTTAAATTGGACGTAATTTAAAATCGTTTTTCGTATCATTTGTATTATAACTTAAAGTAAATTCAGTTGCTAAGTAAATTTAAATGAAGAATCAATTTTATGCGTTAGGAATAGTATTTTTGTGTATTGTAAACCACTGCATCTTCGATGGAAAATAAAAAAGTGTTGAACCGGATTTGAAATGGTGTTTGTTTGAGATCCCAGCCCTTCCAGGACGTTCGATAACCAGCCATTTGCCTCTCTTCGATCCGGGTCTTCTCATATAATTTTAATGAATTTAAAAAATCACTGGTTATAAATATTTTATCTTACAAATATGACCGGTTGGTGAATTTTGAACAACTAAACTTAACTTAAAAGGGAAATAAGAAAATATGTACAACTGTCGGTGATAAACGAGTCTATTACGCAAGCTGAAAGACAGAGAATGATGATTCTGTATATCGATTATCCTAAACGAAGTTGGTAAAATGGTTTACGGCGCTAAATAATTTATGTAAAATATTGAATACTGAAAATCGGAATAGGTATCTTAACAAAAATAATTCAGATATAAAATTACATTTATTTATTTAAGGCAATGTTCATTATTAAAATAATCAATTATTAATTTTGATTTATCCACTAAATTGAAGGCAGTGGTTCGCAAATATGTAAAATAATGTTTATATTAGCTTGGCCTTGTTATTTTATCATACGTTATAAATATTTGATGAAATATTTTTCTTCGACTAAAATTATTATTTAATTTAAAACTATATACCTATACAGACTTCTAAGAAGGTTGACTTGAATTGGGAACAGAATTATTATACAAAACGACGCTAATATTATTGTTATAGGGAATAGGACAAATGTTGATACATTTATTGATTGAATTACTGATTTAAGTTTAGATTATTGAAGCCCAAACAGTTAAAATTAAATACGACTGAGAAACTGCTCTCAAAACATCTTGATTTTAATTTTTTTCATTCCAGCAAGTCCTTTTAACCAATCATGGATGACTTTTGCATTGCAAGGGCGGCTCAGATGTCATGTGCCTGATTGAATTACTACTAATACAAAAATGAAAATTTTGACTGTCATTTTGCCAACTGTAGTGAAACTTCAGTCAACTTATTTCTTAATTTTGTTTAAATTTTAGATGAAAAAAACGTTTCATTTCATTAGTAATTAACTAATTCTGATAAAAATCAAACATAATTGGCTTACAAATGATCCGAATGCATTTTATTTACTTATGAGTGGGGTTCAAGTAAACAATTTATTTAAGATGAGAAGCGAAGTGCAAGCGTGGTTACACCAAAAGACGAATAGGCCATGAGAAAATTTTTATTTGAAAGCAGAAAAAACATACAGATTTTTAATCATAATACAGTGTGTACAAGTATTTTACTTCTTGCGAGAAAAAACAAAAAAAAAAGCGGCGTGTTAAGTTGTTACTTCATGAGGCAAGCAAATACGAAAGACGCCAGACGTTTTATTATCTTTCGAGTAATATTAACGTTTACTAATACCAAGAGGACGTGTTGATTTCTTTCTGTTTAAGTATAATACCAATCTAATATAAGCTTTTTAAATCACATAAAAGCGTATATTGTAAAGTTAGGTTTGCTTAGTAAAATCCCTACATAAAACTCTTGAGGCTTTGATTAAAGACTGAAATAACAATGACGAAGATTTCTACTTTAAGAACATTTTCTCTCGTGATGCTGTTACTCATATCAAATTACGCACTTGCGATTTATAAACATAGCCATTTCCCGTGATACGATATCATCCAGTATTACCTTCATTCAGCAACGAAGGAGAGAGCGCGAAAGAATTCCGCCAATAAATTTACATGAGTCGGCGGTTATTCCCCGAGATCTGACTTAATTTGACATGAGTAACTTCATAAATCGGCAGTAAATGAGGCGAGATGGAGAAGCGGCGGGGGACTCCCCTCGTTCGTTCCCACGCGCCTGTTGACATTTCACGATGACAGATGGTGTCATAGCCGTTTCCTGCAAGTGATAAATGGCTGGACGACGTGCGGATATGAAATGATGGGTCATGCAAAAAGTGGTATAGTGTCGGTGCAACTTCGCCATTGTTGGCGGCCTCGCTGCGTTTAACAGTTTCCGGGGAAATTAACCACACATCCGGTTCCTTTATGGGGCTTTCTTTTTCATTTTGTGAAAGTATTCTGCAGTTAATCATGGATTTAGTACATAAAATGATGTAACATTCTTTGTAAGTTATTTTAGTGGATGATGCATGTAATTATTAATGGCTTTAGAGCTTTTATAAAAATAGATTTATTAAATTAATGCGAAATAACGATATTATTATTACTTAACTTTACACTTATATGAGCTAAATTTCTATTTGTTTTATAGTAATATTAACGCAAAGGACTTGCACTTCTAATGGAACATTTTTAACGAATCATTACTCGACAACTTCTTGTAAGTGAATTCACTCAACGTCTTTCTTTAAATTAAGGTATACGGATGAATAAAAGCAAATACTACTTTTGTGAACATTCCAAATCTGCCATTTGTTTTCTCTTACACTCTTAAGAGTGTCAAAGGTTAGAATACTTTATTACAAAACTGTGCTCTGTGCAGTAGATATGACATCCTTTTTGGTTTTGCGGTCAAATGTTTGAACCTTCAAATACACATAATTAAACAAAGTTATTAAAATTGATTCGTGAAATTGTATACATTGACGTAAACGATTGTAATTTTTTTAACCAAATATTCAATGCGCGTCAAGAAAGTGTTAAGTTAAAAATGTATTCTATCTTAACACATTTATTTAATGTAAATATTGTCGTCAAAATACAGATGTTGAAACACTTTATTACAAGCCGATGCATTTTTTTGTTTTATACGTTTATAAATAAAATAACATTTAATCGAAGATTTATGTCGGACAACGTATTTACAACTGAATTTAAATCCATTATTTATTTTGATAATACTGCGACATAAGTTCATCAATTGTCAATATGCTATGTGAATAATGTTTTAAAGTAGAACGGTAGAATTTTTCTAAAATATTTTATCCGTTCCAATTACCATTCAGTCGAAACAGTTACGGCCGTTGTGGGAGGGAGGGAGGCTGAGGGTAGCACAGACGGCGCGACGTGTTGCAGACAGCCCCAGGCTCGGCATATTACTGCCGGAGAACAAAAAACCACCCCGTTCGAATCCCGAGCGCTGGACTCGCAAAATTGCATCACACTGAAGTGCGTCCTTCATGTCGACGAGAAAAAAGCTTAAATGAAAAGCTCTCGTTAGCGCCGAAAGCTTTTTTTGGCCCGGATGATTAAAAATCTAAAGTTTCGCGAGAGTTCCGATATTTTTTCTATTTTCTTTTCTCTTGCACAAAGAAAATATTAAACTGCAATACTGTGTTGTTTTTATGAAAACTGTTTGGTTTTTGTTTTTGTATTTTTCAAATTTGAATGTTATTTTGTTGTAGATATGTATTCATTTGAAATTTTGAATTGATTGTCGTAAAATAAGAATGCATAAGTGATGTATTATGATAATACAAACATTAATTTAATTAATTTTTAAAATTTCATTTATCAAATTCATTCATTATAAATTATATAAAAGCATTTTTAAGCAATATGTTTTAACATTAAATTTTAAAAATAATTCACATTTTTTACTACTACCAAATCTTTATGATCAGGGCTGGTTTTATCTATTCAAAATCTTTTAGCTGACAAAATGTTTAGTATGGTGGAAACGAGTAAGAAGATGATAACTTAAGGTTTCAGCCAATCAAAATTAAAGTATAAGAAAACAAATATATAGTTTGGAAGACTAGATGGTCTGCATCCACGAAGGGACGTCAAACATATCTATTTTTTCCGAACGTGACCTGGAGGCGCGAGGTAAAGTGAAAAAAATGCGTAGCTATATGTTGCAACCGGCCAAATATTAATGTTTAAATAACCGAAAAATAATACAGCTGTATCATTTCAGAAATCGGAAACTTCCCATATGTTTTAGACCATCCCCTTGCCTTTTGTGATTGGTAAAATAAATAAGGTGCTGTCACATGAGGTCACGTCTCCGCTCCCCACTGGCCGCGTCGGAGAGTCGCGTTGCCGGCTCGTCATATATGCTGGGCAAAAAACCCTTCCGGTCCACCTTATTATTCTGTATACAAACACAAAAGGTAAGGATAGTGGGTGGTGGAAACCCAAAGACTTTCGAATAGAGATGGGCAAGATGAGAACATATTCAATTATCTATAAGAAATATTAAAATGCGGGTAATGAATGACACAAGATGGCAGCTTATCACGCACACTGAAGAGCTTCTGTGGCTATACAAACGACAGAACGGTATTTGTTAATTCAGTCGTTTATGTCAATAAATATAATCAAAATATAATTAGACATCGAAATTGAATTAATTAATACCTGTGTATAGTTTCCGTGACAAATGAAAAAGATTAAACCGTTTTTTTCATAAGTTTGTTGAATATTATTGTATGAAATAACTTAAGATGAATGAAAGTATTTTTGGTAGATTTTAACAACATGTGGACATATCAGTTTTTGCTTTTAAACTGTATATATATTATAATTTTTTATTAATATGTATTATTTCTTTATCTAGATTTAAATTTACAACCTAAAGTATCTTAATTATTTGTCGGGTCCGTGGTGCAGTGTTCAACGTCTCAGGTTCAAGTCCCGGAGGGAACAGATTCATTAATTGATTTTAAATCGATTTATGGATTTATGTTGGTAGGCGTGGATGTTTGTTTCTGGAATTTCCTCCCGTGCATCCGATTCTCTTACTACTCCTGTAATAGCCCTTCTTCAAAAAAGAGACGTTCAGCAACTGAGTAAAAAGCAGTTCTCGTAGATAGATATCTGTTGAGATACTTCCATTTGGATTCCAAATGCTCTACATCAAGATCGGATATAGTAAGAAAAATCTTAAAGTTATCCCTTTAACGTATATTTGGAAAACAGGTGCACGTTTTGTGAAATTCGCAAGGCGTAGCAAGAAATTACTAACATAGTCTACATATAAATTTTAACTCTTGAAAGTGGTATATCAAATTAAATTTTATGTAAGTTTAGTAATACTGAAAGAATCTTGAATTTTTCAATAAAATAAAATCAGTCAGAATCCTATGCTTACACTACCCTGTCCCATCTCTAATATAAGGTCACATAGTGAAAGGACACGCGGATGGGTTGAGGGTATTTACCCCAAATATACAATAAAATATTTCCGCGTTGTCAATTTCCTAAGACGTCAATGCCTCCATCTTATGCGTCATCACTTTTAAATTCGTTGAGACGTCACAATTTCAATTTATATTTATAGATATTGATAAAAAAATGTTTGATTGTCATAGACCAGAGTCGTAAACTAACAACGATTCACTGACGCGATGTTATTCATACATCAGTCTGGAATTGTACGTGTTTCCAGATTTAAAATTAATTTTGTTTTAAATAAATTGCGACGTCTTTTTCAGTCAGTAGCTTTCAACTGAAAATAGCAAACTATTAAGAATGATCAATTTACTCTTCTAGCGACAGTGTTTGATGGAATTTAAAAATCAAGTTTCAATATTTTAAATATTTATGTAACTAATGACATGCCTTATGTCTTTTGACATATTCAGCCTTTCAAAAGCAACACGACATTGATTCAAAAAAAAATAAGCAATTTTGTTTTGTTTTTTTACTATGTCCGCTCAGAATGAAGTTTTATACAAGAGCTGCTTGTTACTCAATTTTCTCTCTTTTTGACGACAGTAGAGATAGAGCGCTAAAACTTGCAGTTAGTTAATCGCTCTTACTAAGAACTGTTTTTAGGATCGAATAGGTGGGAGGGAATTTTATTGTTCGTACCAAGACTTGGACCCGAGACATTCGTTAAGGTGGCCACGGTTGACCACTGCAGCACGGATCCGAAAAAGGTATACAATAAATTAATAATGTGAAACTCGTGAGCTTAATCAGTTAATGATTGATAGTCGTCTTTATGAGATAAACTTTAATTCTGACATTTTCCATGGACGTGGAAACCGCACCGAGAGGAGTAGAATCATGGATCATATACCAATCTTCGAAAAATAGAGCTTGAGCAACTGAGTAACAAGCAGTTATCGTAGATAAACTTCTGTTGAGGTACCTTCATTGCGAGACCATATGCTCCACAATGGGACCGGACATCCGTAAATCCGTAGTGTTCCAAGGTAAGAAAAAATGCATGATTTTCGTATCATTTAAAAAAATGTTTGTAGACTTTTTTTCTATTTTGAACTGAATTTATGTTTGCAATTGATATGCGTATCAATAGTATATGGAGTCTGCGATGAATTTGCTGTGATAGATTTTTTGAATATTAATCCCTGAATTTCGGAATTCACTGTAAATGTTAAATTTCAAATTAAATACTTTCTGATTAATAACAACGTTTACCTCGGTTTGTTGATGTACATACTTTTTTATAATACATACATAGTTAATACATATATGTATTGTGCTCTCTCTCCTTATCATATTTCTGATTAACTGCCGTAGACAGAGACAGATAATTTTGACGATACATTTAATTTTTTTGCATACATTATTTTATAACAAAATCAATAATTATGAATCTTAATAAATACAAATACCATTCCCATACCTAAATATGTATATATATATAATTAAAAACATCGATTGAGGATGCTTGATGGAATTTCAATATCAAATTTGAATTATTGAGATTTCGTACACTTCCATGTATTTTGTCACTTATGACCCGGGATGTCAATTCGAGTCCAATCGTGCGCTCGAATGCCTGAAGATGCCTAAAGGCGAAACCCGGGTCGTTAGTGTCAAAATACATGAAATTGTACAAAATTTCGATAATTCAAATTTGATATATTTATATATATATATATTACCATGTCCAAGCATATGGCCTCATAATGGAGATATCTCAACAGATGTTTTCTATGAGAACTGCGTGTTACTCAGTTGCTCAACCTCATTATTATGGATATAATAATAGGGCTTGTGGTTAGCTAATCGCTCTCGCTACGCCCCGTTTTTGACGATCGAATGTGTGGGAGGGAATTTTAGGCATCACAAACATTCATGACTACGAACATAAATCCGTAAATAAATTGAAAGATCAATTTATGAAACTGCCCGCACCGGGAATTGAACCCGAGACATCCGCAACCGTAGCCAACGACGTTACCAACTGCTCCACGGACGCCGACAGATATACATAAAATCATATATTCATTCCTAGGTATTGAAAAAGTGTGAATTTAGAAATCCCGGGATCATAAAAAAGGTCCGGGATTAGATGACCTACTACTGTACTTTGCTCAATAAAATAAATCCGCATATATCGAGACATAGTACGTAACGCACTTTGGCTTTTCGTTGGCAGTCACCTTACAGCTGGACTGATGCTCTCCATATCTCACCTTGTTCACCCGCGTGGGTAGGTAAGAAGCCCTTATACATTTTTTCGGCCATTAATCAGCCCGCCTAAGAAAAGACTCTGAATAAATGGTGACGGCTTTGCTGCGTGATTCTGAAAAATTATGATGAGCTCTTATGTAAATATTTAAGACCCCACCAACGAAATATGCACTTCTTTATCACTACCCCTACTCCTAAGCTTCCACCCTTCGACACATTAACTGAAATATGACGATCGAACATTTTATTAATGCCTCCGTGATATTTTTCCCGAAAAAAATGAAAAGAATATTTCTTTGAAATTTATTTCATCGAGATAAAAATTCACGTATTTTTTAATACTATCATACACATTAAAATCGTAAAAGCGAATTCGTGTTATATGTAACGTCACTCATGTTTTCTGTTATTTCTTTTGTAATGCTTTAAACCGTTTCATTTTTAAATGATTAGTTATTTTCAGTTCTATCTTTTGAGTGCAAAAACCATATTACAGATGGAATGATGCATAAGAAATTTACAATTCAATTATTTTTGACATTTATTTTAATGTTTATTTCGGGTTGCTAAGATAACACTAAACCATAATACGCCTTTAAAATAATAAACGTTGCTATGATAATAACATCACAGATATCAGATAGAAAGGTATTTACTATCTCATAAGCCTTTTACGCGTCCAATGAAAAGAGTATGGACAATTTCAATTGAATGTGTTTACAGGAACTAAATGTAAGTCTATATTTTCGTAGAAGGTAAAAAAACGATGAATCTGATTACTTTAAATAGAGAGATCATCGTTACATCTACATCCATTAAAAAGATCGCTTGCAAGTTGGTTAAGAATGAATAAAAATGTCATAGATATACTAACATGCTTTTGGTTACAAAACCATTGAAAACTTAATGTGATTGATAGTGAATAATCGAAGATTCAAACGCTTGACTGCAGTATCAATTATAATAACCAAAGCCCGAAAGTTTTCACAACTCGTAATATTTAATCGCTATAATAATATTTTTGACAATAAACTCGTGTCGTAATTTAACTACTTTATTTTTTATGGTATTCATTATTTTAACTTACAACCCAAAAAAATTCTAGGTATCATGTAAAGTTTACATTCGGTTCCGCAAAACGAAAACATATAAACAATAATATATCCATAATTTTAGACTACGTTGTTTTTTTGATACAAGACTATCTATAAGAGATGCCTCATAGCCATTGTTAATGGCAATTTGTTTAATAATGTTTAGTTCGTTTTCAAAATTAAATTTACTTAGATGTATAGTGACTAATCTTAGCTGCCTTTAGATTAAAAAAAGAAACTTCGACATTCGCAAATCACTTGCTAATGGAGAACCATACGTTTAATGCGGATGATGGGGTTAAACTGTTGCATAAAAACATGGGGGATCATAAATTATTTTATCAAGAAATTTTGGAAATCAATAGAGCCCAGTTAAATTCCTTGCCAATTCTGAATGAGCAGCTGAACCTTCCTAATTCTCCGTTATTATATCCTATACGTTGAAACACCTAAGAGATGTCACTAAACGTGGAATGATTGTATATATTTACCCTTTCGTCGAATTGCATCCCGTCGAAACCCACAATACTATTATAATTGTAAAATCACTGGTTATTCCATAAGAAGTTGGAAAGCGACAATTCACCACTCTGTAAATGTGGTGTTTACAAAATAAGGATTAAAGCAATTCTCGAAATTTTAACTCAGGTATCAGTGTGGCTCTCAGACGTATAATATCTTACCTCGTAAATAATATTTGTCGTATTTGTATCTTCTATATAAACGTTAGACACTGTTTACTGTCCGTCAGTTCGAGTCCATTCGTGTGCTCGAATGCCTGAAGATGCCGAAAGGCGAAACCCGGGTCGTTAGTGACAAAATACATGGAAGTGTACAAAATCTCAATAATCCAAAAAATTAAATAATATTTCCATCAAAACACATTGCGGTAAGTCTCAATTACGCGTGGCAATTTTGACAGCTCATACACGTGGAGCAGACAAAACTCACTGAATTTACTGCATAATGTGCAGTCGTGAAATGAAATGCATGAAGATTGAAATAACAATTATTGTAACATTATAAATTAGCATATCTGGTAATATTTCAGTGTTGTACTTGCATTGTGATGATCATTTTTATCTTTCGCAGTTTTAAAGGTTAAAAATGTCATCATTTTTTACTTTTAATGTGGTAATTGCCAATAATTATTGGTGGAAAGGAATTATATTTTAAAATAAAACGCAATTTTCTTTGTACTACTTCTACATGTTTATAATGGTCAGATCTGCTTTCCCTCATCGCAAGCATTATCAACTGACGAAGTATAAATCATAACAACGCTATTTATATAAAACGAATGTTAATAAAAACAAATTGCATTTAAATAAATACTGTTTGTTTGATTAAAGTTCTTGAAGCAATTGTTTGATATACCTTATAATTTATTTTATTTTAAAAAATAAAACACAATTCATTTGTACTACTTCCGCATATTTATAATCATCAGGACCGGTTTCGCTCATCACGAACATTATCAACTAATAAAAATACAAACATAACAGGCTTATTTATATAAAATTGAGTGTAAAAATTATGGTATATAAAACTGATGATTCATGAACTAAGACAAGAAAATACTGATTAGCAAACAAATTATACGTAAATCAAATAAAAGAGTCTATAATTAAAATGTTATGGACCTCTTACAAATCAATAAATACTAATCTGAAATCACAAATATAGCTACATTAAACGTCCATTTAGCTGAGCAAAAATTTTTAATGACATTGCTAATGCAATAAGTAATAATGAATCAGGAAAATTATAAGAATAAATTAGTGAACCATTTAATAGTGATCATTATAAATATGTGGAAGTAGTACAAATGAATTGTGTTTTATTTTAAAATATAATGTCTTTGCACTAAGAATTGACAGTTAACACCTTAAAAGTGATTATAATCTATTGGTAGCATTCAATTTCGTTTTCATAGCCTGCTATGATTTTATTTTAACTGTTGATGATGCTCGCGACGAGCAAAACTGGTCCTGATTATAATAAACATCTCGAAGTACTACAAAATAAATTATGTTTTATTTAAAATATATATATAGTTACTGAAATAAAACAAAGTTTCTTATGTTACTAAAATTATTAATTCTCCTAATATAATAATTAAAATGTGAATTTATTTAGGAGTAAATTATTATTATATTGTAATGTTAGAACACATCTAGCTTAGAATAATTGTATGCAATATAATAACTTTACTGTATCTTATAAAAGACTGGAAGTAAATTTTAAGGGAGAGATTTCACAGTGAATAAATCATTAGTGGCTTCTTACAAGAATAACATATTTTAATAGCAGTGTAAATTTAATGATGAATAACATTATTTTGTAATTCTGCCTTGAAAATTTACCAAACTTAAGTATACACCCGATTTCCTTTTCGCACGGGAGATACATTCCAGAGACCACCGTATAAAAAAAAGATAAGTCGCTTATATAAAAATGGGGGATAGGTTCCATTATTTTAAATACCAAGAAACTATAAAATTTTAGAACTCAAAAATAATTCGAATTTATTTTTTATTTATTTATATACAAATATAGCTTCATAAGATACGACTGCACTAAGCTGTACGATTAGCGACATCTCAAGAAAAACTATTGGTGAGAAATTCATTTATTAAATTCGGTTAACAAACATTTTTTTATCATGTCTGCTTGTTACTCAGTTGCTCAACCTTAATTTTTAAAGAGAGAAGCGATAGAAGGATAAGGCTAGATCAGGACAAGGTTAGTTAATCGCTCTCGCTATGCACCGTTTTTAGGATCGGGTGGGTTCCAACCCACAAGAAACAGACATTAAAAAATTAAAACCAGAATAAACCGAAACGTGAAAGAGTAACATAAATGTGTCAAAACAATAACAAGTCATGCACGAGTCATTAATAACTGCATCTTAAAATTCACCAAATAGCGAAAATGACGATTCCAACATTCATAAAGCCCGAAGTATTTATATATATATATATATATGCATACTGTATTTAAAAAATCTTCTCGCTGCGGATGTATTAAAATGTTATATTTTGTGATAGCTATTTTACATTTACTGTTTTATTTAATAAATCAAACAAGTATTTGAGCTTATCAAAATCCATAGAGAATAAAACGAATTAATTTGCAATAAAATTCAAACTTTGGGAAAATTTTCTTTCACGAAACAAGTGTCAACAAAAATTTTCGTTATGTTTGTGTTTTAAAGGGAGTGGGAAGAAACGAATAATAGCTTTATTCGTTGGTTCACGTTATCGAAAAATCAAATTCTTAATAATTTGAGCTTTGTGCTTTTGTATTCGTTGTAATGTGTATAGAGTGCAATAAACTGAATTGGTTTTAACAAATCGATGGCTTATTATTGAATAAAAAACTACATTATTTTTTTAAAAATAAAACACAATTTGTTTTGTAAAAGGTACTTACACATTTTTTTAATAATTATGACTGTTCAATATCCATAACCATAAGGAATCAGTTATTTATATAACTGGTTCCACGATAAATGGTCTAAAGACAAAATGTGCACGACAAAATGTGTACGCGACAAATGCTTTACAGACAAATGGTTTACCGACAAAATTTTACTATTAAAATTTTCTGATAGTGTTTATAATGTCCGGGTAAAATCGTAAACCTGAAATATGTAAATTTAATAGAATTATAAAATTAGCTCGTCGTCTCTGGATTACATTTTTAGAAACTTCTTTTCGGAATGAGGTAAAATTCTAAGCCCACAGATGACTTGGTAAAAAAATGCTAAGTATTAGTTTTGAAAATAACCTCAAAAACAAAGTTTTAAAATATGAAAAGTTTATCATGAGACGACGAGTTTCTGTAGAGGCATTTGTTCAAAAGTGCAATAGTGTAAACAAATACTATGAGAGTGCAATTATTAAAAGAAAAAAAATATTTCGACGTAAAAAAATATAATAGCTTTCGCGCCCACTTAGGCGTGACCCGAAATTCTTCTCTAAATGCAAACAAACTTGACAATATACATATTGCAGTACTTTAATTATACACCTCAGAGCGAGATCAGAGCTGGACATATACACTTCATACGTCCGTTTGTCGATCAAATCCTTTGTCTCTGTGGCCTTAAAATAAATATTTATTTTATTCATATTGTTAAAACCATTTGTAAATCTTTTGGACATAACAAACAAAATAAAATTGGTGATAGTGGTGGGATAGTTTCAACATTTTTAATCGATAGACGTATAGAGAGAAGAAATTCAAGAGTAAACAGGTAGAACGACATCAAGTAAGCTTTTACTGGATCCAGTCAATCATCGAGAAACTGACGTTTACAGCCCTTAGGACAAAGGACGGTATTTTGGTACCCGTAGGTATCGACAATTCTTGAAGTCGCTGAAAGGTACGCATTCCATTGGTATCGCTAGGACAACTTTACTTCGAGTACTCTTATGGCAAAAAATTACACGAATCAAGACGGTGGATAGTTTATTCTTCAAAAGCAGCCAAGAACCTTCGCAAGAACTACCCACAGAACACAACCAGAGGCCATCGCAAACTGATGAAAAGCATCACATTACACCACACCACACACATCGACCAGTAGAGGAGCAGAAAGCAGGATGTTGGCGACAATCATTTTTAGGTGAGTACATATGTCAAGTCATTAATTGCCAATTTTTTTGTTCACATACACACACACACAAATGACTCTATATCCTCTCATAGTAATAATTAGCGTAGTCAATATTAAAATAATTAATCTTAAAATTGATTAAAAAAAAATACATAAAAATAAATAACGATGACCGATCCTAGACCATCGACATCAAATGATGGGGAAAAAGAAATATTATACGTTTTCCCAGGGGCAACGGAAATAGCGAAAATTTAGAGCCATTCATAGCTCATTGTGAAATGGTGCTATTGCTTGCAGGTCCAGATCAGCAAAAGATCTTATTCAATTATATACTTACCCAGTTAGAAGGAAAAGCGTATAGAACATGTTCCTATACAACAATTTTGTACAGTTAAGAAAACTTCTCATTCAAAACTACGGCGAAAGAAGAAGTTACTCTCAGCTGCTATTAGAACTTATAACTGTCGAGGGGAGAGTCAACCTGTCAGACTAATAAGTGACTCAGATGATACGAAATCATACAAAATATTTAAAATAAATTCGTGTACCATGCGATATATCACTCTACAGATAATTAAACTGGAAAGAGTTTGTTAGTCGTAAATTTTTAATGGACACAGGAGTAGGGATTTCTATCATAAAGTATCATCAAGGAAAATCATACGAGATAAACTTGATGAGAAGTCACTGATGTCTATAATCATATATGTTCAATAAATAATAGATACGACAGAAATATTATCTTCAAATTCTTCTGTTATCTTATCACTAGATACATACACCTGTTTCTTAGAATAACATCCAGCTATATACGATCGAAACTCATTGACTGTTTTAGTTTGAATAAGGCTCTATTCAGAAGAAGGAGAGGAAAATTATATTTCATACTATTAATAAAAACAAATTTTGAAATCTCAAAAAGATGGCATCAAAAAATATGACCTGGAGGTAACACAATTTAGTAAATGTCTATTAGTAGGGAAAAGTTCTAAAAATGATATTTTTTACCGAAAACTAGACACAATGATGAGTTAAGTTGTAGTAGTTTATGTAAGTGTTGGTCTGGTTTGGTTTGTTCTACCTTGAAACATTGAATTTCGCGTATATTCTGAAGCGCTCGCAAGGTGTCATGTTAGTCGCCATTGGTGTGCGGAGTTTTGTTTGGTTAGGTCGGTACTTAAGATACATGAAAGTTCCTCGTAACCTCGTTAAACCTATATTACAACGTTTCCTTTCGTGATTCATGAATAGTTAAATGTCTGTTAGCAGGGATTAAATGTTTTAGGCTAGAATAATCTTTTATGTACCTAAATATATGGAAAATATTTGTGAATCACGTAAGGCAACGTTGAATATAGGTTCACATTTTGTCTTTAGACCATTTGTCGGTACACCATATAACTAGATGAATGAATTTGCAGCCTGGTAAAAGGGTATATGCGCCAATTCACTTCTACGTCTAGTTTTGTATACTGAGAAAATTGTCGTCACTTGTTTTTAAAATTATAAATAATCAAAAAGAAAAACACAATTCATTTGTACTACTTCCACATATTTATAATGATCAGGACCGGTTTTGCTCATCACGAGCATTATCAACTGATAACTGATCATTATAAATATGTGGAAGTAGTACAAATGAATTGTGTTTATTTTTTAAATATGATGTCTTTCCACCAAGAATTGACAGTAGTTAACACATTAAAAGTATAATTTAAGACATCGACTGAGGGTGCTTGATGGAATTTCAATATTAAATTAGAAAAAATTCAATATTAAATTCAATTATTAAACCCGGTCGTTATATCTATTAAATTTTCTAAATAAATATATAACCATTTATCATTCGATAATCAATATGAAATGCGTCATATTGGACATAAAGTAACATAGTCACCCTGTATGAAAAGCTTTTATGAAATTTGTAATCGGTACCTTCTCTTAAATCGTCAAGTTTAATTAGTTTGTGACGGAGTGGAGGGTATTTCCATCGAAGCCTGCCAGTGTGCCTGCCACTGCTTGCTGTATTCTGACTCCCATTATCAGAATCCTGTTCATAGCCTGACGCCCTTACCCTTTTGCCCGTTTCACACACTTCATGGATCATAAAGTTTTCCCAGTCGAGCGTAATTTCGAATTATTTAAAGTTATGTAATCGTTCATATTATAATGCAAACTTTGGGACGCTGGAAACTTGCCAACGCCTTAAAGTCGTATTAACGTGTCAATAAAAACGTAATTTTCATTAAACTTGATAATGTACTCGGCAGAATAAATTGAAAGCTTCAAATAAAAAAAATCATCCATGTCCATATTGAATACTAAACTTATAAGTAACTATTTATCTAATTTTTTTCAAAATACAATAAAATTCTTTGTCTCGGTATGACATGACCCAATCGTGTTCGATACGGTATATCCGTGAACCAAAAACGGATCACCGCAATAAAAAAACACCTTTTTTCAATTCAATATTTAAAACTGTACTAATTACATTTTTATTTATTTTGTTTTAATTCGATAAAGTTGTTTTTAAAACTGTTTTTATGCTGTCTTGAATAATTTTGATTTTACTCATACAACTTTGCGATGAAAACGACGACATATAATATTGAACATCTGTAATAAACGGCAGCGATTCCCCACCTGGAACTATTAAATTTTCGTATAGGAAGGTAATTCCCCACTGGTTGGTAACTTCGCTCTAGACTCTAAGGTAAAATTTATTTTATTTACATCGATTTCGCAGTGTCTTACAGTTTTGATTATCGGTGAATAAATGCAGATACTGCCGAATTTTCCATTCATAGTTTATTTCATTTATCCCATTCACAGCACATCGCAGATTATTCAAGTAGTTATAAATGGACATATGTGTTTACGAAAACTACTCATCTACCTTTTTCCATTAAAATTTGAACGTTTAGTTTGTATTCATGCGTTTACACGGCTCCCTGAACGAATATGTAAATTATCAATAATGACAGCAAGGGATTAATACCCACTCAATATTTGCTCTTAATTTTAATATGAAAAGCCTCTGCATTATACCCTAACCTAACCTTACCGTACCCTGCCTAAGACTACAGGGATGTATGTCCGTTGTAAGGTGAGAGGGGTAAAGATAATAATTGTCTATACACACACTCCCGAAATAGGATATGTGTAGAATTTACCCTGTGATTAATTTAATATATCAACGGAATTTTCACCCGGCTACCGGGTTGTAAATAAATGCATGCCTGCTTCAGGAATTGTGTTATGACTTCCGTTGTAGCATTGAGTAATATTCTAGTAAATATAACAGATTATGAGGTGTCGTAGTTATGCAACCTTTAATGTTTTTTGATAGATTATTTTATAAGATTATTTAAATGATACAATTTATAGTTACATTTTCATTTATTAAAAAGACCTGCCGGGAAGACAATGTCTAACTAACTATTATATAAACAACAAATAAATATCAATAAGAATCTACGACTATATAAACAAGAATAAAAACTTTCCTCTACAAATATTTGTAAACTGAAATATTATTTGCAATAACGCTCTAGAGTTCTGGACCGTACTTTAACTATTTTTTTTTGATTTTGTGGATTTGGGAGTCATCTATAAATTCATTTTAAATAAAAAATAACCATTTCCAAAGCCAAGCGGTGTTGAGCTTTTAATTACAACCACTTTAAGGTTCATAAATATTGCCTAGAATTCTTCAGGCCATCCACCATGTTGACCGTCATGCCACTGTAATTGTTGACTGTTGTGTTATGCGTGTCATAATGATATATTTATTGACAGCTATAGAAATATTCAAGCAAAATTATAATTGATCACTTAGTAAATTCTATGGGTAATTTAAAAATACTTCCTTTGTATATAAATTTGTGTTGTTTGTTTTTTCACTAAAATGCATTCGGAAAACTTACTTTTTGTGTAACAAACTTTCGACTTTATAAGACACCCCCTCACTAAAAATTAGTCCGTTATATCTATTTTAACTGTACCATTTAATGGGCTTTATATACTTTGGGGTAAATAGAAAATTCTCGAAAGCTTTGTGAAGCAAAAGCGCAACGTCATATATCCACACTATATATAATGAAGCAGGTGTTTGCAAGGCAGCGTTCGTAGGAAGGTGTGATTAATCTAGAAGTAATTAAAGTGCTGGACTCAAAGCTTCTAGCATTAATGAGCGGATGGCATACGACTGCATACAGAAATTGTGTAGCCATATAGTTGCAGAAGATTTTTTTTATTTAATATAAGATATGGGTGTTTGATGGAGTTCATTTCCAATTTTATCAGAAAATTTTGGATATAAATAGGGCACAGTTAAATAGCTTACCAATTTTAAACGAACAACTTAATCTCCTTAACTCTCTTTTTTATATCCTTTACGTGTAGATATGGAGTTTGCTAGTTAATGCGACCAATTATGTTTATCTTTCACAAACTTATATCATGTAATGCAGGATTTAAAGTAAGCGAAGAAAATCATATTTGAAAGTTATTTGTCATTTCATATTGTGTAAAATGACTTATAGCAGGGATGGCGATGCTTTTTACTTCCATGTGCCAAAAAATCCCAAATATTATGCATCAACTGTCTGACGTGCCAAGCAGTTTTTGATGGAAGAAATTTTTTGTAGAATTTATTGAATATTTATAGAATTTCAATATTTTCATGAAAATGAACTTTAAACCAATAAAAATACATATCGGATATTTAGCAATGAGGTTTTTGCTTTTGTACATTGGTCACTTTTAGTTATATACAGGCTCAATTGGATTCATCAGTCAACCTATTTCTAACACTTTTACTACATTTTATAAAATTCATTTTGGAAAATAATGACTCACAAGAATATTGATACCTTAGTTCCGAAGTGTATCTAAGTTAAATATAAAACGACGAGTCCAAAAATATTATGCACGAATTATTGACAAACAAAAGTTGAGTTTGTAAATCGTTCACGTGGCAGCTAAGTTTTCATTCATGCCATAGGTTCATCATAACTGATTTTTAGTATGTGTAAGAATTTTTTGTTTAATTTTAACAAAAAATGAACCAACCAGTTTTGACTTTTCACCGCCTTAATTGAATTATATTTTTACCAAAACGTTACAAAAAGCACTTTATTGTGAAATGTTCTTTGCAAACACAACCGTTGGTGGATGTTTAAAAATAAATTAAATAATGAATGACTTGTAGTGCCTTATTCCACTGGTTTAAATTAAGGCATGCCTGTTACCCAAATTGCTTCTCGGTGCGTCCCAGCTCGATTGTCTTGTTAACGGGATGCCGGACAAAGCCGAAACGAAGCCTCCGTCCCGAAAAGCGATTCGCTGAAAGTGGTCCCTACATCTGCCATCCTTTACCTGCGATCAACGTCCATTATTACGAAATTCATCTTGTACGCTTCTGCAAGCGTTGACAGGCACATTATGTCGGCTAATCTTAATTTATTGATAAATGATAACGCTGATTACATCCCCGTTTGCTATCTTTACGAATGATACATATATATCTGTACCTCAGATGCTAATAGTTCTATGTCCGAAAACAACGAAATTGAGTTATAAATATAACATTATTTAGAATTTTAAGATCTATAGATGGTCAAATAAAACTTTGGAGTATGTGGGCTGGTTACCGTATAACCCTATCCAAAATCAGTCCTATATCACAATGTATTTACCAAGTAAACAATCCTATGTCCATTAAATCCTAAACAAAATCATGATTTCACTTGTGTGTGAAACACTCCAAGTACTTTATTTATCCAACGGCAAAAGAACTAAAACAATAAGAGAACATCTATTCTAATTGATATAAATAAGAACCGGTTAACTATAAAAATTTTCCTTGTGCATGTGTATATAAGAACACACTTTTCGTAATTTTATTAAAATTTTGTATTCGAGGCGATTTTAGAATGTAGGTGTATGTAAAAGTATTTAATATCTGGGGCCTAATTCTAGAAGCGCGTATGTCGGATTTTGACCGTTTTGACTTAATTATGAGAAAGAACTTTCAAATGCTCATTATTTTATTATTATAAATCTCTGTGTCAGTCAATTTAAAAAGAATAAAATAAGAGAAAGTCTACACTTAGAGTATGTCAAAATAATATTTCTGAATATGATACAAAGAAATGCCTTTTTTGACATAAATAATTCAAATGTTGAAATTTACTAACACAAGAAGTCTCTTTATTAACATGGGCAGTTCTATCACAAAAAATCACTACAGTATTGTGATTGAGCAATGCAAAATTGCCTGTGCTGAACAATTACTATAAATGACATAGGCACTTGTAGCATTAAGCCCCAGATATATAAATATAACCAAACAAAGCTTTCGATAAATAAATCAATTTAACTTTCGGGGTACGGGTCCATGGTTTATTTTTTGCAAATTTTGTGGGCCCTGGAATGAAAATGTTTGGGAAGCATTGATTTAAGTAACGCAATTATAGTCACCCAAAACAATTTTTTTAATTAGTTATGTATCAAAAAATTACAATTAAGGCAGGGGTTAGTAAATAACGTACAATAAAATAACCGAAGGCTTCTGAAAATGTCCTTTTTTTCATCGTGGAAAATTTTATTTATATTGTTATTCTTACAAAGTACATAACATCGCATGAATAATGCTATTTTCACTACAATATGTTGACGATATTTTCAAATACTGCTTTCTTGTTAAGATACAACTACACCTTATGATGATTTTGATTTAAACCGGAAAAAACAAATAAAACCTCAAATTCACTGCATTAAAAAAATACATTCATTAAATTGGAGTTTTAAAACCCTAATGACTTAATTTTTATTCAAAAACTTTTCTAATTACCCTTCAAACGATGTTAATGTTTTTTTAAACGACGCAATAAAACTCCAATGAATGCTGAACAATAAAAAAGTACCCAGCTAGATCCATTTTAAGTATGTATTAGTTTCGACAATTTATTCGAATAAAAAGGTATTTAAAATAAATTACAAAATAATTAAATTTCAAGAATTTATTTTTTATATAAATCTCTAAATCAATTTTAAGTTATTTAAACAATATTTCTATGAATTGATTAATAGTTTTCCTTACTCATTATTTGAACGCTGTAGTATCATAACTCAAAATCTCTGGCAAAACTTGTTTTTGGCAAATCAAGAAAAACCGTTTTCATGCTACAGTTACAAATGCATTGTTTAATGCATATAAAACTGTGGAACAGACGCTTACACCATGATAATATACAAACAAGCACTAGTGGAATGGAGGTTATTAGTTTAGAAAATTATAGGGTATTAACAAAAATGAGTTTTTAAAAAAAGCAAAATTTTCACATTAATTTTAGATGGAAGTTTGTGAGCTTAGAAGAGATTTCATAATGTAAATGCTAGGTGTCAATAAAAATAACCATGTTGCATTCATAACGTTTTGTTTGCGTATGCTGGATCCCTCATAGTGTATGCCAGCACTCAGCAGAACTATGGGCGCAAAAAGAAAAACCAGCTCACTTTGCAGTCTTTAAATAGTTTAATTATGTAATAACATATTGCAAATGATTAAGAATAGCAATTGCTATCACTACTTCAGCATCAGAAAACTAATAATATATAGTAAATTTCATGAACTTTGTTTCCTCAAATTTAACATATGAAATATCGTATTTTTCATTGAAGAATCAGTTCATTGATTCTAAACCTTTCTGGAGTTACAGAAAATTTTCAACATTGAAATTATTCCGAAAAACCCAATATATTTATTCTTAACAACTTTTTTCATATTAAATAAATAACATTCACATCAAAATTAGTGACATAACATTACAAATTATTCGATAAACAACAAGGTATCATTATAGATTATCATTGGTTTAAAAATAAGTAAAAGGTTAGGAGTTTACTTTTATCATCAACGGAATCGTTCTAGAGATTTCTCGGTTATGCGATAATTGACACTTTTATTGAATTGAAGTAACAAAGCATTTAGTTCCGCAATAATTTTATCAACTTTAGAAATGATTTGCTATTTCGACTTCACACCATCGACAGAACTAGATGAAAGTTTAATTGAGCCTTTTATAAATAAACTAGCTTAGACAATGCATCATCTCACTTATTTTAACAAGTTTTCAATGTATGTGAGTTAGAATTGCTTTGTTTTTTTCCCTTATTATAATCATCTGAGTCCTGCTTAATTAAATGCCAATTCAATTAATAACACTTTTGTATATTGATTGCTGATTTCTAAAGTAGGAACCAAATTTTTTAATCTGAGAACTGAGTATAAGGAAAGCTATTCGCTCGTGTTTATCAATATTTATCCCGATTCAACTATTATTACCCTTTGGGCAAACACAACAAAAATATTAATATTGACAAAATTCATGGCCTATATTTTTCGTTGAGTCATCTTTTATTTAAAATTAAAAATAGATAAGATTGAAACAAATAAAAACTTGTTTTTCGTTTCAATGAGCGGCAAAATTGTTTAATGGATCACTGATTAAAAATAACTGACTTGGAAGTATAACAATTTAAACTGAAACTTTATTACTGTTAAAACGTTAAGCCTTGGGGTAGATAAGTTAAACGTTTTTTTTATTTTATTTATTGGTAATAGACAATACCGCTTTTACTTACTACATGCGTGACTAATTAGCATTAATTCAACCTCGCTAAGCACTTTGAAATACTTAGTTATATAAATATTCAGTACAACTAGTGGCTTCTGTATTTTTCATAATTGTAGACAAAGAATATATTTCATGTATACAATGCAACTTGAATTGAGTCACGAGTCGCTAAACACGCTTCTGAAGGTTTTTGGAGTTTTGACTAAATCACAAAAACTGTTATGGACAGTGTAATAGGTTTAAGTGTAGTTTAAGTTATTTCGTATCTTCCAGTATATAAGGAAAAGTAAAATATTTCTTTACAACTGTCGTTTTTTTGGAGCGTGTCGGCCGTGTAAAACGAGAATCAAGAATCGTGTAAAAAAACAGGAAGTTTTAATGTTTCGGAAAAAATTTCAATTTCAAACAGGATACGAAATTAGAAGAAATTTTATACTTGCAATTAAAAAAATTGATAGAGCACACACATTAAAAACTTATTTATTTAAAAATCGCTAGGAGCGTGCTTTGCGAATTACGATATATCAAAAACGTTTGTGCTTTGTAATACTACAATACCCGCTCACAAAAGTGAGATTTTAAATACTTAGTATTCCCAATGTGGAACATAATATCGAGGGTATACTGACAAAGACATAGAGACTTAAAAACAAGTTTTGAGATAATCGCATTTTAAGTATTATATTTTTTCAAAATACCTTCTCTCCCAAGTTAAAATTTTTGTACAGTATAATGATCAATCTTTTTATCTTTTTGGCATACAAATCATAGGATTTGGTATGGATTAGTTTTAGCAGTATCAGTGATTTTTATCAGAATAGAGAAATTGCAATATGACTTAATACTGTTTTTTTAAAGCCATTATTATCCTATGACTTCATCCATTCCACCAGTAAGTAGAGTGTTAAATTGCATACATTTTGACATTTAAAACTGACTTAATACGTTCTGTCAGTATAACTTCAATATGTCGATGTCTTTAAAGTATTATAAGTTCAGTTTTTGTCGAAATTGAGCTAACACACACAAAACGTTTTTCTACATCTTATCTTTATGCTGTAAAAATATTGTACATCTAAATGAGATATTCGAAGAGATATTGTAACACTTAAATGCAAAATGTGTTCATTTCGAATACATTTTTCATGCATTTAAAATCTTCAAATTCGATTTTCTCAAAACAAACAAAACTGACATACAATATTTTCTTTGCACTAAGCCATCGATGTATTACTAATGAAGGTTATCAACTGTACTGGTTTCAAGTCACTCGCTCAACCACATTCTCCAGATACAGTAAAGAACAAAGGATGGAGTTCAAAAAGGACTGATAGTCAATTAATCGTTAACTCTTCATCACGTTTTGAAGATCGGATAGGTAATGGAAGTGATGTACGAAAACCTTGCAGAAATAAATGCGATTGAATACATTGAGACTATTAACACTATTTATGATTACATTATAAAACTTTAAAAAGCCTGCTACTCGAACTCTTATATTTCTGGCTGATTTAATACTTGTGTAAATACAGACTTTATGTCTTTTTTCAACATTTATATTACAGAACTTTTCTTAGAACGAAAATAATTACGAAAACCCTGAACGAATACCGATTGTGAGACCATTAAAAAATCAATGCGGGAATATAATTCAGAACACCGTAACCGAATGGACAAAGCCCGAGAATGTTGAACATTCTAGTAATATACTGACATATACAGCCAAATAAATAGTATAATAATTAATTAATATTTATCGTACATATTAGATACGTAAAACATAAATTCAGCTTAGACATCTGCTGGTAGAATAATAAAAAAAAATTAACTAGTTAGTATAAAGACCTTGAATAGTAGAAACGATAAAGGAAACTCCTTACGAATACTGATTGTGAGACCATTAAAAAATCAAATGCATGAATGTGATTATTCTAGGATATAATCCATAACACCATAACCGAGTGGACAAAACCAGAGAACTTTGAAAAATCAATAAGTATACTGACATAAATACATAGTAAAATAATTAATTAATTTTTATCGTATTATACTTCTGGGAGAAGAATACAAAAAGAGTTACGCGTTATTATAAAGACTTTTAATAATAGAAACGATAAAGGAAAACTCCTTACGAATACTGATTGTGAGTATTCAATGAATGATTTTTTTTAATATGGTCAGGAACGTTGACATTTCTAGCGTCTACTTTACATTCTAGAGTGACTCAATAGTAAGCGTGTCGTCTGATATAAATAAAACCATTTTATGTTACGTTTTTGGAATGAGAAGAATTTGTCTCTTGTTGACTTATAAATTACAAGTAAAAAAAATGATTGCAGTAAAATATGATGTGTTCTACATTACAAAAAACGGTTTGTAAATATTTGGCAATAAAATGCAGCCATAAAACAATTTATAACCTTAATAATTTGGCATCACTGATAAAATCATTTTTCATTCGTTAATAGCTTCGTCTGTCAGCTTATATCATGTCTAAAGAAAAAACGAAAACAAACAAAAAAATTCAAAATGAATTTCTTTTCGGTCAAACGAAAAAACGATTAAGGGGGAGTGTTGGGTGGGGAGAGGGAGAACTTTCGTTTCATTGTTTTGTGCGCAACCATACATTATATTGTTTATATTTAATGTGCCAAGAAAGACATTTCTCTTCGGAAGTAAGTCCGAGAGGCTTAGGGCTGACGGCTGTTCTTGACTAATGCCACTGCACCGGCACTCTGAGAGGGAAATAGAGTAAGACGGTCGTCTACTAGCAGACTCTGGCCAGAGTTTTCGAAAGCTTATTTTCTCTTTTGACTTTTTTTAGCAACAAATTATTTGTTGTACTTATTTTATTAAATATTTTTTTTCATGTCTGCTCCCAACTTGGAGCATATGATCTCCTAATACAGGTATCTACACTTTTTTTTCTATGAGAACAACTTGTTATTCAGTTGCTCGAGCTCTATTTTTTTCGAAGGGAGTAGGGATATTAGGATAGGGCTAGGACAGGACTAGTGGTTAACTAATTTCTCTCGCTACGCTTTTTAGGATCGGATGGGTAGAAGGGAGTTTTAGCCATCAAAAACACTCAGACTACGAACAGAAATCCAAAAATTGATTAAAAGATTAATTTATGAAAACCGTCCGCACCGTGAATTGAGCCTGAGACATCCGTAGCCGTAGCCAACGACGCTATAGTCGGCGTCGGTGTCCGTGGCGCAGTTGGTAGCGTCATTGGCTCTTTAAATATGCCACACTTTCTCTACCTGAAAACTCACTATATGCCACAAAAATCTTTGCAATGTTCTATTGAATTGCGAATATAAAAGCGACAAAAAAAACATTAGAATGTATGTATGAAAATTCGTCATAATGTTTCAAATTTTCTTTATAGTTTGTTATTGATGTTGTATTTTTATTTCAAGTAAATTATCCCTTATCTTTATTCCTAGCTATGAAGTTTTGGCAATTTCCTATTTGTAATTAAATTTCCAATGTAATTTTTAAAATGGCATGTTGTAAATTTAACAAAATAAATTCAATTAATTAATATAAATATGAATATTTTATTGCCCTATTGCATATGACATTTTTCATTAAATTAATGACGAACAAAGATATTTTTTTATCTGGTTGTTTTTTTCCGCACTGTATCAAAAAATAAATTCAACTGGTACATCGTTTGTAGAAACCCATGTTTCAATTTTAATTAGCTATATCAAAATTTGTTCTACCTGAATATTATTAAAACAATATTTTATTTTGTGGATGATAGCTAACCGGATAAATATTGTTTTTTGTACTAACAAAAATTAGGTCATTAAAATGAACATTATAGCGATAATGCGTGGCTTAAGTATTATATTAAAAGGCAGATATGATTCATGAATAATAACAATTATCGACGGAATTAGATTAGAAGTTCAAAATACTTGAGAAACGTTGGTACAGAGAGCTTAGAGAAACTTAATTAAAGAGAGAAAATAACCACAAAAATACTACATAAAGCTTTCAAAATATTTAATAAAGCACTTAATTTTTTACTCCATATATATTATTTGAAAATAACTTGAAATTGAAAACAGCTCAGAAGAGGTACTCTATATTACCGCAATGATTTCAAGCGGCTGGACCTGCTGGACGAAGAAAGAGGAAACGATAATTATTATTTCTATATCAAATTAGACTAATAAAAATATTGTTGCTTTTTCGTTCACAATTTCAATCCTATTGATCCCTGTATCCTTTTAATTGAAAAATAAACAAATAAATTGTATACGAAACCTTTTTCTTTAACCGTTCCCGCTCCCAATGTAGAGCAAATTGACTCCAAATGGAGGTATCTCAACATAAACTTTTCTACGAGGACTGATTTTTGTTACTCAATTGTTAAACGTCTCTTTTTCAAAGCGTCCAACAGTAAGCAAATCGCTTTGGCTACGTTTTTTAAGGATCGTGTGGGTGAGAGGGAGTTTTAGAAATCGAAAACATTCATCGCTTCAAACCGAATTCAATTTATGAAACTGTCCGCACCAGGATTTGAACCAGTCAATCTGTAACCTAATCCAACGATGTTGCTCATTGTACCACAAACCCAACCCATTGTAGTTCTTGAGAGTTATTATTACTAAAAAGTAGCCTTAATTTAATTATTTCTGACGTTCTGACATCCAATATTAAAGATTTGGTTAATAATCATTTCATATTTATAAACTATTAATTGTTTTAATATTTTAAATAACAAATTCAAACTACTGGCTTTGAACTAAATGGGCTTTCGCTGTGGAAAATGCGAGCTAAGGGAATAGTTTGTTTATTTCATATAATGATAATGTCGTGCATTTTTTGAGACGAAAAGGTCTAGCATTTGATATAAAAAGGTTTCCTTTGGTATTTTTTTGGATACGCCTCTAAACATTTATAAAATGAGGTGGTTACTTAAGTTTTAATATTTGCGTAATGTAATAATTATAAGTTGTTAACCTGCGTTTAGAATAAGAGTAAATTTATTGTTATCTATTGATGAATATCATTATAATTTAACTGTTTTTCAGTTAGAATGAATAGAAAAGAGATTTTAATGTTCATCGAAAAAAACAAGCAATTTGTACATGCTTGCAGCTTAAAAGTAGTAATAAATAAACGGTGGGGTCCGTGGTGTAGTGGTCAACATCGTTGGCTTTGGCTATGTCTCGGGTTCAAGTCCCAGTACGGACAGTTTCATAAACAGATGTTTCAATCGATTAATTGATTTCTGCTCATAAGCATAGATGTTTGTGATGTTGAATAATACTTCTCACCCATCCGATCCCAAAAACGAGGTGCAGTGAGAGCGATTAGCTAACCACTGTTCCTGTCTTAACCCTTTCCTTATATATCTACTTCCTTCAAAAAAGAGAGGTTGAGAAACTGAGTAAGAAGCAGTTCTCGTAGAAAACTTCTGTTGAGATACCTCTATTAGAAGGCCAAATGCTCTACATAGGGAGCAGACATGATAAAAAAAACCCTGAGTTTAGAATCCGAGTTTAGGAGTATGCGATCCCAATGTTAAATGTTGACGTAACTAAACCGCAGGACAGATGAAGATGTTGTCGAGGTCGGTAATGCAATCCAGAGTGGATGTTACACGGTCGGAGAATGGCGAGAGACTGATGATCCTTTTTCAATATTCTTCACTCGTTGTACTGTGTTCTCCAAATATCGCATTTGATGATTTTTGCGCTCGCAAACGGTCCCCTTTTACAATCACGTATTTACTTATCTTTGCACTCAGTAATATAACTGACGAAGACAAAACATTTTCTCAGATCTCACATTTTGAAAATCCGTGGCGCTATGTATCCCTACACGAGAAATTGTATACTTATTTATTAATAAATGTCATAACAGTTTTCTTTTTTTTTCAGTTAGAATGCATAAAACAGAGATCTAAAAATTGACCTACAAAACAAAACATACACAAATTTGTACATGCTTTCATTTTAAAAGTCGAAATAAAACGAGATTTTTTAATTTCAATTATTTCCATAATAAACAAAAAAACAATTGAATACTCGATTACGCCCATTCGGAATATGTAGACATCAGTAGAAATATCTTTAAGCAATGATAAATAATCACTATTCATACTGGCTGGTTTTCATTTTTTTACTATTTTGAATTCAAGTATATTATTAGTTTAATATTAGTGAAGCATTTAGGATACGATTATTCCACTTAGTAATGTCCAGAAAAATCGTAAACTGAACTAAAATTTGCAATTAAGTTAAAACTGAAGATCTTGGCATGAAAAACAACAAATGTTCAAATTTTTATTTTATTTCATTTCTCGATTTCTTGTCTATGACTACAAAAACCTGTGCAAAAACATATTTGAAAGAAAAATCATAAGTCAGCAATCAAAAATATACAGTTTTTCTAAAACTTGGAATACTCTAGGCGTTTTTTTTGAAAACAGCAAAGATTTTTTTTACCATGTGAATCATATGGACTTCTAATGAAGGTATGGTAAACGTACCAGTAGACTGTTTAAGAGAACAATTGAACAAAAATTACGATTAACGGCATTAGTAATTCATAGTGAATCAAATGTGTTAATAAATATGGTAAGACAAACATTATGAAATGTTCTGTTACAAAAAAATTGTGTTCAATTTTTAACAAGCATGATAATGTTTCAGTAGTTGGTCATCTAAAAAAGAAAGATTCAGTAATTAACCACGTTTTTTTCAGTAAATTATATCTAATGAGAGGGTTTCATTACAACCTTTCATCAAAGATGCCTCAAAGGTTCCTGTAAGACCAATCTTGGTTGATTCAAAGTAGCGTTTGCTTACATGCACTGATATACTTAACAATTCTATTAAGAAATTTGAAATAAAATACTAACTGCACAAGGTGTTGTTTTAAGATAGCCGCTATGACATATGCGGTGATGTGTTAGTTACTCTATCCGACAAAAGATGGTTTCACTTGTCTGAACTCTACAATTGAGAGCAATCCCTCGTCTACCCTTGTTTGGAAACATGCTGCAAATGCCCTGGAGTAACCCGAATCTTTCTGTATTTTCTTTGTAGTGGACGAGTCTTCTATTCCCGAAAAGCCGCTGATGACCATGCACTGTATGTCTTTGGAGTATTTGCGAGACGTTTTTGTAGAAAGACGAAGAGAGAAGAGAGATTGGTGGGAGACAAACATTCTTAACCTATACTATGCCACCCAAAAATAATACCACATGTTGCCGTGATGTAACATAAGTCTACGTTTGAATATTTTCATTGAAAAACAATTTAAAGGGATCGCGTATTGGTTACAATATATTTTGAATAAAAATACGGACTTAACCAAACCAAGATATATTTTTCAGCTTCACATTTATAAAGTTGTTGCAAAAACAAAATAAAAATCGAAGTGGTTGTATGCTTAAAGAATTACAACCAAATATTAATATGCTGTCTTTTTGTAGAGGAATTGTAAAACAACAGATTTTTTTAAATTTCAAAAATAAGTAGTATTGTTTGCTATGAAATGAAATTGTAATTTAAAATATTTTTTTAATTATATTGTTAAAGATGGAACAAAAATATATTAAGAATTAAGACTTACTTTTAGTATGCGGTATGAAAAAAACTAGCCGCTGAAACTTTTATAACTACTTAATCTCCCCAAATACTTAAAGTTTTTCTGCTTCAATTTTAATTTATGGGAAAGAAACTTTTGAAAAAATATTTTTATCTGAATGTAAAATTTAATAAAGCGTTTTCAAGAATTTATTAGTATGCTTTGTTAAATCTAGAATTTTATCCAAAATAATAATTTGTAATTTTATTTAAGATTTTGGGATACCTTTTTTTACGATAAATTTCAAGCTAGTTTGTATCGAATTGAGTCTTGTCCATGTTTTTTGTACGACTTTCCGTTTTAAATTGAATTGAGCATAGTATGGAATCAATAGAAATTAATAGTTGGTCAGTTAATAATGCTCGCGATTAGTGAAAGCGGTCCTGATCATTAATCTATTGAAATATCAATTTATACAACTGTTCGTAACCGAAGCTACCGACGTTGACTTTGACCGTCCCTATTGCCGAGTGGTTAACGTCATCCTCTTCGGTTAAGTCATCGATGAGCTCTAAAACTGGTACGGATACTTGCATCGATTGATTTCTCAATCGAAATATTGATGGCAAATGGATTTATCTGTTATGTTCAATTTCTTTCTACCTAAAAACGGGAAACGTCAAGAGCAAACAATTTATTACTAGTCTTGTGTTGGTCCCATTCTTTACCATTTCTAAAAAGGAAAAGTTGAATGGCAGAATAAAAACCAGTTCTCGTCCTAAAACTCTTATCGAGATGATTCAAGCTTCACATTGGGTGCAAACATGGTTGATAAAAATAAAATAATTATTATTGTCGAAAGTGTTTTGGCCAATTGATGTAACCTCAAAATTGAATTTGTTCATTAGAGAGTAAAAAGTGTTTTTATAAAACCATTATATGGTAAGTTCCGTAATGAATATTTGAAATGCAGATACTGGAATATTCGTAGGAATTGCCTATAACCAATTTAAAATGATATTTCCCTTCCAAAAAGTGGTCGATTTATTTTTCTAATTTACATCATTTGGTCAAGACCTGCTCTGTCGTCTTTAAAAAGAGATCCAATCATTAACGCATTTTCGTATTTTTTGAGAGTTACATCAATTGGCCAAAACTCAGTCGTTACAATGATTATTTACCTATATCAATTTTAATAATAACTATTATTTGCATAGAAAAACAATCAGTGAGATTGTGATAAGGAAAAAAACCCAGACAGAGCGAGCTTAACAACTTAAAGTTATCAATTGTTTGTCTGTTTGTTAAGCAAACAATACTCGAATGTATGGATTGCATAATCAAATTGACTACTTAACCTTACAAAGATTTATGAATAAAATTGTTTTTCCAAGATTTATAGTCTAGACTTCAAAATAAATAAACAATAATTATAATAAAAGTCAATTGTTTGCGGGGTAAAAAGATGACCACAGCTGTTCAGTTTACGCGAAATCAAACATTACTATCTGCCTTTGAAAGCACAGTGAGAGCTTTTATCTCAATTTCTGTCGTGTTACGGTATTCGACTGAGAGCTTCTTTTAGCAATAAAAAACATTTTTATATGAATTTTAAGAGCTTTTTCAAATACACAGCATCGTTTGAAATGAGTTTTACATGTTTTAGCGTGCAAAAATGGAGTTTATGGGCTATTTATCATTTGAAAATATGTTCCTACTTCCACACACGTGAATAAAAAATTAAATCCGTCCTAAATTCTCAAAATGCTTTTTTGAGACAACTCTTTTAAGCCATTAGTTTGTTTATTCCCGTGTATATTTAAGGGTCATTTCTGATATCAGTTAATTTATGATATTATTGTTTTTATTAAATTATCATCAGAAGAGTTGTGGTGAACCATCCTGGCTGTACATCTCAGTAGCTGAGTTATATAATAAAATCGTACAATAGGATAAAATATCCAAGTATTCAGTCCTTAAGACTTTTATTAGTTTGTTGATAGCTATTTTGGCAACACGCCGTAGTCAAAGCTATACATAGAAAATTGTTTTTCGCAAGAGGTGATCGTTGATCGTTTTGGGTGTATTTTAACGGCTAGTATTCACCTTAGATGATTGGATCGTGTCAAGTTCTACAGAGTAAATGCCAATTCAATCAATAAAATCGTATGGTTAATGACATAAAAGAAATGAATAAACATTATAATTCGAAGAATCGAATGTAAATTTTTATTAACACAACTGTCGTTGTGGCCGAGTACGTTTTTTATTTGTTCATTCCTTTCCACCATTTTTCCGAACCGTATATCCTTCTATCTTTACCCTGTCTTAAAAATATGTTTATGAACAAATTAACAGCCCATAGAGTCATAGAGAGCAGGATTGCTTATAAAAATATAGGTAATAAAAACGAAACATCAGTCTTCACTTTTAGATAAGTGATCGGTCTTATTTAAATGCTGGTATTTAACCATCCAATTGAAATTTTGAATTATTCTTGAAGCATCAGGCATAATATTATATTTTCTCTGTGAAATAACATATTAAAATGATTGAATCGAATTGGCACCGCTAATGGAATAACAATGAATTATTATTACTTGCGAGCAGAACGTAATAAAATAATTATTCTTATTAAGATGGTTTTATAATATTATTTTAGCTTTACAGTGGTTATTTAGTATTTTCAGTCTATCAATCAATACAGTAAGTAGACAAAAAACTGAACAAAATATTGATAAATGTTTTAGTAAATAATATTTATTCGATTTCAATTATACGATAAAATTGTATACGATTTGTCTTTACATATTTTTTTAAATGACCAATCGCATTTTAATAAAATATTCTATTTCGCATGTAACATAATAAAAAATTACAATAGAATATTCCAGTATGAAGTGTTGAACAATAATTCATAGTTGGACAGTTACTAAACCTTAATTTTAAAGTTAGGAATAAAGAATGGCATTTAAATGATAGTAAGTAGTTCTCTTACCTGTGGCTGCAAAAGAAGAACAATGTTGTATATGTATTTTGTTATATTATAAATATTTAAATGAATTAAAAATACAATGAACCAATGCATCCATTTAAATATGTACGCCCATGAAACGGATTACTCTGTAATTTAGAATATTACTATTACTCGATGCAAAACACAATTACAATATAATTATGACGATTGCGGGAAGCAAGTCTAGTTATCAATCAATTTCTATTACTATTGTAAAACAAAATACGTTGATTTGTTTGCTGTACAATATTGTGAAATTTACTTATTTTTTTAACCTTAAAGCAACACAAATTAATATAATACTTATTTAAAAATCCGCATAATATATCGTCAGCATAGTGGCAGAAGGCAATAAGTCGAGAATCGGCTGTTCGTCTGAAAAAACAAACTCTAACATAATTTGAAGAAATCAATATGAATTGAGTCAATTTCATATAAAATTTATAACTTTCTTATTCCACTGGTTTTATCACTAACGTGACGCGTGTTGCCTCTTTAAAGAGCATCTTCAGACTAACCATATCGCAAGATTATATATTTCAAAGGTAAACAATGATTTTAATTATTAATTAAATTAAATTAAATTTTATGTTAAAGATGAATTTCTACAAAGTTACCGTCGAATCCTTAGAAAATGAGTCGATTTCGTTCAGAGTGGCAAATACCATAATTAAAATTACTGTAAAAAATAATAATTAATACTTAAATCGAATTCATAAATGATTGATGAATCTTATAATCTGGTTAATTTAATAAATTATGGTTATGGCATGTGAATAGAGTGGCTTAAATGTCATAATTTCATTAAAACTGAATTGTCCCAAGGCTTTGTTTTTTTGACTCAGCGTCGTCTACCACTTTACCAACGATATCGTGTATAAAAGTTCATTGAAATGTACTTGATGCAAAAGAAATTATGATGCGTTGTATTTCTAGCTACAGTTAAAATGTTTTGGCAGAATTACTTGTAGCCCGCAGTAAATTTTAAGAAAAAGTAATTTTATCCACACTGTCATAAAAAACAAATGTAATGATAGCAGACTGTGCTGAATGTCAAAAGAACAAAGCTTTATTTAATATTTTTACTTGTGAAAGGTTGGAATAAGCCATTAAAGTGATACTATGTTTAATTCATGACGCGAAAAAAGATAATTTAAACAAAATGCGAACAAGAAAAAATTACTCACCCCCATAATACCGAATAAATATGTCAGCGCAAGAGAAAGTACTGGGTGAATTGTTTTTACTAGATAAACACCCAATTTTCGTCGTTTTCTTCTACCCGTGAGGAGAAAATGTTTTTGTGAAAATTAAAATAAAAAAGTTCAACAAAACATAACTCTGTTGTTTTCACTTGGTGAGTGTTTTAATCATCCGATCTCATTTGTATAGCGCTGTGTCTTTTTAAAGTTTGTTTTTAAATGAACACTTTCTTCGCAAAACTTGACAAAGAAATGAAAGGGGAAAAAATGTAAAAGCTGCAATGTGGCATTGCTCCATTTGAACATAGTTTGTTAAGGGTGATTTTATTTTAATTTATTAAGATAAAGCGTAATTGGTTTTAACCATGTCACTTCTAGTGTGGAGCTAATCATGATTTCATAGTTATTAGAGATATCTGAATAAAAGTTTTTCTATAAAAACTGCCTTTTACTCTATTTGCTCTATTTTTCAAAGAGAGTAGATATATACCAATAGGGCTAGGACAGGAGATGTGGTTAGCGTATCGCAACGCCCAGTTGCTAGGATCAGGTGAATGGGAGGGAATTTTAGAAATCACAAACATACAAGACTATTTACTGAAATTGATTCAAAAATAAATTCGTGAGACTGACTGTACTAGGATTCGACCCCGTGAAACATTGACCACTAAACAACGGACAGGACATTATTAATGATTAATTCATTATATTATTAAATTTCAAGGAAAGAAATCTTTCATTTTAAAAAAGTAAATGGATAAACTCTACAAAAATTGTTTAAACGAGAACTAAATGTTTTTTATGTAGTATCTGTTTTAGTCGTAGATAATGCAATTAAGTAAAACCACTCAGCTGCAGGATCAGCTGGTTTATCTATATATATATAAATGAATGTCATTTTGTTGGTTTGTTGGTTTGTCCGGATCTTATAGGCTCCTAAACTACTCAACCGATCGCGACGAAACTTCCAGGAAGGACTTATTGTGATCATGCCGGGAAAGGTTCCTGTGAAAAAAATTCGGGAAAAAATGGGAACGAGCTTGCTCACCCGTCAGATAACGTACTAGGATCGGGAACGGGAGCACATGGGATGGAGTGGCATTGCAAAGCATGTCTCATAGGCTCCTAATAATATATAAAAATGAAGGTTTGTTTGTTTGTTTGTCCTGTATGCATTCCTTTACCATTTATCCGATTTTGATGAAACTTTGGGAAGGTGTTAAAGGCACACCCGTGAAGCTTTCTGAAGAAAAATTAAAATCTAAAAACATCTCGGAAAAACCTTGACAAGTTTTCATTTTGTATGAAATGTACACAGAATCTTTAACATCTTATAGGTCTGCACGGGCTTGGGTAAGAAATTCAAATTTAAGAAAAATATTTCGATGTTCAAGTCATGAGCCAGTCATAAGGCAATAGTTTTCATAACTTAAATAATTTATTTCACATGTGTTTTGGATTTCGTTGGAAATATAGAAACAGTAACATATACTGTTTGAAAAGTATAAATGAATTACTATATTAAAAAATAAATCGGGATTTTTTCTGGATGAGAAAAATGCATCTGGGTTTGGGGTCGGGTTCGGGAAACAAATGTGATATTGAGACTCGGACTCGGGCTGGGGACCGGGTAATTTTATAAAATTTCAGCCCATGTAGACAATTCAAAACACAAACCCTTTCTTTCTTTGAGTGGTATTGCAACGCATACCGGGTACTCACTAGTCAGTCAATGAAATAGATTAGTTTAGGGCAAGGATATATCATGTCCAGTTGTGCTTGTTAGGCAGCCAAAATGGACATATTTATCCATTTGAATGATACACTATCTCCTCAAATACCCTATTTGAAAGTACAATATTTTTACAGCATATAAATATGATGCAGAGGAATGTTTTATGAATGTTCTCTTAATTTTGATAAAAACTGGATATATCTTTTCACTAACCCATCGAAAGAGACGTCATTATTTTCATAAAATCTAATTTGAAGATTCGAGATTTATAAAATAGACGAAATGGACATATTTTGCATATCAACTCAAATACCCTACCTATTTAGACTATATTTTTAAAGCATAAAAATATCTAACTCAATTTCGACAAAAATTTGAAATAAAATATCTTTGCTCTAAGACATAATGTCATTTTAAATCAAATGTACTTATATTTTTCTTGCCTACCAAAAGAAATTAACAGAAAACAGCAAAGGTTTATACCTTCAAAATAGTTGAATAATTCTTGTTTTAATGAAAATACAATTACTTTCACGATTCGATATCCCGGCTTAAGGAAGGCTTGACAAAAGGATGACAGCGTAGAGCATGGTGTAGGAGGGAACGTTTTATTAGTGAATTGTTCAATCACTTTGAAGAATGAAAAAGTAGTTAGACACAAAAAATATGAAGTCTTAGTTTTGTGAAAGACACTAGATGGACCCGCTGTATTTTATAAATGATAAATTTACAAATAATCTTCTCTTGCAAATGCGATAAGGCAGCTTAAAACAATCTTAAACTATTAATTTTAAAGTTGACAAGAATAGTAATTTTTTTACAATCGAGTCCGATTTCAAAGAGCAGCATAATGAGCACAAATAGTGTAGCACAACAACAAAAATTCGTTTGTGCGATTAATTCGGTGGAAATTTCAATTTGGTTATCAAAATAAAATTTTTAGTTTTGTTATTTTACTGGTTGTATACCTAACGATATACCTAACCTAACCTAACCTAACGATGTGTGACACGATTTCCGCGAATTATAGAGGTTTCTTCAAACTCATCAAAAGCATCTTCTGACAGTCGGAAGATGCTTCTCAAAGATGAGAAACACGTGTAATACAATAGTGGAATCACAAAGTAATTTAATAATTTAAGACATCGACTGAGGGTGCTTGATGGAATTTCAATATCAAATTTGAATTATTGAGATTTTGTACACTTCCATGTATTTTGTCACTAACGACCCGAGTTTCGCCTTTCGACATCTTCAGGCATTCGAAGTTCAAGTTCAAGGGGGTCAGTTCAAGTCCAGTTGTCGACGTCGCTGGCTTAGATTATGAATACGGTTTTGAATCCCAGTACAAACAATTCCATAAATTGATTTTTTGGCTGGTTTTAACGACTCAATAATTGAAAAAGTTGTTCCAAGTGGCATCTCCTTGAGCAGGTTGGTTGTACACTTAAGAATAACAAACGATTATGTCAACGACTCCTTAAAAAAATTATCAAAAAAATAAAGCTTGAGATTCTCAAGAATGACGGACTTCTCATTAAGGCATTGCATAAAGCGAAAGAAATATGTGGCCACTTACATTTATCTCTAAAAACATTAGTAACATCGTTTGAACATTCAAGTACTAACAAAAAGCTTACGTCATTAATTTCCGCTCAAAAACTATGTTAATAAAAAATGACATTTGAATATCCATATAATCTTTTTGTGGTATTGGCAATAACTTACTTTTGAAGTAAGATATTGCAAACAATATAGAAGTTTCGTACAGTATATTGCTAGCGAGTGGGGTAGTCGCATTCAGCAAGTGCATTGATTCTTAACCTTTTGAAACTAACGGAGCGCTTAAAATTTTAAGGAATACTGCTTTGGTAGCAGAAAAACTAAAAATTCCATTGTCTGGTCCATAGTGTTGTGGTCAAAGTCGTTGGCTTCGGTAAGGAATCTCGGGTTCAAATCCCGGTACGGAAGTTTCATAAATTGATTTTTCAATCAAAAAAGTAACAGTAATCTGCACAGGCTGAAACTTTATAAAATTACCCGACGCGAAGCTCAGATTTATTTTTCTCAGCCCGAAAACTGTCTGATGTTTTTTCAATTTATAATTTAATTTGTACCTTTCAAACAATATAAATTTTATCATTTCCATATTTTAAATGATATTTATAACTCATATGAAATAAATTATTAAATAGTATTGTCTTATAGCTGACTCATAACCTGAACATAGTCCAAAATATTTTTCTCGCCCATCTGATCTTAAGAACAGCTAGCCTACCACTAGTCTTGTCCTAGACCTATCCTTCTATTCTTACTTAACTCTCTTCAAAAAGAGAGTTTGAGAAACGGAGCAGTATGCAGTTCTCGTAGAGAAACTTTTTTTGACATACCTCTATTAGGAGTTCACATTGGGAGAGGACATGGCAAAAAAATATCTATGCGATATTTGAGCGTAATGATTTGAACTGATTTCGATAATAATATATATCGACGGTGTGTTGATCAATTGATGTAACCTTCAAAAAATACGAAAATGAGTTAATGATTGAATCTCATTTTAAAAACGACAGGTCTCGGACAAATGATGTAAATTAGAAATATAAATTGACCACTTTTTGGAAGGGAATTATAATTTTACATTGGTTTTAGGTTTAAAAATTCTGTCCCGGCTACTTGATTTAAGCCACAATTATATCGACACTGCCAAAGCATAATCCCGTATCCTCAAACAATAAATTTATAGGAGTGCATTTCAAAGATTCATAACGTAACGCACCATATAATGTTTTCGATAAAATAGTTTTCACTCTTAACAATTACAATTTTGAGGGTTACATCAATTGCCAAAAACTTAATCGAATATAATAGTTATAATTATAATATGGTAGCCATTTTGAATCCTATCAAATTTGTTGTAATAGGTAATGTTAAGTTAGCTAACAGACTCACGCAAGCTATTTACATAATAGTGAATACTGTATCAATATAGCCCTTAAGTGGTATTCGCCTCGGAAAGTAAATCGAAATTACAGCTGTGTTGTTTCAAAGAAGTAAATTTTCTGAGTACGATCAGTTCACAAGGTAATAGAGTAATGTTATTATTCTAAGAACAAACATTTACAATTCGATATATAAATTTACTGACCCTGTAGTTGGGTGGTCAACAGTTTAAGTGATAATTAAATAAATTGATTTTTCAATCAGTTTATAGATTTGTTTTCAAATGCATGCATTTCTGTGTCTGTTGTCTTCTACGTCTTATCTAATCATAAAAAACAGTTTTATTTCTCACTATTTAATTTTCAGTTTTTTTCGTAAAAAAGCGACTAAATAATTCATTCCAATTAAACAACTTATTCTGAGATTATCCAATAAGAACCTTAATAAGGAGAAAATATATGTATGCTGTAGTAATTTTTTCAGGGACTGTGGTGGAGTGGTCACCGTCGTTAGCTCTGACTAAAGATGTCTCTGATTCAAGTCAAGGTACGGACAAATTCATAAATTTATTTTTTAGCCGATTTATGGATCTGACCGTGGCGCAGTTGGTAGCGTCGCTGGCTACGGTTACGGATGTCTCGGGTTCAATTCCCGGTGCGGACGGTTTTCATAGATTGATCTTTCAATCGATTTATGAATTTCTGTTCGTAGTCTGAGTCCTCCCTCTCACCAATCCCATCCTCACGGGGCGTAACGAGAGCGATTAGCTAACCACTAGTCCTGCCATAGCCCTATCCTTCTATCCCTAATCTCTTCAAAAAAAGAGAGGTTGAGCAACTGAGTGACAAGCAGTTCTCGCAGAAACAAATCTATCAAGATATCTCCATTAGGAGACCATTTGCTCCACATTGGGAGCGGACATGAAAAAAAATGGATTTATTTTTGTTAGTCTGGATGTTTGTGATGTCTAAAATTCTCTCCCACCCATCCGATCCTAAAAACAGAGCCTAAAAAAGAGAGATTAGCCAACCACTAGCCATGTGCTAACCCTATCTTTCCATCTTTACTCCCTTTGAAAATGAAAGGTTGAGGTTCTAAATAACAAGTATTTCTCGTAGAAAAACTTGTATCGAGATACCTCCATTAGGATACCATATCATCGTTGTTCTGGAAGAAAACACTAAATCGAAAAAATGACATATTGAGTTAGTTATACCTAAATGTTTCTTATTTCAAACACTACCGTATGGAATTACAAACATATTTTTATAAATAACACTTTTACTTAAAAACAGTTTTGTACAAACAAGCAAAATGGAAAAGGTATATGATTTCAAACAATTGACAAACTTCAAAGTCCAATTACTCAAAACTAGTATTTTTCAGTTAGTGTTTTTTCCAGAACAACGACGATATGCTCTGCATTGAAAAAAAATCAAATGAAGTTTTGTATGCAACACGAGTTTCTTATAATTTCGTGGAGCGCTGGTTAAGAATCACTCAGCTAGTTGGTAGGGAGTGGCATCACGGACTTCTTTAGCTACTGACTAGCCATCAGCGGTAAGTTGGTCTCTGGGAAAACTTTATTATCTGAGCAGATGTTAAGCGGACAGTCAAAAAGTTTCCGAGCGGAATCCTTGTAAACGAGAATCAAATGAAGCGGACATAATCAAAACATATTCGTTTATTGCAAGATTTATTTGGTCTGCTGGTACTCACTGATCTATGTTTATTAAAAATAATTTCATTAAAAGTTTTCTCCGGGAACTTAGGAAGTTTCTAACGTATTTAACCCTGTTCAAGCCACGAACATTTACAATCATTTTTATAAATCTTCAGTGGTTGAAATTTGATAAAATTACTCGTATCCGTTATGTTTTATCTCATCGAGATACAAGTTGACAAACTTTACCATTCATGTCATTAATAATCTAAAAAAACGTCATATTTTTATGAAACACAATATTTATGGTAAAAATAAATATAACTGCGTCAAATGGTATTATTTGAGCAAACTTGTCTATGGTAAAATCATGAACGCAATTATCATCATCAGATTTAATATGATGCACGTTCAATAGGTCATTTAATATAGCCGAACTTTTCAAGCAAATTTAACGAAGATTCTGAGTTGCTCGGAATTATTTTCAAGTCAAATTTCTTGCAATATATTGTTATATAGGTAGCACGATATTTTAAGAAGAGATCTCGTTACCTTACTTTGAAAAAGTTTTAACTGACATTTTGGTTTAAAATTACCTTTTGATTGTAAAATGTTGTGTTAGCCACATTCTACCGTATACGCTGATTTCAGAGTCATATATTGTTCGATGAGGGAGTTAGCAGTATTCCGGAGTTCTACCCACACATTTTTTTTCATTAATTGGTTTTATACGGTTCTATGAATCGATATAACTAATTATTATCATCTCACAGAAAAAAACATACACATCACTGTTTTTTTGAAAAGTTTTTAACGTCATGTCGACATTCTTCGCTCGATGGTTGATGTGTGTTTACCCTTTACTTTTACTGTTCTATCGATGTGGTCATTGACGAAAATTAGCTTAAGTATATATGTATTATTATCTTGTTTTATTATATAACTTATATGGTTCAGCAAGTCATGATAATATATTATATTAATAAATATCTCAAAAATCATAACATTTGTTTGATAAAATTGAAATATCCGATAAAACCTTTTCAAACAAACTATTTTTGTCAGTTCTAATTAAAGCTTTAGATACTTATTATTTTCTAATGTAAAAGCTTTAGTAAAAATAAATGATAAAACAAGTATTCATTCGTGAGCTCGAATGCCTGAAGATGCCGAAAGGCGAAACCCGGGTTTTATCCTTCAAAACCCTATGTCAAAATATTAAAAATAAATGATAAAACAAGTAAAATATATATGCAAACTCACTAATTAAAAATACATTTTATCCTTCAAAATACAAAATATGATCAGTCAAAACTTCAAACGCTCGTATCTCAAAACATGCTCAAGTGTTATTAGAACCTTTTCAAAGTAAGGTAATGTTATGTAAAGAGTAATTATGTCAGACAATTTACTCTTTTAGAACTTGTTTGAGATTTGATCGATTATTTGATTTGATTTAATAACACTATAATTTTATTAATTTATTTATTTAGAAAAGCAGGATACAAAAGTAGACAATATTACTCTCATAAGGTAGATGTGACAACAGTTCTTCTAGGGCAGGCATGTCAAACACGCGGTCAAGCCCGCGGGCCGCTTGCGGACCTCCGAGACTTCTTGGAAAAAATTTTTAATTGCAAAACAATATCAATTCTTTATTTAGATATACTCATCAAATTAATTTGTTGAAAACGGAGTTCGATAGAAGATTTCTGATTTCAAAAACTGTGATCAAACTGTGATGAAATTAAAGTTTCATCTTTTTACTTCACCTCTGTCCATTGATATTGAAATTATTGACGATAATTTACAAATGGAATCAATTGAAATCCAATGTGACTATTTGCTGAAGCAAAAATATTCTGAAGCTAGAGTTCCAGAATTTGACAAATATTTACCTGCTGATCGGTTTCCTAAAATGTTGTCTTTCGTAATGCGTATAAAGGCCATGTTCGGAAGCACATATTTATGCGAGCAACTATTTTCTGTAATGAAAAACAACAAAACTCCAGAAAGGTCATGATTTACCGATCAGCATTTATCGTTAATTTTGAAAATTACATCAACTCAAAATATTCAACCAAATTATAATGATTTGCTTTGTGGAAAACGGTCCCAAGTGTACTCAAAAAAAGTGTTTGTCAATTTCTTTATAATTTGTTTACTTTGAACGTCTTTTATTTGGTCCAATTTTATATATCGAAAACATGCAGCCCTCCACTGATGTAAATTAGTTTCTATGATCTGCGGTGCAAATCGAGTTTGAAATGCCTGATCTAAGGCAAGGCTCTTCAAATAACGGTTTGCGGGTAAACACCGGCCCATGAGCACCACGAATTTGGCTCGCCATAATTTATTTTGACTACATTGTAAAATTTACAATGTAAGTTAATTATACAAAATAATAATCAGATGTGGACATTATCAGCAGCGACTCATCACTTGATTTGGATATGTAAATATATTTTCTATATATTATATTTTGGCGAATGTTTTTTCACACAGATAAGTAGTGCCGTGCTGAAAGCGGGAAAAAAAGCCACAAGAAAATTCATGCAACTGATGAAACTGTTTGAGTGGAAGACACTAACTTGTGGAATTTCAGCAATGATGGCTATTAATTCCATCTTATTTTAAAAAATAAAACACAATTCATTTGTACTACTTTCACATATTTATAATGATCAGGACCGGTTTTGATCATCGCGAGCATTAGTTGATAATGCCGGTCCTGATCATTATAAATATGTGGAAGTAGTACAAATGAATTGGGTTTTATTTTTTAAAATATAATGTCTTTCCACCAAGAATTGACAGTTAACACCCATAGAAATCTCACTCACTGGATATTCCCAATACGAAAATTTGCGCGTTATTCAAAACTACCGAATGTTGGTACGGTGAGCTATCTAGGTCTTGTCCCTTGGGACTTGGAGGAGAAGTTAGTGTAGCCTTTAAGCTTTTTTTTTAAATTTTGAGATCCCTTCTCTAGAGGAGAGGAATCAGTAGATAATAAAATGTATGGAAATACATTTTAACAATGCAAATTTGATATTTAAATTACATCAAGTACCTTGAGTCGATATCTTAAATTATATAACTCTATTAGCTTCTTCTTTGGAATTGTCTGAATAATGACCTTTAGGATCGATATATTTGATATAATACAAAATAAATAATAAATAAAATATTGTACGTAATATTCACTACAGATTGTTTTCAAATACGGCAAGGTGTGCCGCTTTTTGAATATTGTTTTCCTAAATATTCAAAGAGGAGGAAAAAAAACAAGAAACACAATGACATTGCCGTTGAATAAGCTTTATCGTTCGCATCTAATAGGGACAGCCGTCGCAAACGTCTCCGATATGATAACGTCAATAGGATATTATATCGACGCGCTTTTGTGAAATTTCAATCTGATAGATACTATAGAACACGGATCCCTGGCGATACCCTCCGAGATAAAGGTGAACGGGAGCTTTTTTCGATGAAATAATTCAATATGGGTGTTATTGAATGAAATTTTTGTCCACAGTAAACGTATCAGTAGATATGACACTTATTTATATTGTGAACTAGTGAGTACCCGTCATGCGTTGCAATGCTACTCTAAGAAAGAAAGGGTTTGTGTTTTAATTCTGTTTATTGAAGTGCTTTTGGATTAGAGGTCTGCACGGGCCAAAATTTCGTAAAATTACCTGGTCCAAGCCCGTCATCTTCAGGCCCTGCCCGGCTCGAGCCCGTGTCTCAATATCACACTTGTTACGCGAACCCGACCCTTAAGCCCAAATAATTTTCACAGCCCTAAAAAAGCTCGATTTATTTTTTAATATAGTAATTCGTTTATACTTTTTAAACGGTATAATAATATGGTATCGGTTCCAAATTTACAACGTTATTGATAGCACATCTGAAATAAATTATTTAAGTTATGAAAACTATTGCCTTATGGCTGACTTATGACCTGAATATATTAGGAAATGTTTTTCTTAAATTTGAATTCCTTAGCCAGGCCCGGCCCGAGCCCAAATCTGTATTGTCTTTACCCGCCCAAAATCGGCTTACGGGTCGGGTGGGGTAGAAGTCCGATGACTAAGCCCAAGCCCGTGCAGACCTCTACTTTGGATATACAGTTTTTCCGTTTTGTTCAGAGATGTCACTAGTTGTACGTATTTGTTTTTTTTTTTCGATTATAATTTTTTTCTTTCTTCACGGGTGTGCGCACAACAACTCACCAAAGTTTGATCGAAATTGTATGAATGGTAAAGAAATGCATAGAGGACAAACAAACAAACAAACACATCTTCATTTATATTTATGTATATATACAGATAAGTGTTTTCAATATTTTTTTGGTAATTTAGTGATAAGAGTAAAAATTGGGTAGGTGAAGTTTTTTCTTTTATTTGGTAATAAGCCTGACATCTGTATTTCATTCGAAAATGCGGAAAATGCAATGGTTGTATCGTCGGCACAGTAGTAAAAGGCGATACATTGAAAATTAGCTGTTTCGAGCTATGATTGCAGTACGACAGAACACATTTTATACTAATTTGAGGACATCAATATCTTTTAAGTCAATTTAATTCACATTTATTAGTGGCAAACAACTAAAATTAACATTATGTACTCTAATAAATGACTAAATAATGACCTGATGCTATTGACCTCCATAGCGGGTGAAGCGGAGTAGTAAATACGAGTTTTATATTAAAAAAATAACTGTGTAGAAAGGTAAAATATATTTTTATATAAATTTATGAATAATGTGCGATGCTATCCTATGAAAATGTCTACAATATTATTGTTTAAGTATACCTAATTACATTTTATTCTGGTTGGATTTTAAGCAGTTGACATCTATCACATTACGTCCAGCGTAACGTTAAATCTATTTAAGAAATTTAATTGGATCCAGAACGTTTTTTTTTTTGTATTTAAATTTCTTTATTTGATTCTCTACTGTAGTAACTTTTCCTTTTTAATGCTTCTTAGCTTTCCTAATCTTAAAAATGAGGTTAATAGAATAACTAATTGCTTATTAACCCTTCGAATAAAATCTTCAAAAACCAACATAAAAACCATTTTTAAGGTGATACCTGTCACTTCTTGGTGGAAAGACAGTATATTATTTAAAAAAAAAACAAAATGATTTTTTCTATAGATTCCATAAAATATTGTTTGTTCGTCTTATAAATATTATTATATCGTCGCTGTTCTGGAAGAAAACACTAAATCGAAAAAATGACATATTGAGATAGATAAAACAAAATGTTCATTATTTCATACTCGTATCGTATGAAAGAACAAACTTATTTTTATAAACTATACTTTTACTTAAAAACGGTTTTGTACAAAAAAACAAAATGAAAAAATTATGGCATTTCAAACATTTGACAAACTTTAAAGTCCAATTACTCAAATGTAGTATTTTTCAGCTACTGTCTTCTTCCAAAACAACGACGATACAATCTTTAAAAGAATCATAAATAATATGAAGAAATTAGTTATTTGTAATCTTAATCGCTATGCTGTTACAAGTGTTAGTTTCTAGAGTAAATAAATAATAATCTTTAATATCTGTTGTCATAAATTATTTCTGAGAAATAGTATTTCGGATATTAGTTGTAAATATGGATAACGTGTTGAAAAAAAGCTCCGTGTTTATCGGATACCCTGAGAAAAATACGTAGAAAGCTTTCTATACCCATATTTTTACATTCCCTATAGTCAGTGAGGCGAAAGTTTTAGCCCTCAAAGGCTGAAAGTGTGGAAATATAGTATTCTGATAAGGACAACCTCATCCCAAATTATGCTTCATTGATTAAGGACGGCCTTGCCTTAAGGTTACTGGAGTAGAAACTCAAAATTGCCATACGAGATGTCTTGATTTCTACCATTTTAAAGATTTATATATTTCTTTGATGTCAGATATTTTATCAGATGTTGAAAAATAAATAAAGAAAAACATATGCAAAGGTTTAGATAAATGTGTTTGCTAGTAATTGGAAATAAAGCAGTAGATTCATTAGAAATTTTATAACGTTATCTACCATATACACACGATTCTGTTATGATTAATCGAATGTCAATATTGACATGAAAAAATATGTAATAAAATGTATTTCTGCTGTTGATAAAGCTATCTTTGATTGAAGGTAGAAAATATTTTGTTGGGATAAGCTCCATTCGCATAACAAATCGTCACCGTACTGGTAAAAATTGGTAAGTAACAAAATGAGCCTATTTGACATCATTTTTTGTCTTGAATAACGTTTCTTAAACCAGTTTGTCAGGAAAGCCAATTAATTGATAATTAATTGTCCCTTTTTGTCAATTCCTAAGGTAAGTTAGATTGGCATAAGTCTAGGTAATTTTTGATATTATAGTTATGTCATATTTTGAGTCGTTTTCCTCACTGGTGATGGTCATGACCTTCACCTACCGTAAAAAAACTCTGTTTCCTTTGACGATCCTTCTCCACTCACTCCTGCACTCCGCTGTTTTGTCTACCTGGTCAATTTAGCGAGTCGGGACCTTATCGCGTCCCCTTCTGCTTTCGACTTTTCCTGTGATAGCGAGTCTCCCAACTCTCAAGATTTTTGGTAGACTTGCGAGCGATGTGGCAGAAAAGCCGAGAAAAATTTGTAACTCGTTCAGGATAGATGCGTTTGTGTGTTTGGCCGTCCATGGTATTCGCAACATCTTTCTCCAGAACAAAATTTTAATTGCTTCTAGCAATTTTTTGTCTTTCGCTTTTAGAGTCCACGTCTTCAAACCGTAACAGCATATAGAGTAGATCAGCGACCGTACTAGGTATATTTTCGTATGTCTGGTTATTATCATACTTTTCCAGATTCTCTCCAGCCTAATTATATACACAACATAAAATATCGAGTTTGAATTGTTGAGATTTTGTACATCTCCATGTATTTTGTCACCAACAACCTGGGTTTTGCCTTTCAGCATCTTCAAGCATTCAAGCACACGAATGTACTGGAACTGACAGACAGTAAACAGTGTCTAACGTTTATATATAAGATAAAAATACGACAAAATATTATAAGTCTAGGACCCACACTGATACCTAGTTAAAAAAAACCCGAGAATAACCTTAGTCCTTGTTGGGAAAACAAACACATTAACAAAGTAGCGGTTGCCGGTGGTCAACTAATATTTGAATTGTCACTGATTTTACACTTATAATAGCATTGTGGGTTTTAAAATGCAACTCGAAGAAAGGATAGATATATCCAATCATTCGAAATTTAATGATTTCTGTTGGGTGACTATGAGATGAATTTATTAATATGGGAATATCATTATTTTGATTGTTAATTTATGTTTTTTACGAAATCATCCACGTAAAGGATACAGCGACGGAAAGTTTGGATAATTCAGCTGTTCATTTAGAATTGGTTAGGAATTTAACTGATCTCTATTGATTTTCAAAAATGTTGATAAAATAATTTATGATCTCCCACGTTTTGATGCAACACTTTAGCCCCGTCATCCGCAATCAATAATAATACCTAATTTGCTAAATTTGATATTGAAATTTCGTCAAGCACCCTCAATTAATGTCTTGAATTATGAAATATTGAGACTAAAAGCTTTATATTAACAAATTAAGTTTTCATTTACTGTTTACTCACAACTATCGGCTCATTACCAAATCCATTCTGCTCATATGACGATATGTAACGTATTGTGAACGGACTCGCTTTCAATAAAAAACTGACAAGTTATATTATTTTCTGATCTACTAAATTCTCTTCGGATAACCTTAATCGTTTGAAAAGCTTAATCTATTGATCCTGTGTATATTTTTTCCGCCTCGTTAGAACACGCGTTCAATTATGCCGCAGCGTGCCCACGGCTCTCAGCTCTAATCACCGCTGACACATTTTCCACATCTCCCGTGATGAGACGGTCTTTAGCGCATATTACATGAAATTATGGAAACTATTTCACGTCCCATTACTAATCCTCTCATTATATTTAAATATAATTTCACAGCTGTTGGATAGCTTAAATAGAACACGGAATAAGCAACACGTGAGAAAAACCTTAATATAGAAATAGGGTATATATATATAATATCAGAGGTGTCGAAAAACAACAAGTGATAAAAAATGTTTACATATTTAATGACATAAAGAATCCGATAAATTTAATAGTTACAATCAAATACTGATATATCCAATTTTATTTCACTTATATTAGTTGCACTTAGCATTTGACTGGCAACGAAAATTGTGCATACTTTTCTAAAAACAAAAAAATAAAACACAATTCATTTATACTACTTCCACATATTTATAATGATCAGGACTGGTTTCGCTCATCACGAGCATTATCAACTGATAAAAATACAAACATAACAGGCTTATTTATATAAAATTGAGTGTAAAAATGAAGGTAAATAAAACTGATGGTTCATGAAGTAACACAAAAAAATACTGTTAAAAATTTTTGCTGAGCTAATGGACTTTTAATGTAGCTATATTTTTGATTTCAGATTAGTATTTATTGATTTTTAAGAGTTCCATAACATTTTAACTGTAGATTATTTTATTTGATTTATGTATAATTTGTTTGCTAATCAATATTTTCTTGTCTTAGTTTATGAACCATCAGTTTTATATACCTTCATTTTTACACTCAATTTTATATGGATAAGCCTGTTATGTTGCCTGCGAAACCGGTCCTGATCATTTCATGATGTATTTCCATCAAGAATTGACAGTTAACACTTTAAAAGTGATACTTTTCTTAGTTGGATATACTATATGATCTAAAAAATAGACAAACATTGCCATATAAAAAGTGGACATATCGGGTTTTGCTTGTGATCGCCTCATCTTGCGGTAAATATTTTCCAGTAATGCAATCAAGAGAGATAATTTCATAGATTTATTAAAAAAATCTGAATTTGTCTTCATAGCGATCGATGTCTGTTGTATTTATATTCACTACCACACATAATCTCTATCCAAGCTAGATATTTTCAAAGTTTCATAACAGAGTGGTTGAGTGACTTAATAACAATCATTTTTAGTAAAAAAAACTAATATTAAGATGCCTCATTAGGAGTAAACTGTTCGCATTGAGAGCGGACGTATTATAATTGGGTATTAATAAATTATTTTACTTGAAATAAAAAAAGGGTTTTATTTTTCAAGTCAGTTCTATTATAATCGAGTGATCAATGTTATTTTGCAATCTACATATATGGTTTTACTATTTTACTATAATACACTGTTTTTCTAAGTAATTGATAAATGATTTTAATGAGTTGTTAAAAACGGTTATTTTTTGCTAACCTAATGCTAATATTCTTACTATATTTAAAAGGAGATATTTACTTACTGATGAATAACATTTATATTAGATATTAGTTATATTAATGTGCCAGTTCTATAGCAAGGTGCCACTTGGTCATACGTTATTTGGTTGTGCAGTATAGGACCCAAATCTGAAATGATTACTTTAATACAATAATTTTTACCCAAAGATATTGATGTGCGTAATGTGTTCCATCTCTCCTAACTTACTTTCTATCCAAACGTTAGAGCGTTGAGAGAGAGATTTACTCCTAATATTTTTATAAGACGTCCTTCTACGAGTTGAATTCTTCATAATAGAAGAAGACTCATTTAAAAAATATCAATGTTAGTAACTCTTGGTGGCAGAATTAATTAAAAGCTTAATATGTTTTATAAATAGAGTAGAATTTACAATGGAGTCATTATTCAATATGATTTTCCTTTTTCTTTTGTTCATTTTGTTTTGTTTTGTTCCATATTTTAAATTCATCTCACTTTCTCTGGAGAAAAAGTATCCAAGAACTTTTCAAAAAACTAAGAATTGCTTGGAAAAATGACAAGAGAAAACTTCTAACAAAAGTGGAAAGTTTAAATTCTTACCGTGAATGCAAAGTGGGCTGGCACGGATTTGAACACCAAATTGACGCCGTATAGTTAATTGACGGAACAAAATTTAGTTTAAAAGAGTTTTCATCTGGCAAGATGTTCTTTGCAGCATTTAATTGTGCCCATTAGGAAGCCCATCGTGAGGGATCAACATTGAATCAATTCATTGAAGCAAGTAAATAATATTGCATTTCGTTTAAAAAGAAAGATGTCATTGTCTCTATTTTTAGGTATTGATTATAAAATCCTGTTTTAATACAGTCAGTGTGACATTTTCCTTTTTAGTAAATTAAATGAATGTGTATAGCTACTTCAGAAAAACTATGAAACAGATCCACTGAAAAAAATTGTGTTATTACCAATTACTTCTCAATTATTTTTTATCTTTCTCCGATAGATGCTCTCGAAATAACTTTAACTTCATTTCAAGTCCATCAAAATAATTCAATTTGCCGAAAGGTGAAGCATGGTTTTTTTTCCTGCTTTTTTTATCGTATTAAAACGATTATATTGAGTTCGCGAAACGGGCTCTTTATAAGAAGTCTTTATATCCCTTTCCCGTATGTAAGCGAGCTAAGCACTGCTGTCTAAATAGATTCTGTCAGCTGAAGGCTTTATGTGTAGAAAATGTTTGTCTTTGAATCATTAACGAAAGTTCAATTCTTACTAAGAATTGCTCGTAATGTTGGCGAGAACTTAAAGAAGCATGATTCGTGAGTGACAATGCTAATATATGGAAGTGTAGAAAATTTAATATTGCTTTTCAATCAAGCAGCCTCCGTTGTCATCTTAAACTAGTAAATGAATAATTTATAAGCGATAAATTTCGAATCCAACTGTCTCGAAATATGATTTTATGGAGTTGATCTAAAATTATTCTGATGCATCATATACCATGAAAATAAAAATGGAATCAGGACTGGTTTTACTCTACGCGATCATTTTTAACTCAATCTATTGTGTAGCATTTAAAAGTTAGATCAAAATTCAAACTTATTAAGCTACTACCAAAAGTTGTTCGATCCATTGCCTCCTGTCAGAGAATAAATGCAGCGTGTAAGTAGGGAGCAGAATTTTATGATCATTGTTACTGAAAACACAGTGGTCAACGACGTTTTTTGCCACTAATAACTGTCAGCTTCGTGGTGCAGTGGTGAACGCTGTTCACTACGGTTACGGATATCTCGGGTTCAAGTCCCGGTACGGAAAGTTTCATAAATTGATTTTTCAATCGATTTATGAATTTCTGTTCGTAGTAATGAATTTTCATTAATTTTTATTACTACGTGATGTCTAATAATCCCTCCCACCCATCCGAACCAAAAAAACGATGCGTAGAGGGAGCGATTAGCTAGTGGTAAGCTCTGTCCTACCCATATCCTTCTATCCCTACTATCTACGAAAAAAAAGGTTGAGTAACTGAGTAACAAGCAGTTGTCGTAGAAAACGTTTATTGAGATACCTCCATTAGGAAGCCATATGCTCCACGTTGAGAGCGGACATGGTAAAAAAATATCAAAACAATCTTTTTTCGATATATTGAAAAAAGGTTTTCTTTCTTTAAAAGGTGATACTTATATATTACATTATATATAAATAACAACTAGAATTTAATATCTCTTTATTTTTACCTGTAACCAAGAAGTTATACATAAAAAAATAATAGCAGCGCGTTTGTGATAACATGAAACTCAATATTCTTTGTTTGCGAATAAATATTTGAAAAACATTATGGTAATACAACGAATAGAAAAAAAAGGAATACAGCTATTTGCCTATTTTGGTAAGTAGTATGAAAAGAGAACGCAATACTTTGGTACACAAAATTTCAGTTTTTAAAGAAATATTTAAGTACAAATTTGTACTTCAAATAATATGTATAATTTTTGTATTTGTTAGATATTTTGTGAAAATTAATTATTTTTGCTTTAATTAGTAACGTTTTATATTTATTTATTTAGTTGATGTACGTAAGAGCATATTTTTGAAATCTTTCTTAGAAAGCACTGGAGGCGAAAGCATTATTTTGGGTTGACACGCCCCGTACATATTGTACCATAACAGTCAGCCTCTTTGGTCTAGTGGTAGAATCTTTAATTACTCTATCGATCACATGGTTCTGGGTTCAATTACCACTAAGATCAATATCAAATTGAGATTTTTTTTTCAATTTGGCGGTTGAGATCTTGGCCATGGATGTCTTTTCCCTCGGGTTGATCTAATGTAGGGTTGCCAGACTTACAAAAATCACTGATCGGGACATTTTATATTGCAAACGAAGTACATATGTATAACGAAGAGAGCATATTAATAATCCGTAGAAAACACAGTTATTAAAATATTTTGATTAGATGCAATAACAGGAATTACATTTTGATTTAAATGAAAAAATTTATACAATTATAACAGTTTCATTAAAAGCATTTTTCCGAGTTTTAAGCTTCTTTAAAAATATTTTTCACCATGTTTGCTCGACAAAAATTCAGCCAGTCTCTTTAACAATATACGTACATTTTTTTTGATCTACAAATATTGTTAAGTTGGGATTTTCAGAGGCAATGCTGGACTTGGGATTTGCCTATTGAACTCCAGACAGTTCCGCTTAAATAGAAACGTCTGGTAACCCTGATCTAGAGTGAAATTAAAAAATTTCTGACACGCTCTGATTATTATACACAAACCGCAACAGTAGAATAATAAGGTCTAAGTTATAAAGCGAATACTCTGCATGTATATAGCTAACACTAAGTTATTTCCATAGTTCTGTAGATACCGTTAAGCCGAAATAGTTATCAAGCACTTTTTATATTTCTTGTGGAACTAACCACTTTAATATTTTTATCTAATTATCGATAGTAGTTTCAATCTTTTCCTATACATATAATATAAAACCATGAAATCTTATAAATTGATACTCTCGCTATATGAATATATTATAGTCACTGAGAATGTTAAACCAAAATACTCCTTATTTCAAGCACTACTGTGCGGAGAAGCAAACACAATTTTTATAAATTATGCTTTTACTTAAAAATAGTTTTGTTTAAACAAATGAAAAACATATAGTATTTAAAATAATTTATAAGTTAGTGTTTTCTTCCAGAACGACGTCGATGTGTAAGGCTGAACTGCATACAATAATGTCACTCTGTTAATTATTAATTCTAATATTAAACGAAGCTTGAAACATTTTACGAACAAAATATGTTTAATGTTGAAAGAATTTAACAAAAATTATGTAAAAACCATTCCGCCACTAGGAAAAATTATAAGTTTTGCTTTATGAGCATGGTCTTTAAAAAGTAGACGGGCTTCAAGAACAGTAGCGTGCTAGTAATCTGTCCGCGGAAACTAGTTTCAGGTGGATTGAAAACTTTCATCGTCGCTCTTTGTCTTTGTCCGCTGACAACTTGATACAAAGTTAGTCCTTAATGTCGCGTTCCCATCCCCCACCACTGCGCCAACTAACTGCAGTGATTAAAAATGTTCTTTTATACTGCGGTATCACGGCTTAACGTACCTGTGTTCTTTCCAATTTTATCTGCATCGGATTACTTGCTTTGTGCTCTCTTAAATATAGATAATGTAATACTCTCTAAATTTTAAATGATTAAGAGTTTAAGTAGATAAAGCAATCAAGTTTATCTGTAATAAACATAAAATACTATACAAACCAGTGAACGAAAAAGTACAGGAAAAGCTTACTAAAGATATCCTCGAAATAACGTAAGGATCACAATGGCACCACTCGTTAAAATAGTTCAGCTCATTATGTGCATTTCAAGGGCTTGAAATCAAATATTTTTTCAACATAACACAATTCATTTGTACTACTTTCACATATGTATAATGATCAGGACCGGTTTCGCTCATCACGAGCATTATCAACTGATGAAAATACAAACATAACAGGCCTATTTATATAAATTTTTGCCCAATTCAAATTTATTGAATGAGCAAACAGTCTTTGCATCTTCTCCTTTGCTATATCCGATTCATTAATTTGAATTATACCTGTAATGTTATTTTTATATGTTAACTTGTAAGAATCGATTCATAAAGCTACGACTAGCTTGAAGTTTATATTTTTACTCACGAGAAATCAGCCTCGGAATTCATCCCGTTAAATATGGGTATGTGGAACTATTATATTCGCGATACACAATGTATATATATACAAAAGATTCAGGAGTGGCTACAAGGGTGAATGTTTAAACATAAACGGATTTTATACTCTTTTACTCTCAGTAGTTCTTAAATCAATATTTTACTGTTTTGTTTATTTTAAAGAATTATTAACTCAAACGTTTGAAATTTCCTATTACACAACACCAAAAATATCATTTTTAAGACGTCATGTCAGAAATTACTTACAACTAATTAACTGAAAAATATTTTAACTTTTTCAGAATAAAAATGTTAAACGGAATAAATAATAAATACATTTATTTCGACTGGTTTAAAAGTGTAACTGTTTTAAATTCAGACTGCGAAAAAGGGAAACGAGACAGCAAAATGAAAACAGAAGGTGTTTTTTGACAAATCACTTTACGTTCACCTGCATTTCTTAATGTCACGTGCACGGTTGCCACCAACTGGCTGGCAGTCTGGGTTAGGTAAGACCTAGACGAAAAACAAATTTGAATAAATTAATTGTTATGCCAGCAAGAAATGCTATTTTGATTCAACTAAGAGTGACCTCTTGTCAATTTTGTCAAAAGTAATTAAAAAAACATTATTTTTTTATATTTTCATATTCAGTTGATGACATTTGCACGTGTTTCACTTCTATAAAACACATTTTTCAACTTACTGCGCTGTAAAAGATCCACGACTCAGGAGGTGCCCACAATAAGCGTAACTTTGAATTTTTTCAATAAAACGTGTCTTACTTTTGTAACTGTAACATATTTTCACCAGGAATTGGCAGTTAACATAATTTAAGTGATTGAAAGCATTGTTATTATTTAATTTAGTTAGTATGGCTTTACAAATGAACGGAAAACACACATATAGTCATATAGAGAGGTATTGGGTTAAGCTTTTGGTATACATAGTATATATAACACGTTTATTCTCACTGTTAATTCTTTATTCACATATATAATTATTTTTTCCATAAACCAACATCCACCGGTAACACTGATGAACTATTTTTATAAAAGAAAAAAATTTAAAAAAACTTTGTTGTTTCATTCATAACCAAAAGAATAAGAATGACAAATTTTTTTTTATTTTTATAAAAGAAATTATTTTGTTTTTAAGAATTGGTAATTAACTCTCTTTAATAAATCATGTATAATATGATTAAAAAAAAGACATTTATTTTAAATTTGAATTATTGAAATTTTGTACACTTCCATGTATTTTGTCACTAACGACCCGGGTTTCGTCTTTCGGAATCTTCAAGCATTTAGAGCCCAGTTAAATTCCTTGCCAATTCTGAATGAGCAGCTGAACCTTCCTAATTCTCCGTTATTGTATACTATACGTTGAAACACCTAACAGATGTCACTAAATGTGGAATGATTGTATATATTTACCCTTTCGTCGAATTGCATCCCGTCGAAACCCACAATGTTATTATAATTGTAAAATCACTGGTAATTCTAAAAGTAGTTAGAAAGCGGCAATTCGCCACTCTGTTAATGTGTTGTTTACAAAATAAGGATTAAGGTGATTCTCGAAATGTTAACTCAGGCATCAGTGTGGATCCCAGACGTATAATATTTTATCTCGTAAATAATATTAATTTGTCGTATTTGTATCTTCTATATAAACGTTAGACACTGTTTACTGTCTGTCAGTTCGAGTCCATTCGTGTGCTCTAATGCCTGAAGATGCCGAAAGACGAAACCCGGGTCGTTAGTGACAAAATACATGGAAGTGAACAAAATCTCAATAATCCAAATTTGATATTGAAACTCCATCAAGCACCCTCAGTCGATGTTTTAAATTACATTTATTTTAATAAAATGCTTCTTCAAGAAGACCGCGTCTTTCGCTGTCATTTGTAATAACTATAAAAAATGCATTCAGTGAGAAGTTTTTTATTACCCGAAAAGCTTTCTTATTACCAGACAAGGTTTTATTCAATGTGAAATTAAAATGCTCCCATAGCCTCGCATTCTGACAGGCCGCCTCCCCAAGGACTCGAACATAAACAGGGCGAGCTAACTTGAAATGTTTCTTGGAAAGATGTCATAAGATAAACCCGGAGTATCTCATCAACAATAGAGAGAGTGGACCTTGCAAGGATAAACCAACAAAAGGCAATTCATCATGGGGCATAATCGTATACTCGCATTGTGACCCCGTCACTGATCATAATGTATTACTATTGAGAAGTTTTCTGGCAGCTTTCACTGACGTATTATATTTCTCGCATATTGTTTGTTTAACGGAGTTTTGTATAGAGTTCTTTTCTTCATCTTGTATTAATAAGGAGTAACATAATTATGTAGTTTCGATGTCTTTTTCAATTAGATTATTGATAACAATATAAAATAACATCGTATATTTATATATATTTATTCGACAATTACTTTGAAATGAGTCGTTGAGTCGCTAAACACGCTACCAAGGGTTTTAGTGTTTTGAGTAAATCACGAAACACTGTTATGAGTAGTATGATAGTTTTAAGTATAATTTAAATTACTTTGTGTCTTTCGGTGAATAGAGAAAAGCAAAATATTTTTATACACCGTCGTTTTTATGGAGCGCGACGACACTAAAATGCGAATCAAGATCATGTAAAAAACTAAATTTTTTGTTAGGATTTTTTTTTATTTCAAACACGGGACGAAATAGGATGAAACTTTAGACTTGAAACTAAAAAAATTGATAGATTTATTCATAGAGCACATACGTACATCAAAAACTTATTTAACCAATTAATTCACTATCAAATACAACCTTTGTGGCTATACACTAGTCTTCTACTGGTTTGAAAAAGTAATGTCATAATGGCTATTTAAATTTAAATGAAAAATTTGGATCATTCAAAAGGACTTTTTCAATTATTATAATATAATGATAAGAGGGAGCTATTGAATCTTGAATATTGTATTGTTAACGTTATTACGCTTGTTGTTATTATTTTTTAAAATATTTTACCTGTTTTCTTGAAGGAGACATTTTTTCCTTTTCAGACATCTCATAAATAATAAATTTGTAATTCTCCAAAGTTCATTTTCTGTTATTACAAATATTCAAAACAGTATTTTAAAGTATAAATAAACTGGGAAATGTTGCAGAATAATATTACAAATACTAAATTAATAATTTTCAAAAAAAGTAAGTTAATTACCAGAGCCAAATGGTAAAGCTGTGATTTTTACATCCTTAGTTCGGTTCGAAATCCCTAATGGTCATCTTTAATATACAGTGATTTTTTAATAAATTCTAATCATTTATCATTGAAATAATATCCTATTTTGAAACACTTACAATGAATCACTTTAATGGTGCTAACTGTCAACTCTTGCTAAAAAAAACTCATTATATTTATAAAAAAATAAACTTCCATACTTTCTTTTTTCGAATAGAGCAGGGATAGAAAAATAGGACTAAGACAGGACTAGTGGTTAGCTAATTGTGAGGATCGGATGGGTGGGAGGGAGTTTTAGACATCACAAACACTCAGACTCAGTCCGCACCGGGAATCGAACGAGAGACATCCGTAACCGTAGTCAGCAACGTTACCAACTGAGCCACGAACGCTGACATAATACGTAATATAAAAGCTTAAAACCATTAAAAACTTAATTCTTTAAAATAGGAAATTTTTACAGTTAAATTGTTTGAATTCATATTTATTATTGAATAAAGTCTTCAAACGTCACAGCATAACCTAAATAACATAATGTAAAAAAAACATTTGAAAAATAATAACTGACACAATTTCCACAAATAAACAACGCTTTTAAGAGATCAAATAGGCATATCAAGCGAAGGTGGTTAAAATTTCATCATTTTTCGAGTGTTTGTCGAGCGCTGTGTCAAAGGCTGGAAAAGAGCTTTTAACATATTTGTAGCAGAGCCAATAAATGCGCAAAGCTCAAAAGTCGCCGAGGGAGTTACTTCGAAAGCTTCACTGCATTTTAATATCCGCTTTAAGGGAAAATTCATATTCAACACACTTTGTACGCAAGGCTTTCCGCTTACGACTAAACTCCTCTTCTTATACAAAAATATAAATAATGTACTGAAATTAAATATAACTATAATAATTATTTCGTTATTGTCGAATCCTTGGTGCAGTGATCAAAGTCGTTCATTTTGGTTACGAATTTTATGAGTCCCAGAACGGACAGTTTCATAAATTGATTTTAAAGTCGATTTATGGATTTCTCTTCGAAGGCATGGATGTTTGTAATGTGTAAAATGAAAGTGAAAACAATTAGCTAACCGCTTGTTCTGTGTTAGCCCTGGTTAACAGTTTTCATAAAAAAATATTGTGATACCTCGATTAGTAGATGATATACGACACATTGGTAGCGAGCCTAGTTTAATAAAAATATGCTTTTAAAAATAGAATTCGTAATAAACTGACTAGGAATAAAGAACATACCCTTAAATCTGGACAGTACTGACGAAAATCTAAATTTTGACAAGGTCTTTTACCGGTGTCCCAAATAATAAATTTTTAAAACTTAGTGACTATTTTTTAAATCTAAAATTAAAATCTACATTATATTATGCGACATTCTGTGTAGTCGGTGCTTGGAAGTAAGCTAAGGAAATATTTATATTACACAATTTCACGAATTTTCCTCATTTAAAACTGTCGTTCCAAATGATAAAAATAAAAAGCTTTCTCTCAATAAATCATTTATGTTATCGGGCTAAGCTTTACTGAGAGACTCGATCATTAGTTGGTAGAACTTTTTTTATCTGGCTGGTTAGTTAGTTAAATATTCATAGGGTGAACGTTCAACCTTTTTGGGGCAAACTGTGGTTTTCTGGACGAAAGAATTAGAAACAAGGGTCAAATGTAGCCTCGCACACTACCTATAAAAATATATGTTCATTTTCAGTAATTGCTATCATTTTTTTGACCTTGTTTATACGGTAATATACATATTTTTATTTGCAGACGAAATTAGTGCACGTTTTGTTGTAATGTGTTTGTCCTTCGCATTCGTTTTAATAATGCTTTCGTTTCTTTCTGCATTTTTCAATAACTATTGTAGATAATGAAAATAATTATTAAGGTACACAACAGCTTTGTATTATAATTGGTTCCACAATAATATATACAATAATAAACAGAGGTAATCTACGTCCAATTATATCTCCATCGTGCCATCATTATAACTACTCTGAGTACATATTATAATTTTACCAAGTGAATGACAACAGAGTCAAAAAATCTATTCGATTAATTTGACGATAACTCTGAGTAATTAAGTTTACGAAATAACAGAACGAAATTGGTTGCTCTTGTCAACTGAATGTTATCTTGGCGTAAACCTTGTTTGATGTCGTCTCCGTGGTGCAGTGGATAACGTCGTTGGCTACGGTTACACATGTCTCTGGTTAATGTCCCGGTACGGACAGTTCTATAAATTGATTTTTCATTCGATTTGTGAATTTATGTTCGTAAGCATGAATGTTTGTGATATCTAAAATTCCCTCCCACCTATCGGATCTTAAAAAAAGGACATAGTTAAAGAGGTTAGCTAACCACTAGTTCTTTCCTAGCATTATCTTCATATGTATTATTTTTTTCCATATCCGTTCCCAATGTGGAGTATCTTAACAGAATTTTTCTATGAGAATTTCTTATTACTCAGTTGCTCAACCTCTCTTTTTTCAAAGAGAATAGGGATAAAAGGATAGGGTTAGGACAATACTAGTGGTTGGATAATCACTTTTGCTACGACCGTGAGGATTGAATGGGTGGGTGGGAGTTTTAGACATCACAAACACTCAGACTACGAACAGAAATTCATAAATCGATTGAAAGATCAGTTATTTATGAAAACCGTCGGCACCGGGAATTGAACCCGAGACATCCGTAATCGTAGCCAACGACGCTACCAACTGTGCCACGGACGCTGACACTCTATAACTATACTCTCTTAAAAAAAATAGAGTTTGAGCAACTGAGTAACAAGAAGTTCTTGTAGAAAATTTCTGTTTGTCTGAGATATCTTCATTAGGAGGTCATATGTTTCACATTGGGAGCTGACATGGTAAAAAAAAAAGAATATTTCCAGTACTGTACATAAACTGGTTATGATCATTATAAAAATGTAGAAGTAATACAAAACAAATCGTTTTATTTGTAAGTAGAAGTGTTGTGTTAAGTCAACTGTTTAAATAATAGGAAAAGAACTTAACTTCACAGGCAATACTAATAAAGATGTGACATCAAATTTTACCTAAGAATAATTGAACATAAATAAACTTTCACAAAACATTTGTTGGAAATTTATATACGTAATTTCTGTAAGTAGTCAATATGCTGCAATCTGTGGAATATTCCACATTAGATCGCAGTATTCGGGCATAGTGTTAATAATAGACAACACGATGTTGCAAACGGGTTTCCACTCTAATTATTGGGCATAATTTGGTCGCAGAACGGACCGTGCAGGTGCATTGAATAGGTTTCACCCCCTTGCCACTTAATTATGACGCATACAACTAAATGTCTACGTTCTAAGGCGTAAAGGCGACGATGAGTGAGTAGTGTAAAAGCAAAAACGCCACTGTCAAAAATTCGAAAATTATATATTCAACTTAACAAATCAAATTTAACATCTCCAGAAAACCATGAAAAACGAATTTATAAATTTCGCTTACATGAAAACTCAACACGGTTCATTACAAAATCATTTAATAGAAAGTTAGATTATATTTATAAATTATAAAACAATTTACTTAAAACTCGAATGTTTTTAATAAAGCAGGGGTATCCAAACTTTTTTAAAGTACCAAGCTCCAAGATATAGCTTGCTCATCACACCAACATACTGTAGTTTTGAATTACTCGCAAATTTCAGTTGATACTACGGGCAAGTGTCAAGGACATTTTATTACGGCGGAGATAGCTGATAGCCAACAAGGCGAAAACCAGCTTCTGTCTGATCTATACACTCATATTGAGTCATTTTGACAAAAACTTTGGTTACTCGGTTGCATAAATTTGCTCGTGGCTTTTTTCCGCTAGTGGGCCGGATACCGGGCATGTCCGATCAGCTATCGCGATCTAGATTGGTGGTGCTAGTGGGCCAGTGTTGGCCTACGGGTCGTAGTTTTCAGACTCCTGGTATAACGTATAAGATTTTTCTCGTTTTTATTTGATTTATCAAGTTATGATTTTTAATGAAAGTGGCATTTTTGTTTTTATACAGCTCAAGTGTTCAACGCCGTAGAACGTACACATCAACGTGATATCAAAAACTTAATTGCAGAATTACACAAGAAAATTTAAGATGGCTTTAAATAGTTTAAATTAAACTTTTGTTGATCAGGATATTTATATTGATTAAAGAAATAATACTTCATAATAAATTAATCGTTCTAAATTTATTCATTGAACAAATAATATCATAAATTTATTTATGTCTTTGTATTAGTCGTTTTTTTATTGTGACTTCATATAATTAAAATTAAGTGTAATTGCTGTACAGTTACTAGTTGAATATTTCAATTGAAAAGTCGATGCAATCTCTTACGCTCACCCCTCTAACGAAAAATTAACCCCTTATATGATAAAATTGCTCTGACACTTAGTATATCGTTATTTGAATGAATGACTTCTCTTATTCATACGAAGAGATAACCTTACATTACCAAAATGCAGCGTAAAATAATTTCAATAGGCATGTCGAAGGTATACTGACAGAACACATTATGTCAGTTTTTGATGATTTTATGTTTTTATGTCAAAATTTATGCAATTTAACACTCTACGTTCTGGTAAAACGTATAATTTCATAGAATATAATTAATGGCTTTGAGAAAAAACAGTATCAAGTCAAATTTCTATTTTTTTATTCTACCAAAAAGCATGATATAACTATAACTAATCGAAACCAAATCCTATAATTTGGATGCCAAAATTATTATAATACTGTCAAAAATCTTAAAGCTTTTATAGTTAAAATTAGTTTTTTTCCGAAATAAACTGCAAGCTATATTATTTCGAATTATGTATTGTGTATTGAACAATAATTTTGCTATAAAAAAAAAAAAAAAAAAATATTGTAAATCGATAAATAAACGCATATTGAATAAATTTGAATTGCCGAGATTTTGTACATTTCCATATATTTTGTCACTAACTACCCAGGATTTGCCTTTCTCGTGTTAGTGTCAAAATACACGGAAATTTACAAAACCTCAATAATTCAAATTTGATAATAAATTCCATCAAACACCCTCAGTCGATGTTTTAAATTAAATTTAAAAAGCGTATTGAATAATTATTCAAATAGCCTTTCCCTCAACACACAATATAATCATCAAAAATGTGATTTGCAAAATCAAATGTTATACACAAATCCTGTTCCAGCTGTGGCCGCGAATGCGCAATGGTCGATCACTTATCACAGTGGACCACTTACGTAGTATAATTGTTTGCGAGTAATTGGTGTACACTTCAAGTTAGATGGTCAATAGATATTATACTAAAAAACTTTATCAATATCTTTTCTACGTATTAAGGTTAATATTTCTATGGACACCGTATGAATTATATCCCCTAAAGAAGGTGGTCAATATATCGACCATTGTCACGCTTCGCCCTATAAAGGGTTGAAACAAACAGTTCTTGGGAGAGAAAGTACTTTGAAAAAAAATAATGCTGTAAATGCGATTATTTCAGAACTTTTTTCTATGATTTAATACCTTCTGTCAGTATAACATCGCTATTAACTTTCATTTTCTTCGTCAGCACATTGAGCCTTGCAATACATACCCACGATGTTTATGTCACGACTTAACGACATTAAATCGAACCCATCCGATTAAAATTATATTACAAGTTGATTTCATTTAATTTTAAGCAACATTTAATCCTCTGAGAAGATTAAGTAAACGCGGGGAAAAGTGAATCTCGCTTCACGCCGCTTTCCGTCGTTAGGTTACCCATTTTTCGAAACTGTTACTCGTTATCCGTTATTCGTTACCTACCGGAAGAGAAAATTTATAGCGAACCATTAACGGCGCCAGAACTAAATAACTGTCACCTTTAAAGGCTTTTAATTTACAAGTTGCGACAGAACCTGTATTATGTACGAAATTATTTTAGAAACGAATTTAATTACATTATTACACAAACAGTTAAAAAGATTAATATAAAATTTATTTTGATTACTCTGTTATTTCACTAGCTGTGTTATTAATCGTAGCGTGTTTCGCTTCTTTAAGAAGAATCTTCAAATTTGGTTATTTACTTTTAAGGTAAAAAATTAAAGGTGAGGTCGGATTATTTCTTTCTACTGAACGTAGGGAGGGAGTTATGCTTCTTAATGAAGCAAAAAAACAGTCATACTTTGTAGTATAACAAAGAAATCAACTTTGAAGCTTTATTAAAAGTTAATTTCCACAAAGTTACCTCTGAATCCAACGAAAATATTGAAAAGATGTGTTCATTACGCAATCATGACTTAAGTTGTTATTTTTAAAAGATTTAAATTCAGGATTGAACATTTTTCATATACAATTATGATACATAACTTTGTTTATTATCTTTTATTGCAACTTGGCGTAAATTGTAACTGAGCATTTCAACAGAAGTGGTTTTACACATAACTGATTTTTGACCAGTTACTTAACCTCTACATTCAGATTGGGTAAAGAAATAATGATATTTGATGAAAGACCTATTCGCTATCGCTCATACTACGCTGAGAAACTCACACTTAAGAGCATAAAAATGACATTTGATTCAAAAACTTTCACGAAACGGCTTTCATTTATTGATAGAATTGGTATTTACTTATTAAACCTTGATTGCCAAAAGGAAAACATATGGAAGTATTTAAATTCTATAAAAATAACAGAATACAGTTGTTCTTAACGCAAACATAATAACTGTCTGTTCAGGTAAAATTGGTATCAAAAATATCCCATTAAAATTCTGGAGAACTAATTATATTCATCTTTTTACCTTTCAACTCTCATTAATACTACAAAATTATGTATTAGTTTATCATCGCAAATATATGAAGTCAATTGCACAATGGCAATGCCTTTAAAATTCTACAGCAAACTAGCACCGTGTGAGTTGGCAGCGGCGACGGCGGCCCAGCGTGCTGAAATTGCAGTCAATTTTCCCGCTGCGGGTGAGCCAATGCACTTGCATCCCCTGCGGAAACTTTTACTTACTACCCCTTCTGCAGAACACCTGTTTTATCTCTGCAGTAGACCTAATTTGAGTCGCATTCGTTATTCTTTTCTATTTTTTGGTTCAATGGTTGAACAAGCCCAAGATATCTGAAGCAACAGTGAGAGAGAATTAAATAAAAATAGGAATAATCTAATTTCAGCATGATTAATTTTTAATTGAAATATTTATTTATAACTATATATATATAACTGTGACAAATATTTCACAGTCTCGATTATACTAAAAAAGTTGATTTTCATTAAAAATATATAGCAGTTAATAATCATGTTTTTTTTAACCTTGTCCACTCTCAATGTGGACTTCCTAGAAAGTTTATCGCAACAAAAGTTTTCTACAGTTGTTCTACTGATCGTTTACAAAGATAATGACTATATATGATTGGTTAGTATTGGGTGGGCGGGAGTTAATTTTAGACACTATAGACATCCATGCTTTCAAACAGAAGTCGATAAATTGTATAAAAATCAATTTAACTATTCAAACTGGGATTCGAGTACGTGAGCAAAGCAACTGAAGCCAACAATTTTAAACACTCGACCATGAATAAGAATATGAATCAATTTGAACAAATATCAAATTAAAATTGATAACTGTGTTATTTAAATGGTCGTGTTACTAAATATGAAACGTGTTTCGCCTCTTTTCTCAAAAGGCTCATTGCAATTTGATTTAAAAATAAAACACAATTTGTTTGTACGAATTTATAATGATCAGGACCGATTTTGCTCATCGGGATGATTATTAACTGAAGGTCCTGATCATTATAAACATGTGGAACTAGTAAAAAGAAGTAGAATTAACAGTTAACACTTCAAAATGGACAAAAAATTATTTGATAATTTGAATACTGTAAATTTCACAATGAAACGTAAAATGAATTTCAGGATGTATTTGTATGGTTACTCATTATAGTTTTTATTTAACGTTTGGAGAAACGTTAGTTAAAATCTTTATTTTAGGATAAACTATATTTTTTTACTATTCGGATTTTTATTTTAGAAGTTTTTTTTGATTTGATAAGACTTTCGTAAAATATTTAAAAGAAAAATAGCATGGCACTGGACTGAGGCCCCACGACCCCACTCCAGGGCACCCATGCCAAAACACGTTTTATGTTGCGTGAACGGAAAGCAATTCGTAGAGTTATTGGGCACTAAAACACAATTTTCGTCATATTATTGAAACAATAATATGAGTAGAACAGTTTACAATATAATATTGTCTCCACTATGACAAAAAAAGGAAAACACAGAAATTCATCGTATTTATATTGTTTAACATTCTTGCTCGGTTGATCAACCTCACTTTTTGAAGAGAGTAGGAATAGATGGACAGGACTAAGAAAGGACCAGTGGTTAGCTCATCGCTCCCGCTATGCCTCATTTTTACGATTGGATGGGTGGGAGTGAATTATAGAAGAGAAATCGCACATATTGTTTCAACAATTTTAGGTACACTATATTATTTTCTACTTTTTAGAAAATAGTGCTCAAATTAATAGTTCTTGAATGAATTGAATAAATTAGAATTATGTTAAAAACTAGTCAGAATATATATAACTAATCTTTATATGTATATAATTTCGTAATGTTAAATTGCCCATGATTGTTTTAAAAGTTATTTTTAATATCAGTTTAAAAAATCGTCTAGCTGTTGCAAAATAAAATCTTTGAAAGATACATTAACTTGGTTCCTAAAGTTTCACGAAGAATATAAAAAAAGTTACAGCCAAAGTGTATTATGAAACAAAATTGACACGAGATTGTTTTATTTGATAATATAAATTTGAATGTTGCATTATGCCGAGATATAAAAATGAAGACGACGGTTGTTGTTGTGACAGAAACAAAGACAGCTGGAGAAACCTGTAACTTTGTTTGTCGTCTTATTAAAAAAAGTCGTTTTAAAGGAACTTTCTGGGAATTCATTTTAGGCGCGTGGCAAAGAAGTGGGTTACTTTTTATATTGGGGGGATATTTAAATACAAACATTACTGTTTTATTATAAATTTTTGTAATCGTAATAATCAACGTACACTTGTAATATAGGTTGCTTAGTACTTGCTTACATCATTAGGATTCAAAGAGGGAATAGATATAGGTATGTACTAAGCAAACGACTAGCTGCTATATAGCTAATCACCTTCTCTACACTATATTTTTAAAACCTCAGAAAAAACATAGTAATCCTTACCTATATACAAAAAACACAGTATTGTAACCGTCATTAACCGCGTAACCATAGATTAAATTAAATAACCACGAATTAAAATGATTTCCAGAAGTCTCAAAAGCATTTGTCAAAAATTAAAATATACAATGGAAAGCTTTTATGAGATGAGATTTATATTGTCTACGTAAAACATTGCTTTGTTTTCACTGAGCAATTTTTTAATATCACTGAAATAATTATTATAGCACCAGTATTAACATAACCGGGATCCCGGCGTTTTGGCTATATTTTAATACGGAAATACCTGAATCTGAAAAGCGAATAGTACAATATAACAGTACTAGAATGACTTCACGTAGACGCTGACGACTCGATTAAAGTATCAGCAAATTTTGTAACAACTGTATTTAATATTAAATACCAGTATAGATGTAATCGTAAGGTATCGTAAAATCTACACTAAAACTATGATTTATTTGTGGAGATACTTTTTAACTTTTTACTTCAGCTCTAGGATATATGATCAAGGGATCTATAGATAATTCTAGGATTAATACGGATCCGTACACTGTTTTAAAATCACGGTATACATGCATACTTATCCACTGATACGTTCTGTGTATTATACACAGTGTATCAGTATCGTAAAAAAATGCTATAAAGCGTATACTCTATTTCTATCTAAGGTGGACTACTCCAATTTCTACGCCCCTGTTTCCAGACTGTGGCAAATGGCAAAAAGCGAGCAGTAAGTGGCAAGTAGTCAGTATCAAGTGAAAATTGTTTTGCCGGGCGAATTTCTCATTTATTTTTGGCCTTTGAATGCGCGTGAAACGACCAGCGAGCGACACTCAGCCACTGAGTAAAGATTTTACACTAACGTGCAACTTTTTTATTCTTCTCATAAGATATGCCTATGCTGAATGTATTTCTTATGTAATTAGGTACTATATAACATTTATCTTAGAAATTATTAATTCTTGGTAGATTGGTATTTTTACCATGTTTGCTCCCAATGTAGAGCATAATGAACTATCAACAGATAATATCGCCAGAATAGTGGCAGAAGGCGTTAAGTGAAAACCTTATTTTGAATTAAAATTAAAATTTATGGTTTAGTTATTCCCCTGGCTGCTTTTACTAAATGTAACGCGTTTCGCTTCTTTAAGAAGCATCTTCCGTCTGAATGTATGGTAAGTTTAATTATTTCTAAGGTGAACAATGATGTACTACCATTCATTACTCTGACTTTTTTTCTATGTCCGCTGCCAATGTGGTCTCCTAATGGAGGTATTTTAACAGATTTTTTCTATGAGAACTGCTTGTTACACAGTTGCTCAACCTTTCTTTTTTCGAAGAAAGTAGGGATAGAAGGATAGAGCTAGGACAGAATTAGTAGTTAAGTAATCGCTCTCGCTACACCCCGTGAGGATAGGATGGGTGAGAGGGAGTTCACAAAATTTTTAGTTAGATTTTCTTAGATACGACTAAGTTATCAATTTTAATTTTATATGAATTTTAAGAAAATCATGAAATTTTAAGTTTTTGTATTAAGCCAATCACTTTATGAGATTCGCTAATCATTTCCGAATTCGATTTAAGTATTATTTAAATCATATTGATGGATTCAAATTACGTAAAAAAGACATGGAATATGGTTGAGCTTATTTTTTCAGACGATAGCGCGTTCTTAAATCTATTGTACTGAAATTGATAACTCAAAACGCTCGAATCGCTTGACGTCCTCGTTGAAAAAGATAAGAATGTATGGATAGAGCTAGAAAAAGAATATCACTTAAATTCAAATATCAAAAAAAAAATTGAAAAAGTATAAAACATTAATTTATAGTGATGAAATATAGTAAAAAATTAATATGTTTACATGACAAGTTCCTGTTAAGAAAATTGTAAATAATTGGGTTGTTTCAAAAATATTACGAACTATTTTTACAATATGAAAATCAATCTAATTTTTTGTGATGAGTTATATTTCTTTTAATAATGATCAAAAAATGTTTTGCCAAATTCTATTTTATTATACTATAAACAAATATCAAAAAAGAATTGATCGCTCAGTTTCAAATCAAAAATAATGATGAGCAATGTCCGTGTCACGCTCACAGCATTACTCAAAAAAGATTTCGATGTGGAAATAAATTTAACCTTCTCAGTGCCAATCAAATTTTACTAGGCGGGAACTTGTAGGCCAGCTTTTTCGGAATTAAATAAATTGTTTTTAAACTATGGTGTTGGCGTAAAATGATGTAAATTTGTGAAAATTTACCAAATCAACACGTTTGTCGAGATTATCGTAAATATTTTCACACTAAAATAATAAGAAATAAAAATAAACAGAGCTGTCAAAGTCTCAGAATTTACGACACTTTACCGAACTTACCACTACCATTTTATACACACTATATAGTTTTCCAACGAATAGTGCATTTAAAAGCAAGCTTTCATATATGGTTCCATATTAAATCGCTTGCATGATGTGTACCTTATGTGCAAACGTACTTGTGATAGCCCTGTGGCATATACAAGCATCAAACTGCAACACTTATCAAGATTGCAGATTTCATAGATAATATCGATATTCGATTTGTGAGAAAACAATCACTACTTGTCAATAAATCGCACTATACAATTTGACACTACAAACGTCAAAATAAATATTCGACGGCTTACTATGACGATGATAAAAACTCGTCGATGGCCTAACGCTACATACAGGAGTTAACTCGCTCACGGCACTCTAGAGGTTAAACATAAAATAATACAGTGGGTCTTATTTGTAAAATTAAACATAAATGTACAATGTAAGAAATTTGTGTTCTCTAGTTCAATATTTCTTAAGCTGGGAAAACGCGAAATATTTTACTATTTTAAGATGAGTCAACGAGCGGTTATAGATATTAAATAGCTACTTTTGTGAATATAATATTATGTAAAACTCTGTTAGTTTATAAAAAGTATTAAATGAAGTACATGTCTGTATCAATATAATTGTTTTAACTTCGCATAGGTAAATATAATTGGTTTAATTTTATTTCTACATTATATTCATACAAAATTTCTCATGGAATTCTATTTGGTAGCCTAGTCATAAAATATATTGTATAAATTTTGTTTTACTTTAATAAACTGACCCTTAGCCGATTATTCAACGCTATCGGTGGCTTGTCTTCATCGGACCCACTGGCTTGAAATCTATAAATTATTATATTAAAAGTATAGTCATACTTTTTTTAAATCGATTTCTGAAGTTGTCTGTAATTATTTCAGTCCTCCCGATTTGAAACATATTTAATTATCACCTTTAAGGTGTTTACTGTCAATTATTGGTAGAAAGGAATTACATTTGTTAAACAAAATAGAATTTAAGCATCGAATTCTAGATATCACAAACATCCATAAATCGATTGAAAAATCAATTTATAAAACTTGATTTTGATTAAAATAGAATAACAATAAGTAACCAATCACTTAAGATAAATATGATCAGTGGTGAAAAGTACATTTAAATCTGCTTAGTAACGCAAAGCGATATTTTAAAATAATTTTTGATCAAACATTTATTTTATATCGGTCTGCCGTCATTATAAAACACGTTTCGGTCGTGTCCGTCAGATCTATCTATATCCGATTAATCCGTTTTACATGACGTATGGACGTTTTTGCAAAGCTCGGCGTGCAAAGCTTTTATTTGCACGTCAAAAATAAAAACGAAATTTAGAATTTCCTTTCAAATAAATTCTCGTCAATTTCGCGGGAAATTTATTCGATGTTTTCGTTTATTGGATAGTTTATCATAACTTATTCTTCGATTTATGGAATCATTTTCACGATAAAAAGAAATTTTATTATTCTGGCGATATTATTCGAACGGTTTTTTTACCATGTCCGCTCCCAATGCGTTGCATATGGAATCCTGTCCGAATAACTACTATTAATTATAATACGAACTCAAGCCTAAGATAAACTTAAAAGCAATCGTATATTTGATTAGCTACTAACTATTAGTCACTAACTATTTCAATTTTTGGTCAATATAAATCAAAATTATCCGTAAGCATTAGTATCAATTGGTCAGTGTACACTTGGTCAGTTAATAAAAAAAACAATAATTTTAATAAATGAATAGATATTTAGTTAAACGGACAGTTGTTTTGATTAAACTAACCTTACCTTTTTTACTAAACAAGCATATTTATTAACTGACAATTTATTATTTCTTACTCACAACTGATGGAATTAGTTACTGACCATTTATGGACTAAGTTACAGACCAAATAATTGGTTTCCTACCAAACATATAACGAAACATTTATTTACAGTTGCGTGATCGAAACTGAAAATTCTTAATATTAAATTTATCAAAAAGAAAAAAATATTTCATTAGAAAGTAATGTAATTTAGTATTAGTTAAAGTGAATAAAATCAATACATTATTAATGAAAAAGAACATATTAATTTCATAGAAGATCCAAGAAGTCATATTTAAACAGTGAGTAAAGTTTCTTCTGGGGGACAAAAATAATTTGACTAAGGAGTTTTGAAGGCGCTTGGCAAGAGAAATTGAAATATCCAATTTTAAAAGAAAGCTTATTAAATACATGCCACAGTTTGTACACAAATGATGATAAAGCAGAATTTTCCCAACTCTTTTTATTAATTTTTTTTTATAAAATACAGTAAATTTTGTTGTACTTTTATATTTTTATCATGATCAGGATCGGTTTCACAAGCATTATCAACTAATTAACTGATCTTGATTATAAATATGTGGAAGTAGACAATGTCAAGTAAACAATGTCTTTCCACCAAGAATTGAATTAATAATTCATTTGTAAAAGTATAGTATGTTATTTGCTATTAACACCGTAATACAAAGAAGTTTTACTCAGTTAATCAAAAATGTCATTAGTACATAGTACAAAAAAGTAATAATAATAGTCGCCTAGCAACAGTTCAATACTAATTTATTCTGCAAGTGACAGTTGAGATAGTAACGCGAACATAGATATGTGTTAAATATTGAGTTTCATGCTTGCGATTTGGTAGAAAGTGAGTTTGAAGAATTCGTACAACTTGGTGTGCATCTGGAATCGTCATCGAAAATTAACGTATGACTTTGATTGTATTATCAATTGCAGATCAACAAGCTGTCTATCGAGAAGATCTGCGACGCCATAACAAGAGTGCTCGTGGTAAAATTGTCATCTTTGATTATAGTCGGTTTCAACTTTTAACATTATTATCAATTGATAGATTATGTTTTATTGCTCATCACGAGCATTATCTACTGATAAAAATACAAACATAACATATTATTTGTAGACTCTTTTATTTGATTTATGTATACTTTGTTTCCTAATCAGTATTTTCTTGTCTTAGTTCATGAACCATCAGTTTTATATACCTTCATTTTTACACTCAATTTTATATAAATAATTTAGGACATCGACTGAGGGTGCTTGATGGAATTTCAATATCAAATTTGGATTATTGAGATTTTGTACACTTCCATGTATTTTGTCACTAACGACCCGGGTTTCGTCTTTCGGCATCTTCAGGCATTCGAGCACACGAATGGACTCGAAATGACAGACAGTAAACAGTGTCTAACGTTTATATAGAAGATACAAATACGACAAATATTATTTACGAGGTAAGATATTATACGTCTGAGAGCCACACTGATACCTGAGTTAAAATTTCGAGAGTTGCCTTAATCCTTATTTTGTAAACAAAACATTAACAGATTGGCGAATTGTCGCTTTCCAACTACTTTTAGAATTACCAGTGATTTTACAATTATAATAGCATTGTGGGTTTCAACGGGATGCAATTCGACGAAAGGGTAAATATATACAATCTTTCCACATTTAGTGACATCTGTTTCAACGTATAGGATACAATAACGGAGAATTAGGAAGGTTCAGCTGCTCATTCAGAATTGCCAAGGAATTTAACTGGGCTCTATTGATTTCCAAAATTTCTTGATAAAATAATTTATAATCCCCCTTTTTTTAAAGTTTTTATTTCTTTAATAAAGTTTTATATTTCTTTAATAAAGTTTTTATGCAACAGTTTAACCCCACCATCCGCATTAAACGTATGGTTCTCCATTAGCAAGTGATTTGCGAATGTCGAAGTTTCTTTTTTAATCTAAAGACAGCTAAATGTTTTGATACCCTTATATCTAATGTACGTGTGGTTTTACCCACATAGAAATGTTGGCAATATGTGGAAGTAGTACAAATGAATTGTGCTTTATTTGTTAAAACATAAGCTAGCCAACTTCTAAATTATCTAATATAAGCGTTCTCTCTCTTGGGCAAAGCCGGGTAAAAAATACAAGTTTATATATAAATTTTTAAGCATATTTACTTGTAAAAGTGGTATCTCAACCGAAGTTTTTCTAACAGAACTGCTTATTACTCAGTTGCTTCAGAAGAGGCGAGTAGGGATGTAAGTGGATGCTTAGGACAAAACTTGTGGTTAGCTTATCGCTTTTCCAACGACCCGTTAGAATAATATGAGTGGAATGCAATATAAGACATCACATACCATGCATACGAAAAGAAACCCATAAATCGATTGATTGATCAATTTATAAAACTGTCCGTACTGTTGAAAACTGTACCACAGACCCGAAATTTATATTTATAGGAATAAAATCCGATGTTTAGTACTCAAACGCGTTCCAAATTTAAAGTACTTGTATGTTACTGGAAAAAAAGCTTTTGTCACTCAGTAACAAAACAAGCTTTTGTTAGTTTGTCGTTCCAATTTAAAGCTCGACAGCTTGAAGTTCATTTTTAGTGTTTGAATCGGGGGTAGCGACAACAAAATCGTTCCCATTCAAACGGATGAAATAACTACGTAGATAGTCGATAAATTCATATGGGACAAAAAAAACAAGGAGGAAAAACGAATTTTCCATTGAAAGCCTAAATCGCATCGGTCGGAAAATGCGCCAAAGCTCGTTTTATGTGCGATAAATTATCCAAACATTGCATAAAATGCATCGAATAGTTTGCAGTTTGGTTTAGTTACAGCCGTACGATATTTTTTCCGCTATTCAAACAAAAACTTTTTTTTTTTTAGTAAGTATGCACGTAAAATTTTGGTCAATCAATAAAATTATACATAAAACAGTCGCGGATGTCTCAGGTTCATATCCCGCTGTGGACAGATACATAAGTTGTTCTTACAATCGATTTATGGATTTCTGTTCTTAGTCATGTTTGTGTTTTAAACTACCACCCACCCATTCAAACCTCGAAAACGGGGCGTAGCAAGAGTGATTAACTAACCAATAGTTCTGGCTTATCCTTATCCTTCTATCCCTACTCTCTTCAAAAGAAAAAACGTTAAACAACTGAATAACAAGCAGTTCTTACAGAAAACTTCTGTTGAGATACCTCTATTAAAAGTCCACATGTTTCATGTTGGGGGCTGATATGGTAAAAAAAATTAAGTTGGTATAGCTTTCAAATACACGATGAATTGGTATGTATAGCGTTTTTTTACAATAAATAAAATAACTTTATAAAAGTTATGTTTAATTAGAAAGCATTAAATAAAAACAAGTTCTGAGACAATCGCATTTAAAACATTATTTTTTTTCAAAGTGCTCTTTCGTCCAAGTACATCGTTTGTTTTAAAAAAGATGCCTTTTACATTATAAAGATTAATCTTTAAGGCACTGAAAACATAAGATTTGATACCAATATAATTTGTTATGGTTTAACCATGCTTTTTGCAAGAATTAAAAAAAATACAATACGACTAAATACTGTTTTTTTTTCAAATCCATTATTCTATGAAATTCTACCGCTTTTCTCTATACGTAGAGCGTAGAGTTTAAATGAGAAAATCATCAAAAACTGATTTATAGCGTTCTGTCAGTATAGCTACCCTCAGTATATTTGCCAATATCTTCATTAAAAAATTAACTTCAATCAATATTGTAGGATAAAATTAAATTCTACATAATCTTTTTTCTATGGATTTGGCGGTAACTTTGTGGAAGTTCATTTTTAATGTAAAATTAAATTAAAAATTGATAACATAGTAATTCCACTTGGTTTATCACTAACGCGACTCGTTTCGCCTCTTTAAGAAGCACTGAACAGTCGAAAGATGCTTCTTGAAGAGGCGAAACGCGTCACGTTAGTGGTAAACCAAGTCGAATAACTAAGTTATCAATGTTTAATTTAATTTTATATTCATATATAATCTGATTTAGTTGGAAACACATTAATTTGATTAAGTTATAGTTATTCTTTTGGCAACTACATATTTATATAAAAAATTAAAAAGTAAAACACAAATTCAATTTGTAGTACTGATGTTTTGTTCATTATAAAAATGTGGATTTACTACAATACAAATTGATTTTTATAATTAAAATATATTGCCTTTCCAATAAGAATTGACGGTTAACACTACAAAAGTGATTATATAAATATTGGTAAAATGTATAAAAGCTTTGACCCCTTCAGCGGATTTGGTATGAAAAAAGTTTTTTTGCCTTCGTGAAAAAATGAATAACGAAAGGCTACTTTTATTTGACGATTTTTCAATACACATCTGACTACACGTCTTCATAAAAGTCAAAAAAGCTTTTTGTCAAATAAAAAACCCTCCCCGCCCTGTCACAATCGCATATACATTTTTAAACCTCTGCCCTCCGCCGCAGTAGACGTCTTCTTTTCAAAATAGCATGTGACTGCCAGGCGCCGGGGGGTTATTTAACCCTTTCGCCGTGGGGTGTAAATCTACCCAACGTTTTCAAAGAAGCCCTGTCACTTGTAGCAGGTCTGTCGTAGTTTTATTTACTGTTTCGAGACTGGCAACGGAAAATTTCCCCAGGGTGTGTGGGGTTATGACTTAATGCTGGGGTCAAGGGTCCCATGTTTGAATGAAACGTGGGTTGAAAATAATACTTGTATTAAAACAATATTTATCAATGAACATAAATATGATTGTCGCTATCGTATAAAAAGCTGTCACATCAATTCCAAAATCCAATCCGATTTATATCTTTATTATATAATAACTTACTGCTTTATAATTCTTGTTGATTCTTTTTCATGAAACACTTTTTTTTGTTTGTACAGCCATATATTTTAATCAGATTTTTTTACCATGTCCCCTCTCAATGTGGAGCATATGAACTCCTAATAGAGGTATCGAAAAAGAAGTTTTTTTACGAGAACTGCTTAACTAAGTTGTTCAATCTCTCGTTTTCGAAGAGAGTAAGGATAGATTACAATGGTTCTCACGGAAAATTTCTCCGTGGCCGCATAATGAACATTAGTGGTCTTATGGAAATGTCTCGTGGCCGCACTAAATTTTTCAATTGTGATTTAAAATATTAGGCCAATGCATTTACTAAAAAAAGGGACTCATTAATTAGTCGAATTTTTTTAACCATAAACCATGAAGACATAGAAGTTTGCACCGCAGGCAGAAATTTTTTATGTATTAATATAATTACTTAAAAAATATGTACTATATTTTTACAATCGTGTTTTATTCAATACGAATATTATATAGTCCTGCAGGTTTGTTTTTCAAATATGTCTAAAAATCTATTAGTCATTAGATTTTTACACTTTCATCCTTCTGAATGATTGTATCAAATTCCCTTCAAAATTAAAAAAAATTAAAAATAACGTAATATATATAGATGCTTCCATATTTACACAAAAAAATTAGAAGACAATCACTGTTACACCTTATGTATTTGAAAAATATCTGGTCAATGATAATTACACGATTGCAAGATGAACATCGTTGGTTATCGTACAACATATCGAATAACGATGCACTGTAGCACAGATCAACCCCATGGTGCTACCGTACTGATCCCGATTAATTTTAATAAAAAAAAAGAGCCTTACTTCATTTAAGCATTCGTTTCCGAGCCGCATACGTACGAAATACGAATAAACAAATGTCGTATTTATTTTATATTACCTACTCATTTTTTCAATATCAATATTTATTACTATAAAACCGTTGGTGGCCGCACATGGGAACCACTGGGATAGAAGGATAGGGCTAGGGCAGGGATAGTGATTAACTGATCACTTTCATTACGCCCTGTTCATAGAATCGGATGGCTTGAGGGGAATTAAGACATCACAACCATCCATACCTACGAACAGAAATCGATTGAAAAATCAAAACATCTGTAACTAAAGCCAACGACGTTTACCCTTACACCATGGATCCGACAAATTATTTAGTACATTAATTTATAAAAAGATATATTTTCTTATTATATCGGATTGTCGTTTTATTTTCAATTACATACTATATTCAATAGAGTAGGAATAAGAATTAAAGCTTACGAAATATATATTTTACAGTTATTAAATTTTTGACCGTTTATTTAATTTATTGACTACGTATATACTGACCGTTTTGAATTATTATAAGCCATTATTTATTAAAGTTACTGAATAAAAATTGAAATATTACTGACCAGATAAATGCCGGCCTTCGATGGGTTTTTAAATGCAATTTCAAGAAATACCCAATTTCAAGTTAGGGTGACTATGGACCGATGTATTAATATGAGAAATTTATTACTTTGATTGTTCATTTATGTTTAGTTTTGATTGTTAATTCATGTTTTATTTTTACGGACTCATCTCACGTACAGGGTATAATAGAGGAGAGTTTGGAAGATTTAGTTGTTCGTTCAAAATTGGTAAGGTAATTGTAATTACAATCTAGTGATTGCCAACACTTCTATGTGAGTAAAACCACACGTACAGTAGATTTAAGAGTATCAGAACATTTAGTCGGTCTTAAAAAAAGATACATCAACATTTGCAAATCACTTGTTATTGAAGAACCATACGCTCAATGCGGATGATGGGGTTCAAATGTTGCATCAAAACATGGAGGATAATAAATTATTCTATCAAGACATTTTGGAAATCAATAGAACCCAGTTAAATTCCGATTTTGAACGAACAACTGAATCTTCCAAACTCTCCTCAATTGTACCCTGTACGTGAGATGAGTCCGTAAAAAATAAAACATGAATTAACAATCGAAACTAAACATAAATTAACAATCAAAGTAATGAATTTCCCATATTAATACATCGGTCTATGGTCAGACTAACTTGGAATTGGGTATTTCTTGGAATTGCATTTAAAACTAACCCCCCATCCTCCCTCTGTTCAGTCGTAGGGTGATCACTAGTCCAAATGTTAATTTCGTAGACACAGCGATAAGATTTGTCGTATTTTATTTTGTATATAATCGTTATAAACTGTCTGTTTGAGTTAGTTTGAGTCCACTCGTGTGCTCAAATACCTGAAGATGCCGAAAACCCGGGTCGTTAGTGACAAAATACATGGAAATGTACTAAATCTCAATAATTCAAATTTGATATTGAAATTTCATCAAGCACCCTCAGTCGATGTCTTAGATTATAAAATAATATTATAAAACCTTCCGTGCGAAAGAATAATTCCTCAAATAAAATGCTGAGCTGAAATTATTTTTACTTGAAATAGCGTGTAGTAAGCGAAATCTTATATTGATCGTAATATAAAATTAAGGGGGGTATTTTTCGGACGTCTATTTAAAAGGAGAACATTATTGGAAATCGGAAAGTGTTTATTTTCGGACGCGAATTTAATGAGAGAAAGATTTTTGATAATATTGGTCACTAGCTGTAATTGGATAGCATTGAAAAAGCTGTCATCAAAAGGTATTTGTTCAATTCGGATGAGGTAGTGCGAAGGATATTTAACTTCGCTGGGCTTTCTCACTCCTTGCTTAATCAATATAGTACATAATGGACACACAAGGTTACTGAATAAACCCTGTCTGTATTATGAAATGCAAAAGAATGGTTTCAGTATTTCAGCAAAATGTCCATAATGAAAGGCTATTCAGAAATTCTGAATACGCAGTTAGTTGGTAAAGAGATGACCACATTTTTAAACCTTAGGGGTAGCTTAGTACTAATGACAGAGGTTAGCAAAATATACAGAGATGTTTTAGTAAAGAAAATCTCTGATGTATTTAATTCGAGTTGGTTTAAAAGCAATTTACATTCATTTTTGTCCAAAATATGTAGAAATGTCTTGTGCCAATGTCAAGCATATTGACTTCTAATGAAGGTATGTCAAAAGATGTTTTTTATACGATAATTGCTTGTTGCTCAACCTCTCCTTTTCGAAGAAATTGGGGATACAAAGATAAAGCTTAGACAGTGCTAGTAGCTAACTGATCGCTTTCGCCACGCCCCGGTTTTAGAATCGGATAAGTGGGAGGAAATTCTAAGCAGAACAAAAATACATAAATCGTTTTAAAAATTGAATTATGAAACTGTTCGTTCTGTGAATTGGACCCGAAACATCCGCAACTTACCTAAAGAAACAATAAAACTATTATAAAGTAAGATTCTGCATTCGTCGGCGTCCGTGGTGCAGTTGGTAGCGTCGTTGACTACTCGTTGGATATCTCAGGTTCAATTCCCGGTGCGGACGGTTTTGATAAATTGGTCTTTCAATCGATTTATGGATTTTTGTTCGCAGTCTGAGTGTTTGTGATGTGTAAAACTCCCTCCCACCCATCAGATCCTCACGGGACGTTGCGAGAGCTATTAGCTAAACACTAGTCCAGTCCTAGCCCTATCCTTCTATCCATACTCTCTTCGAAAATAGAGAGGTTGAGCAACTGAGTAACAAGCAGTTTTCATAGTTCTCAGGATTGGTCATTAAGCGTTATTTCATGTTGAAAATATTGTATGCTTAAAATAAAATTATTATTGCTCCAATTTGAATGATATGACTTTATATATATTTATATTGAGTATGGGAATGATTTTTTTATTGTTGATCATCATATTTTTTTTTATAAAATGATATACTATTCTTTTATATTTTTAGATATCAACCTAGGGTGCGTGATGAAATTTCAATAAATTTAAATGATTCAAAGTTAATAAAATACATTTTTTAAATTTGAGTTATTGAGATTTTGTACACTTCCATGTATTTTACAAAATCTCAATGACTCAAATTTGATATTGAAGTTCCATCAAGCACCGTCAGTCGATGTCTTAAATTATAAAATACATTTTTGTTGTGAAAATTATTTGTTTGTATCCACGCTGTACATATTTACGTACTTACTATATAGGTTTCATTAAAAGTATGTACATTAAAACGCCGGCGTACAAGTTGTTATTAATCAGAAAGTATTTAATTTGAAATATGAAGTATATGTAATGTGACACATCACAATCGTGTCAGGCAAACCATGGTCGTAAAATATGCCCAAAACAGTCAGCGATCACCTCTCACGATAATCAATTTATATGTATAAGCATTGATTGACAAAGTGAAATCATATTGTCGGCACGTTAAATTCAATAATAATAAAATCACATCCTCCTAAAATCGCTGAGATCTCCCCACTATCCTGGGTGCTGATGATCAGTCGTTCACCTCCCTTCAGCCCAGCCGCATGTCTCAAATGGTACAAATCATTGAGAGTAATCGATTTGAAGGGGTCGATTTACTTCGAATTAACTCATTTTCCATGTCTAATATTTATATTACAAGCATAACTTTACCAATCCGAGCTGTTTTACGCGTAAAGTTATAAATTATTGAGTTAAGTGCAAAAATTGTGCCAAGTCATGTCGATATTAAACACATTCGTACATAAATTAAAATGTCGTCACGAATTTAACCGCCAGAAAATCGAGCCCACTCAAGTAACTCTCCCGGTATTCATCATTCGGAAAGGTTTGCCCTACCCGAAATACTTACACATATTTTACCGTCTTCTCTACTTCCAATGAACCCTTTCTATTGGTTCCGTCCCCAGATAGATTCGTGGGTATGTCGTCTTTAATAGACTGGCCAAACACAATATACTATTTAATTTAAGTTATCGACTGACATTGCTTGATGGAATATTAATATCAAATTTGATTCATTTAATTAAAGACATCGACTGTGGGTGCTTGATGGAATTTCAATATCAAATTTGGATTATTGAGATTTTGTACACTTCGATGTATTTTGTCACTAACGACCCGGGTTTCGCCTTTCGGCATCTTCAGGCATTCGAGCACACGAATGCCTGAAGATGCCGAAAGGTGAAACCCGGGCCGTTAGCGACAAAATACATGGAAGTGTACAAAATCTCAATAATCCGAATTTTCAAATTTGATTCGTTCAAATTTTATACACTTTAAGTTATGTTACTGACGACCATTCGCATTTGGTATCTTCAAGTATTCAAACGCCCGGTTGTTTTATGTATATAATCGATAAATATTACCTATTTACTAATTGTCAGTTTGAGTTAATTTGTGTACACAAATGCCTGAAGACGACGAAAGGCAGAACCCGGGTAGTTAGTTCAACGTGTTCTTCTAAGTTCATAAAACAAATATTTAATGATAAAAAATAAACTATTAGCACCAGAAAAAAAAACATCTCATTTATGTCAGGTTTAAGTTAGTCTAATTGAACATTGGTGACGTATGCTGTTTTACATTTGAAATGTTTTTTCGTACTTTTCGTACGATAGTCAAAAATGCAGTTATACTCCTTCTATCATATATATATATATAAAATAAATAAACACATTTTTCAAGGTCAGTTTATTTTCATGTCATCCGTTAAGTGTGTCACTAATTCGCATATCATGCTTAACACAATTCTCTTTTTTGTCAATGTCGTGAGTCTATTAAATATTGTTTTTATTCTATAATAATTAATTGCTCTACAAAGAAACTATGAACAACATTAAAAGGATTCAATATTCTACACATTATTCACTTTTAAGGTATTAAATGTCAATTCTTGGTGGAAAGACATTATATTTTTAAAACAAACACAGTTTATTTTGTACCACTTCTACATGGTTATATTTATCAGGACGAGTTTCACTCATCGCCAGCATCACCAACTGATGATCATAATTGTGTGAAAGTAGTGCAAAACACATTGTGTTTTTTTTGAATTTTTGAACCCTCTATTCCACCCATAATGCGTTTATTTCCCAAATAAGATTAGTTGGTTCGGTTTTGGGAATTATCCAGATTCCAATGTAGTTCCTACACTTAGTGATAATAATTTATCGGATTTTATGTTATATATAAACGAAATAAACTATTTACTGTCTGTCAGTTTGAGTTCATTCTTGTGCCCGAATGCTTGAAAATGTCGATAGGCAAAACCCGGATCGTTAGTGATGAAATACATACAAAGTTTCAACAATTCAAATTTAATATTGAAATTGCATTAAGCATCCTTAATCGATATCTTAAATTACATTGTGTTTGCATAATAAAAATCAGCGTAATGCTAATATTTTTGGTGTATTTTAAAACTCGCAAGGATCCAAGTTGAATAAAAATAATGTTAATGAATGTACGAACTTTGAATAGATATTTTCAGACTGAGAGAGGCACTCGGTGGCTTTGGTTTAAAAATGCGAGACCCTTTTTGAAAGTTCGATGGGTTTCAGCATTAGGTACAACCTTTTTCTGGTACTTCACACCTTTCTCCACATCTTGAGTTCGAAAATGGTTTCATTTTTATTATTCAACATGTTTGGATTCGTGATAAGAGGGATTCATCATACGGTAAAGTAAATATTCATATTCCTTTAGCTGTCGTTACACGGAGAAATCATTTGATTTTCGCATTGTGACAAAGATATATGCTTTATATACGATTTGAGTCGTGTCCGAAACATTCAAAGTAGATATTTTTTTAGAAATCTATTGTAATATTTATTTGATTTAGATTAAGTTTTCAAACGTTTTGGCATTAACATGATTCAGGTATCTCTTCTAAATACAACACCAAGCAACACAACCTTGAAAATATTTATTTATTGCATAAAATTTAGCATGGTCTATCAAAAGTATTTTACAATGTATTTGATTCAAAATATAGTGTAAAACGGATGTTTTTTTTCATATTTTAATTTACCTAGTTGTTGAGATATTAACCCTTCCGTACTCATGGTGTAACAATGAGTTACTTCGGCCTTTAAACCTTAAAATTATTTGTGAAACAGGTCATACAAAAAATTAAAAATTTTGCAAAATATAAAATAGAATAATTACTTAATACTACATCAAGCCATATTTCTCTTTTTGAAATTGTCATTTTGCTTTATAAATGCGTTTATATCACAAAACCCACATGGTAACGAAATGTCACTGCATTGAAATCTGAAGGGGTTTTTTTATGCATGACAACGGGAACGTTAAATTAAAAATATAAATTTTACCAAAATTGGTTTTTAAATAACATTTTAAATGTACTTTTAAAAAAAGTGTGTTCATTATCATTCTACTATAATAAATAGAAGTTTCCATTGCAAAATTGAGTCTACAAAATCAACATTTTTTAAGAGAGCATAAAAAGTGCTTCAAAAACAGTTTTATCAATTCAAAACTATAAAAGAACCAGTTATTAATACTACATATATGTGCCTTTACTAATATCGTGTTTTTTTGTAATTCTTTTAATCCAATAAGGTTGTCTTTAAGACTTTTTATGCTCCCATGAAACATTTAATGTTTGCAGATATACAATTTATTTTGCGATACAAACGACGTTATAAATATGGTAAATATGCTTTACAAAATGATACTCTTTTTCTACGTGAAAACATACTTAATGCCGCATATACAGTAACAATGCAGTTCTGTATGGAATTTAATTTTCAATAAGAAATTACCAATTATAATTCATTAGAGAAACCGATAAGAATTTAATACGAATGTAATATCGGTACGAAAAAGTCGCTATAATAATGACAAATGGTTTGTTTTTAGAACAAACCGTAAATAAATTTGAAATGTGGTGACGAATTTTCATAATTCGCATTAATTATCAGTTTCCTTGATTCCCATTATTAATGCTTTGGTATTTTCCTTTTTTAAACATTTTTTTTGTAGCATTTAGTATCTTTTGAGTAGAAAAAGAGTATTGATTATATATTGTTATGAATATTTATCCACTACAAATTTGTGTTTTATTTATCTGTTTTTAATGCATATCATAACACAGACAGAGAGTGTGTGCGTTTACGTGAGCGTGAGTATTGAACGCTGTCACATAGCGCATAATATTACTGTCTTTATTTAATAGTATAAATATTACTTTAATATTTAAAAAAAATATCTTCATTTAGTGCGCACATTCAATTATATTTTTCATCATGCTGATCCGTAATTGGTATTACGACAATCCCGGGATTACTGAGTTGACTAATAAATCGACTGCGATTCCAGGATTTGAAGATTGGCTGCCCTAGTATCAACTTTTTTGTGGAGATATAAGTATTATTTTAAAGTTTCAATAATGGTGTTTTACTATCATGGATATGAAAGTATAAAATGCTTTTATGACTAATAAAATAGTTATACAAGACAATGTCTTTTCAAATTTTTTTCATGAGTGAGTAAACTCTTAGAATGCCTAGTATTTGTCTAATTAAATATCTAAAAGCTAAACCCAATAGTCCACTTTTATCGAAATCGAGCAAAAAATACGTAAATCATTTCACACAATATGAGAAATAACCTGCAAAAAGTTGGCAAAGTTTTATTTAAAAAAAATGCTTAAACTCATAATGGCATATAAAGAAAATGATAAATTCAATGGTTACGAAAAGATTAATGTCAATAAGTTCAATCTTAATAAGCTAAGTTGTCAATTATTGACGCTGAAAAGACACCACGTTTTAAAAATAAAACATAATTTGTTCCGTGCGAATGCTTGCGATAAGAAAAACCAGCCTGGATCATTATACAAAGATCTGGAAGTAGTACAAAACAAAAAGTGTTTGATGATTATATCAATTAAAAAAACCGTTTCACTGATTAATAAATATAGATATACTGTAGTTTTTTGGAAAAACAATACTTTGGGATACGTTGGAATAACTAATAATTACAGCGTGAAGCACAAAAACCTCATTTAATACTAATATTGCAAATTGGACATATTGGTATTTGGTTTACTTCTCAATGATGCTTTTAAATTCTAGATCATAATTAAAACAAGAAAAACCAAATCGTACAATAATACTTGAATCTCAATGTAAAACTATCTGTATTTAATATTATTAAAAAAGAGTTTCCACTTAAAATAGTTAACTTTAAATAATGTATTACGGGATAGTTAACCCTAGCTTGGTCGATAAACTTACGGGGAATGAAATATCCATACAGCGTAAGACTAATACAATTTTATCGCTAAAACGTGTCGTTTTGGTATTTTATGAAATAGCTTTTTGGAGTATAGATTAGTGAAAAGACAGACTGTTAAAGCTTGTAATAAACGAGCGCTAGTAAACTTTAACCAGATATTTGTTCTATAAAGTAGATATATTTCTTAAGTTCATATAATAAATCCATTTAATTTTATTCTGTACCAACTTTCTCAGTTACAATCAACAGGAATTTTCATTTAACTATTTTGTGTTAAACATAAATATTCGATTTAGGCCGAGAGCAGTTCTGCTCGATGACTCTCATAGACGTATGGGGGACAAATCAATTTGGGTGGCAACCGATACAAAATGGTAGAAGCCGCACTACCTTACACAGGGATGGATGACAATACTCTTTACTGGCGGTTATTCCGCGGTAGGTTTACGGCTGTTCTATTCTTAAATTAAATCTCTGTAAAAATACAAGTTAGGAACTAGATTCCTGAAGACGAAAACAAGGGTTTTTGTCTTATTTTTAAATTGAATAAACACAACGCGTTGAAATATGAAAATTATATTCCTAGGGATGCTTCCTTACGTATTGTATGTGCATGTGTCTATGTGTATATGAGTTTGTATATATATTTATGTGTGTAGGTGCCTCTTGGTTACCTCTGCAGCGATCACACCCTTCTATCGGCAACAATGGAAGGAAACTACAAAAAACAATAATATTGAAGATGAAGAAGACTTTGACGTCAATGCGCCTTAAGACTTAGCGTTCCATCAAGTTGTTATCCAAAAACAAAAACATTAATAATAGGATAAAATAACAAAGTATTTAGTTCTACAAAATTTTTATCAGGTAGTTGATAGATATTTCGGCTTTACGCTATCGCCATAGTTCTGACGATGGCGTAAAGCCGAAATAACTATCAACTACCTGATAAAAATTTTGTAGAATTAAATACTTTGTTATTTTATCCTATTATAATGGAGTTCTACCAAGTAAATGCCAATTCAATCAATAAAAACATTAATATTTATGTGTGCCATGTGCTTTTTAAATATTTAATTTTTCCAAAACGAAATTCCTGAAAATAATCAATTAGGTATTTTAAAATAAATTTTACCCATAGTATTATTATGTTCTTTCAAATATAATTTTTTCAACAGACTGAATTCGTAGAAAATAATAGCGTTATTTTGAACGTTTAAAACAATTAAATGAAATTCTGGCATTAATACGAATAAAAAAACAATGTTCACACATTGAATGGGAATCTATAAAGAAAAATAAGCACACAGTTAAAATTAATATTTTCACTGGACTAAAGCTTTGTATTTTTATATTCTTAAATTTTCTTGTTGAATCGTAAATTACTCAAATCATTTTTATTTTTTTTAAGTTGTTTATAAAATAATACGATTTACGATAAATAATGAAACGTAACTAGAACAATGCTGTAAATTTGAAGAAGACTCTCTTCAGGTTTTCTTGCTACCTCCCTGCTAGCTCCACCGAGTACATCCTATGGTTGGTCAACGACTTTTCAGGGTGGCGGAATGCATCCAGTTGGTAGAAAAGACAGACAGGATTCAGGCTTCCTTGGGGCGTCCTCAAGCCATTTTCATCGTAGCTTTTTCATTTTGTACGTAATAAGGGGCTGGTTCTTCAGCTCTCTTTCCTCTGAGGTCCAAAAGAAGTCAAACCACCATACACATATTTTTCACCTCAAGCATTTGTTTTCGAAGCACAGTATATGGTTACCTTGCGCTTTAGCGATGTACCATATCTCGCAACCGCATTATTTCCGAACATTAACATTAATACATATCACAGTTATTATTTATGTTTTCTTCTATTCTACAACATACTTAAATGATTTCATATTTTAACTATTTTGAGACATTAGGCTTCTCCATCCTACTTATATTTACCTACTAACACCGAATGGAGCTGAGCTCTTAGTTATTGGACTACCTAAGTTATTTTGTATGTAGCGTGTGGTGTATTAAGCGATGTATTGTCATCCCTTTCACGCATGTGCTACATTTGACTAAAGACTTCGCTTGGGGAAATCAACTAAGAAAGCCCCTCACGAATACTGCTAGATTTTATACGAAATTAGTATACTTATCATTAGAGCTTGCAATCCCGAAATCCCAAGATCCCGAGCAATTAGTCAATCCCATAATCCCGGGATTGACCAATACCGGGACTTTGCTATAAAATAGTAAAAATAGTTTATATTACAATGAAAATTCTTATCCGATGAACTATACGAACCGTTCACGGTGGCTGAGTAACTAACTATTTTCGATTCATATATCATATTATAATAAGAAATGTACAGTGTTCTCCCTTTATCTCATATGCCGTGCCTGCTGTAGACAGGGACAGATCATTTATTGTTTTTTTGCATCATTATATACAAAAAACAATTCACCACTATTCTATTTTTAGATGTGCACATGTGACGTTTTTGTCATTTAATTGTAACATGGTTTCAATTACTAAACGAAATACGGATATTCTGCTTGGAAATACTTTTGCATAATTATGATGATACATAGGTACCTAGATATTTTACAAATATTTTTTATGTGATCAATCCCGAAATCCCGGGATCAGAAAAGGGGTCCGGGATTGGATGCCCTGCTTATCATTGATATTATCAATTCATATATATAGCCGTGGCGCTACATATTTTTATATTCAGTGCTAAAGAAAAATTAAAATTAATTAAAGAAATCATTATTTAACCGTTTCAAATAACAACACCAGGAAAGTGGTCCAATTTTCTATTCCGTTAACAACACTAGAACTGTGTGGTAAATGTCTAGAGCGACAGCTGGTCATTATGCAGTTAGTGTGTAAGGTCCAACCAAGCAAATGATTTGACGATATCACTGCATGCTATTGTAGTGCACTCCCCTTAATGCTCGAACTAACGCGCAGCACTGACGACCGCACTCACTGGACAACAGGGTTAATAGCACAATACAGTACAATTTTACAACACGTTGCAAAAATAAAACATAGTTTTTATTCACCCCATACGATATCATATATTATATTAAAATCTTAAAGGGTATTTTTTGGCATAATATTATATATATCGATCGTCCAGTTCATTAGACAAAGTTTTAGTTAAATATGTTTCGCCCTGTCAGTACTCAGATAAATCAAAAATACCACCAAAAAAATGCTAAGGCAGAAAACTGTCTAAAGAATTAAACAAAATGTTGATATTTATAGTTCACTAAAAAGATATTTTCAAATATGATTCTATATACTATACTCAGAAATTACTTAAAGGTTGAACATCTCTTTATAAAATGAATAAAACTCGGATACAGATCATTAATATTTTATTTATGGATACCATTTAAACATTGTTTTTTTTTTCCGTTATCTTTATGATGAAGATTATGCAGCTCAGAAGAGAATTTTTCAGTTCGACGGGTGGTAACAGAATTATAGATTTTTTTTCTTAATTCTAGACTTGTGTCTTCTTTTCTATTCGTATTCCACCTTTGTTGTCATATTGTGCTTTTCACATATACAGCATTGACAAATGATAGTTGTGTCAAGTCTTTACTTAAAAGTGACTTGAAGTGTCATTTTATCGAATCTATTTCTTTAATAATTAATATCAATTTTGCTGACAATAATAAGTTTGGTTAACACTTATAATTTGTAAATTTTGCTTCGTTTTGTAACGTGGCATAAAAACAAACTTTTTCTCAAATATTACGTATCGTAAATCTACAGCGTCATGTATCACAAAAATTTCAATATGGGTTATTTGGAAATGTTTTCTCTGTAAAGTTTTGACCTTTTAAATGTTTTAATAATTTTCGGCTGCATCTTTTGAGTCGAAGTACGCGTAAATTCAATGTATTGATTACAAATTTTTTCTTCTTCTGATATTTATATGTATTGAAATTTTTTTGGTTGCTAAGCGACTTCAACATAGTTTGAGTTGTTATGTTGACATTAAAGATACCACATTTAATTACTTAAGGTCATCTTCGTGGTTTTCTTTATACGAATAGTTTTATGAAAGTAAATGTTCCCAGATTAACTGTGATTTTGAAAAAGATAATAAAACAAATTTCCGAGCATGTTCCGTGATCCCGTACGGAGCAGTATCGGGTAACTAGAATAATATCTTTAGTCATGTCCATTTTCAATGTGACTTTATTAGAAGTATACGGAGGTATATCACCGTTATATAAATGAAAAATGAAAGTTTGCTTAATATTTTATAATTTTAAATAAAGGACACTATTTCAAGGTTCAAATGCTTCACTTATTTTTTCTTATAATTTTCTCAATCATTTATTTGCTTAATGCATTAGCAATGTCATTAAAAAAATTTTGCTCAGTTAATGGACTTTTAATGTAGCTATATTTGTGATTTCAGATTAATTTTTATTGGTTTGCAAGAGGTCCATAACATTTTATTGTAGATTATTTTATTTGATTTATGTATAATTTGTTTGATAATCAGTAATTTCTTGTCTTAGTTCATGAACCATCTGTTTTATATCCCTTAATTATAACACTCAATTTTATGTAAATAGGCCTGTTATGTTTGTATTTTTATCAGTTGATGATCATTAAAAACATGTGGAAGTAGTACAAATGAATTGTTTTTTATTTTTTAAAATAAAAGACACTCCTCTAATTATTTTTTTTTAAAGATAACAGCCGTTTATTAAAATTTCCATATTGTTTTCTTGGGGTAGATAGATGTTTTGAAGATCTCGAAATGAGTCACAGGTTTAAAATTCGCAATCTAGAGCTTTTTATTCAGCATTCTACTCGCGCGTCCCACCTACAGTGCACACTAGAAAGCTCACTCGAGTAAACATCTTTATAGCTGCCAAGCCAACACTTTAAGCTATTGAATTGTTTTTAAGCTCCCTGTAGCAATTGTGTTTGGCATTGTCTATTATAAAAACCAGAAAATTAAAATGTTCATTATTCAGCGTAATGCAAAATAAATACAAAATATACAATGAATATTATAAATAACTAAAGAGATGACTTTATTACAGTGCTCAACTATACCGTGTGATGGATTACAAAATATCATGAAACCAAAAGACTGCTTAATGTATAAATCATCCAACATCACTAATTGGACTTAAATTTTTAAGGATATTGCGGGATTATCATATTTGCTGAAGAGATACTTTCATAACTTGAAATTTTTATCAATTTTTATTACCTTTTCCGCTCTCAGAGTGGAGCATATGGCCTCCTAATGAAGGTATCTCGACAAAAGTTTTGAATGACAACTGCTTTTTACTCAGTTGCTCAACCTCTCTATTTTCGAAGAGAGCAGGGGTAAAAGGTTAGGGTTACAGGACTAGTGGTTAGCTAATCGCTCCAGTTACGCCTCGTTTTTCGAGGATCGGATGGGTAGGAGGGTGTTTTTTAAGACACAAACATTCGTGAACATCAATTTATGAAACTGTCCTCACCGGGACTTGAACCCGAAACATCCATAACCGTGATCAATTTATCGGTTAATAATTTGTGTACAAAAGCATAGTATATTTTACGCTTCTTCACGCTTACGACTTCATATCCTAATCCTAAATATGCTTTAGTCCATTACTAACACAATCTAGACTCTCTTCAAAAAGAAAAAAATAATGACTGAATATCATTTAGTTTGTAACGATGCTCTCTCTATTGAAAGTTATGTAGAAAAGTAGACAGTACAAATTAAAAAAAAAAACGAACTGCATCAGACACTTTTCAGGTGTTCACTGTTAATTTTTGGTGGAAAGACATTATGTTTTAAAATAAAACACATTTTTATACTACTTCCACCTTTTTACAATGATCAGTTTCGCTCTACCTTTTCTACCTTTTGCTTAAATCATCCAGGCTGGTTTTATACAAGAATGATCTACTAATATATCAAAATATTTCTTGGATCACCATTGATCTGCAGAACGCGACTGCACAGTAGTCCCTGATTAAAAGGCCAGTCCCGTGCAGCTCTGAATCTGACCAAGAGAACGAGAAGTGAATTAGTTTCTTTTCTTGTTCGTTATTGCGTTATGGAACTTGAACATGAAACACCAGCTGCATGCGCATAATTAGTTGTGGTAGGGCAACCAACATTACTTTTAGGTTATTTATTTAAACACACATTTCATACCCGGATGCTGCCAAATACAGGTACATGCTAGAATAAGCCAGTTTAAAGAATACGAATTCAGATTATTTTTTAAGTGGTCGAGGACTGCAGTCAATAGTTCTTAAAGTAATTAAAACGAAACATATTTTTTTTGATTCTTATACATACCTCTAAATTATACAACTAAAATTACTAAAGAAAGAAGACCAATAGAATCAAAACCGATGAATTACAATTGAGTCGCTTAGTCGCTAAGCAAGCTCCCGAAGGTTTTTAGAGTTTTGAGTAAATCATGAAAAACTGTTATAAGCAGTATGATAGTTTTAAGTATAATTTAAGTTATGAGTCTTTCGGTGTATTAATAAATGCAAAATATTCTTTTACAATTCGGAGCGTCTCATCTGTGTAAAACGAGGATCGATATCGGGTAAAAAAACGACATTTTTATTATTTAATCTAATTTTAATATGTTCAAACAGGAGACGAAATAGGAAGAAATTTTAAACTTCCAAAACTTATTTTGTTGAAAAATTACCACGAGCGTGTTTAGCAACTCAGTGACTCAATTATTCTATCAGATTTTTAGAAATTTCTCAGTAACAGAGCTCTCCTTTTAGCTTTACAAAGTACTGATTTTAGATACAACTACTTTTTCCTACACATGCCTCATTACTTTTCTACTAGAGACAAATAATATTAATTTCTTCTTATCTTCAAAGCTTGCTGTATTATGGTGTTATAAGTTGGTTATTTATGATTATAATCAGCGGTTTTTTATTGTCATAAAAGTATTATGTATCAACGTTTTTTATATTCTAGCAAATGATTATTTTTCTTAATCAAATTCATTAAAAGTAATTTTAACAAAATGTTTTGTTTCTGTATTTTTTTGCTGCGTATTGTGTAATCTGTTTCTGAAACATTGTGTTTCATTTCGTATGGACAGCGTAGCGCTTCCAATCTGGGCCATGGAAATAATATATTTGTTTTGCACCTATAACGTGTTTTTCAATTGTCTTTTGTATAACCTCGGAACTGATACAAATAGAAAAAAATACATTATATTTTGTATCGGTATTTCGGTAAACAAGTTTTTCGATAACGGCTTTCGAAATAGAATTTTAGTTATTTACAATATGTAGATATTCTATATTAGTGTTAGATTTTAGCAAAGCCTCTTATAGTTACAAGCCATGCTATAAGACCCGTCAGTGGGTATTTTTTCAGGTGAGTGGTCCATTAAATTTACTTTGAAGTCATGAAATCGACAAGAGACAATGCGTCATCTTACTTTGAAAAGGTTCTAGCTGACATTTTGGTCTAAAATGATATTTTTAATGGAAAATGTTGTTTTAATCACATTATACCATATACGTTGATTTCAGAATCATATGTTGTGAAATGAGGGAGTTAGCAGTATTTCGGAGTTCTATCCACACATTTTTTTTACTAAGTAAATATGTATCACCTGTCAAGCGAAGAAGGAAGGAGAGTTGACGATCTCCAGACACATACGCAACACGTTCCAACATCTCTCTAAGATCATTGACGTAACAGGACGCTGAGTGGTCCGTTACAAAATCTTCGCCCTACGCTCCGTTTCTAGGATCGGGAGGGTGGGAGAGAATTTAAGACATCACAAACATCCACGCCTTTGAACAGAAATCCGTAAATTGATTGAAAAATCAATTTTTGAAACTGTACGTACCGAGATTTGAACCCGGCACATCCGTTACTGTACCAAACGATGTTGACCACTGCACTACAGACACGATAAATCATACATTACTCAATCAAACATCACATATTCACAGAAATTTATTACTAATCAAGCATTTTCAAAACTATACTAATTAATTTTATATTATTTACCAATAAATGTTTCACATCGATTAACTAATTGAATTGCCACTCACTTGGTAGAACTTCATTACTAAATGATAAAAACTAGCAAGGTATTTAGTTTCACCAGAAAAATGTTTGGTCTACGGACCCGACTACGCCTATCCGAAGAAACATTTAAGAATCTGACGTTATAATTATCTAATTATAACGTCAGATTCTGCATGGTGGTATGCATACTATGTTAAAAAAAATTGCAATACTTTTTTTTTTATGTTGATTAGCTTTTGCTGAAATTGTATTTATTAACTGTGCATACAGTGAATTCTGGGTGAATGATATCGGTCTTGTGGCAATAAAGAACAGACGCTATCTCCATTTTGACGTAGCATACGCCACACCGAGACATGATACGACAGGTGCTACATAATGCCGGTGATTTACAACCACCCAAACGCGCCTACAAATTATTCTAAAGATGACAAAATATTCACTGGAACTCCCCCCCCCACCGACCTTAGCGAAGCGACGGGATGATTGATTTGACGTTGAACGTTTTACGGTCAAGTGATTCTACCTACAAATATATCTTAAATTTCACAGGATAAAAATTCCTTGAATATTTTCAATAAAATAAATAATATATTCATGGAAATGTGCTGCTAGGTAGTTGATAGCTATTTTGGCTTAACGATATCGTCAGAACTATAGAGATTATTAAGGATTATTATAACTGTTTAAAGGACAATGTCATGCCATATCACGTATTCAAACATCATTTATTGAATACCTAAGATGACATAATATTGTCTATCTATTCTAAACAGTATTTGTAGCTAAGCTAAAATAAGTTTTACTATAGTTTTGACGATGGTGCTGATCCGAAATAATTATCAACTTTCAAACACTGATGTTTTATCATATTTATTGATTTTTATTAAAATGCATGAATGCTTGTGATATTTCCTCCTATCCAGCTGATCCTAAAAAAGAGTCGTATTGGTGGGAGAGAATTTCAGACATCAGAAACATACATGCCTACGAACAGAAATCCATAAATCGATTGAAAAATCAACTGTCCGTACCGAGGATTAAAACCGAGACTTCTGTAACCGTAGCCAACGACGTTGACCACTGCACCACGTTATTTTTTTATTCTGGCAAAAAGCGTGATATAACTATAACATATCTTTGCCAAATATTTTGATTTGTATGGCAAAAAGATTATTCTTTATAATGTATAAAAATCTTTTTGAATCACAAACAATTGTACTATGAAAAAAAAATAACGCTATAAATGCGATTGTCTCAGAACTTGTTTTTATGACTTAATGCCTTTTGTCAGTATAACTTTGATATTATATGCCTCCTTTGTGAGATAATGATGCACAAGCTCCTATTTAGTGAACGATGAATCGTGAATGAATGGACGAAGACCCACTGATGGGAATGACGCCTGACTACCGATTCAGTGACATTGTATTGAGTTGGTGAATTATGAAATTACTCCACTGCGCCCTGATTCCATTCAACTATACGTGTCAGAGATTCATTGTGGATTCAAAACCGAACTTTAAGGCCAACAACAATGTTCACCTAATTTTTATTTTGCACGGTTATTTTTTGCATAGTTTAAGAAAACGGACCAATATTTTGTTTACATTATTTTTTGCTTTTACACTATTATATGTATATATTTTAAAGAATAAAACACAATCCATTTGTACTACTTTCACATGTTTTTAATGATCAGGAACGTTCAGTTTTATTTTTAAAATATAATGTCTTTCCACCAAGAATTGACAGTTAACACCTTAAAAGTGTTTACTCACTTTACATACGTCAGATATAATATATATCTGGCGTTACACCTGACAGAAAATATTTCAAATATTTTGAAAATTGGAAAATCATACGGGGAAAAATTCGATGAAAACTTTTATAAGTCACTCATGTCTAAGATCACAAATTCAATTTTAACACTGACGTTGCTGGGACTTGATCCAGAACCCACCTGATCGCTAGGGCAAAGCTCTTACCACATGAAGACAGAGGTCGACTAAAATACTCTTCCGTTCGGGTATCGTAACTGCATGCATTTTAATAAATACATATTTAAGCCTTTAATCATAACAATTTTTATTTAAATCTTCAAATTCAGTAAAGACGACCGTCTTTACCAAAAACAATCTAAATCAAATTTGAATAGTCCAAAATTTGTAAATTTCTGTAAGTTTTTTCACTAACGCCGGGATTCACCTTTCGCCATCTTCAACCATTTGAGTACACGGATGGACTTAAAACGACGTTACGAACGTTGATTCGAACTGTCAGTTCGAATTAAACCCAAGTTATTGTATAAATTATTATGTTGATCAGTTTTAATGTGTTGACTGTCAATTCTTGGCGGAAAGGCATTATATTTTAAAAATAAAACACAATTTGTTTTGTACTACTTCCACATTTTTATAGTGATGATTGCTCAGTTGATTCAGTTGATAATTCTCACGATGAGGGAAACTGGTTATGGTCATTATTAAAATGTGGAAGTAACGTACAGTAGTTTTAAAACTAATTTTATGTGTCGTATGACGGTAGTTGGTGGAATTTTAATATCAATTTTGAATCGTTAAAATTTCGTACATTTCCGTATTACGTTTTGTCACTAGCTAAATGCATTTGCCTGAAATTACCAAAAGCCGAAACCCGTGTCGTTTGTGCCAGAATGTATGGTAATGTAAAAATATTAAAATTTCATCAAGCACTCTCAGTCGATATCTTATACAATCTCAATCATTAAAGGATCACAGTAATTTGAGTGTTAATTTTTTTCGATTTTTCCTTGTTACAATATTATCATTTCTAAAAATAAATCAACAAATTTACGATGCCTGTTTAAAATTGACAAGGTTAAAACTATTGACCTTTCCATGGTCGATATTTATATCTCACGATACCATTATTTTTGAGTTTACATTATTTTATTTAGTTTCCTAAATTGAAATAGTTTTTGACACGTTCCTTTTAAACGATGAACAACTGTATAAAATAACTAGTTTGAAATTAAGTGTTGTTACTCCCACATTGAAGAATTATTTGTTTTCAAATAATAACTAAAGATACCATAAATAGTTTATAAAATACATTTCTAAATTACGTTACGTAAATTCTAATAAATGTATACTTCCATTAATCCTGTTAGAAATGACAGTTTTTAGTTGTGGCAAACCTTTTTTGTCATTGGGTTTGTAGACGCCTGGTTAAAATAATAAATCACGACCTACGCTAAACACTTTCAAAAGACAAGTGTTTTTAACTCATTCAACTAATACACCTACTTAAAAAACAGTTGAAAAAATTTAAAGGATTTTTTAATTGAGTATCACATTTTTCATTTTACTATCTGAGTAAAAATCAGCTGTCCCGTACTTTTTCTGGTATATTTTGGTTTTTTGTCTTTGTTCGTATTGGTATTGAAGCCGAGTGGTTGATTATATAAGCTCAAGGGATTTCCAGGCTATTTTCTTTTTCTAGAATGGGTACAGACTAAGGTTTTCAATACCGGAATCCACGATCCCGAACACCTGGGATTGTTTATTTATTAATCACAGGATTTCAGCATTTACTATATATATGTTAAAATATAATTAAATACTTCCTGAATAACAAAGCATACGTCGGTTTGTTTATGAACACACTTTTATAAGAAAAATAAATATTATTAATTATAATAAATATAATTTCAATATTTTTACATTACCATGCTTCATATAAATATTATGTATTGTGGTCTCCCTCCTTCTCATATTTTGTAACAACCGTACACAGGTGCAGACAATTTTGACTGCAACATATTATTTTATTGTATTGTGTATTTGTGTTATTTTATGAAAAAAAACAAATGCCACTATGTATTATAATAGATGAAATCTTCTAAATAAATAAAAAAAAACTATTTCCATGCCATAAAAAAAATAAAATCATATCATTCTGATTGAAGCAATAATGAATACAAATTTAAATGAAAATATGCAAAAATTATGAATCCCGAAATCCCGGGATCATAAATGGGGTCAGGGATTGGATGCCCTAGTACGGACAAAATCTTTAAGTCTTTCTCTCACACAGTTGTCAATGAATCGAATAATCAAATGGGCAAATCATTTATATTTTAATGAATTTATGGAATTAAACCTAAAAGACATGAATTTCTTTGACATTTTTGGTGGATTCAGAGGTAAATTTGTGAAAATTAAATAATAAAATATGACAATTTTATTACATTAACATTTTTTTTTATATTTAGTATTATCAACTGATCAGCAAAAAAGGTGGAATTTTCAGCTTAAACTTTAAAAGTGAATTTAGATTTAGTCAAATGACTACACTTCAAGACCTACACAACCACCTTGATTAATAATTAATATCTAAAAAATCTCAAATGAATACTGATGTAGTACAAATCACATTATGTTTTATATTTTACCACAATTTTATCAGATTTAAACTTACTAAATATTGAGTGTGGACTTTTTAAATTGCTCTGAGAAGACTTCACTGAATTAATAAAACAAAAAATAAAAAAAACCCTCATAATACATAAATCTGTATCATGTCAGTTAGTATAATACAATGTTTGTTATACATCATATAATTATGCTGAACAGTAATACGTTTACGGTATACTTTTACTAATTACGTATTCCGATGTATATAAGTAGAGATTAAACAGGTGTTTTCGTTCTTAATTGAATATATCCCTTGAGTACTTAAGAAAACGAATGTAAATTAATTGCATGTATTACTTGTTAACACAGTCGTAAAACAATTCAACTGGGAACGCTTCTTAACACGAAAATTAAACATTTAAAAGCAAATGAAAGTATCTTTTATTCTTCTTGCTAAGCAGTAGAATACTCGAGACTTCATCTTATCACGAAATCCCAACAAAATTAAATAATAACAACATCTTGTATAACACCGTGAAACAGTATCGTGTTAATTTCATTTTGCTGTAAAAAATATAAGTTTGTTCTTCAGTTTAAAATAGACATCATTAGCCACATTGAAAATCAAATGTGTGACAAAGATATAATGAGTTTAAAAAAAATAGCAAATCGGAAATTTTTGAATAAAGTTGTGAATCACTTAAATATTTTGAAAACAATTAATGAGATATTTAATTAACATTGACAAAAATCCGCACATGTGTAAAAGTATAAATAAAATTTGTTTACTTAAATTGAAAGTTAAATAAATTAATGATTTTTTAAGAACCTTTTATAAGCTAATTAATAGTCCATATGCTTCCCTTTGCGTGAGGGTCGTAAAAAGCTTTACTGTCTTTAATCTGTATACAATTATTTTACTTTCTATGAACAGTTTGAATAACTTTTCACCATACAAAAACAATTATGGAAGAAATTCGCGAGCGAAATGAAGAATAGTATGAGGTAAACATTATGACCTCCTGATTTACGAGCTCGACGCGCTGCTATTTAGGGCCTTTTATTTGTCGTGCCGTCCCTGCCTCCTATCTGCCTCCTAATAAAAAACATAGAAATTTGTTGGTACAAAGCGTAGGAAGTAGATATATGAAAGCAGCGCTGTACATTGTTGGACGGTGGAAAAATACGATAGTTTTAGAGAAAATACTCCTTTAAGTATGAATGAAATTTCATTGAGGGAGCTTAAGTAAAAGAAACATCATTAAATTTAATGAAATATATTATGTGCATAAAAACGTTTTTCTAGTTGCTCTCTTGGCTTAGTTATAAAGAGTGTTATTATTTAAACCAAATGGTGTACAACCTATTTGAAAGAACGGCCAGGTTATTCATTTTATAATTTTTCACAGCTCGCAGGTAGTAAAAGTGTTGGAAAATAATAATACTTTATACTAGACGATATATCGTTATCTTAACTATCGAACTGCGTATCTACATTACAGAAAAATGTTCTGGAGAGTTTTAAAGCCCAATAAATATAGTTTTAACAAATGTTATTTTTGAATTTCATGTTATTTTTGAATCATACGATACAGTTGATTGATTCAAACTTATAATTGATCGCTATTAAGGATTCCAACTATTTTTCATTATCAACTATTCGGATATCGAATAGTAAAACTGAAACTATTCGAATATTCGAGTAGTTTCTGAAGTGTGAAAATAATATTTAAAATTCGATTTGAATAATTAATAACGTAACATTATATAACACAGCAAAATAAGAATTTAAAAGTACATTACAATTTGTATGAAATTGAGCTCATTTATAGTAAAAATCACATTTATTCAAACCTTAAATCACTGATATATATATAATATTTTCTTAAGGATGAGATAACTATATCTTATAATAATTTACGACTAAATCTTTTCTCGTTTCTGTCAAATCCGTGATAGAGACAATATAAATACACCTTCCAATACCGTTCCATTGTATTACAATATTTACAGCTGCGTCGGGTTACCGGTATTTTTCAATTACTGAAATTACGGTATGATAAACTCATTCATTGCTGCGCTAATTACTTAGATATAAATTGCCATACAGTTGTTAATTACCGTCAACACACGTCGCGCGTTTTTATTAGACCAAAGTCATTTTGATTTAAGATAAAATAATGAAAGCGCCCTAGTTGGGTGAAGACAAAACAAAACCACTACCTAGGATGTTCAATATTGTTCTTGAACTTGTGATGCAATCTTTCTTAGATTTTATAAAATATTTCATTAAAAATTATAACGAATAGTATTCGAATACTTACCCAAATATTCGAATATCGAATATTCGAGTTGGAGCCCCTAATCTCTATGCATACTGTCATGTCGTTTGCTGTAAAATAAAACAATACTCACACTTTAGTTTGCCAATATATCTGTTTTATTAATTCAATTGTCATGACAAAAATGTGCCTATTTCATGGTAATGTAAATATATTATACATATCGTATTGTGAAATGAGTTCAGGAATTTGTGCTTTTGAATGATATTACGATTGTATTGAGCGTTCGGAATTTCTTGTCACTATTTGAAAATATTCAGCTCACGCGCTTGGAACAGACTAGAAGACATATTCCAAGTCTCGTCATATCTTTAGAATTTCTACTAATGACATTAAATACAGAACTACGCTCTGTGCATACTACCATAATGTACCTATTCAGCAATTGAGAATTCTATTACTTACTCTCCGCGTTGTATTATCGGAATTTTCGAGAAAGTTTCATGTGATAATTTAACGTATTGTAATGTCGTCGAGAAAATTATAATTCATCATAACTTACGTCATATCTTCACAATTATGTATTTGATAAGCTTACTTTGGTAAACGTTGCGTGGTTTCACGATCATGAGATTTTACATTGTATATTGCGGCAATTTCTACAATTTTCTTGGTTTTAACCCTTCCGTATCCATATTGTAACAATGAGTAACTTCGGTCTTTAAACCAATAGGTCATACTGTTATGTCTCTCGTTGTATGCTAGTAGGTCGGAGGTTTTTAAAACAGTATGATATTATGGCTAGATGTTTGTCATCTATTAAGAGTCAATGTCGACACACTTTTACTTTTTAATTAAATTTCGGTAATTTTTTCAGGTTAATTACAAGGACGTTGTTCAATAGAGCAGGTGATGTGTGAAATTATAATATTCGTGATTTATTAAACTGTTTATTCAACTGAGAATAATGTTTATTACAGAGACAATATTTTGTATGTTATTCGGTAGGGTGTTACAAAATAAGTAATAACCAAATTATGTTTTAATAGATATTATATAATACAAATTTGAGTGGGTTTCTTAATTACAACAATTAAAGTCTAGAGGAAATGCAGTTGAATGCACTCATAGTCAATGCTCGAATTCGTAGATAAGATGCATTGTTTTTAAGGTCATTTTTGGCTGGCTGATAAAATTATTAACGGTGATTCAATTGCTAACTATTACAGGGTAGTTCAATAACTGCTTAATTAAAATAATGTACCATAACAAATCCTTAACAATACTAAAAATTTAAAATTTTGCTATTTGTGAATAAAGTACTTCTACATATAATTAAAAATACATTACAGTTAACGTCTTCTTTGTATAATAAATCATAATTTGAAAGCCTCGTTAATTTTACCATCAAAAAATACAAATGTACAGTACAGTAGAGTGACAATTAGCATAGAGATGAATGACGTACCGTATGCAACCGTTTTGTTGAGCTTGTTCTGCTATGAAGAATTTCGATTCTTGCGTCTTTCGATAATTTCGCATAGTTTGATATGTATTTCAGGTTTTACACACAAAATACGACGTGAAATAATTACTTAGTACTACAAAAAACCATATTTCATTTTTTTAATTTGTCATTTTGCTTTATAAATGCGTTTATATGTAAAAATTCACACGGTAACGACATGCGGTTGCATGAGATCTGAAGGATTTTTTTTGTTTGAAAATAAATTTAATATTTGGAGCCCATATGAAAATTGCTACAAGTTGCAATTGGATCAAGTAAATTATTTTATAAATATTTTTCCTGGGATAATTCATTGAAAAATGGGAATATGCAAGTAAATAGTCTTGAGAATTGTAAACTCGGCAAAGACAAAGAGTCAAATGCTTGTAATTGAAAACTTTCAAGTTTGGCGAGATAGCATTCCTAAAAAAAAATAAATCATAAATTGTTCTGTACTATCTACAATTTTATAATGATCACGCGCGATAAGCTGAACCAGTTTTGATCACTTTTAAAATGTATAAGTTATATACAGTGTAAATTATGTTTTATTTAAGGAATGCAATCGTTTTACAATCCTGAAGTAGATTGCCTTCGATTTTCATTTCGTCTTCTTCGGGGACAAGCTTATAATTCTGAAATTCTCAAGACTGCTAACTTTCATGCTTTCAATTTTTATCGACGCACCTTATTTAAACATGTATTACAAGTTATTAATATGTTACTTATTATTATAAAATTGCATAATATATAAAACATATCTCATTTAATTTTAAGTCATTATCATATAAGATCATTAAATTTTAATATAATATCAACAATGATTGCTTTGATAGACTGGTGTAGTATTTTAATATTCCTCTAAAATATTTACATACATAATATATCTTAGAATCCTTAAAAAAATCGCTAAGACCTTAAAAAATAGAACGTCCCGTTTTGAATAATTTTATGGGCGGAAATATTTTATGCAATTACTCTTAATGGCTCTCCTCACCGGCTTTTGACAACTTAACGATTTTTTTTTGAATATTCATTCTCATTTATTTTGGAAGTGTGCGTCTGTTTTTTAAAAAAAGAAAAAAAATCCCTTTAACAATGTAGAGTAGCGCGTGAGCAGCATATTTTAATATTTAAAAAAAGACGTTCGTTAAAATAGAAAATAAGCAATTTTCCAACCAAAACATACTTTGTGTAAAATTGGGTATTTGTAAAGTATTAAGATTTTTTTATTTATTTCATCATTATATTTCGTTTTCCTTTCACAAAAAACTTTCCGTATTTTTTACATGACCTTTTCTGCGTGATCTTTACGATTATAGTATTTAATTTACTGTTTTTGTTTTTGTCTTTTTTCTGAGGAATGTCAGTCATTGTTGTTTTAGTTCACTTCACGTATCCGCATAAAATCATCGGTTATACATACAAGATACTCATTGCCCTGACATAATAGTATTATCGGAAACGTTGCCGCGTCATAGATTCTGAAATCTTTCTGACCATGTGCGATTTTTGATGCTCGTTTACAGCTACCTTAAGTCTACGAAAATAATTATTGATTATAATTATTATTGATTAATCTAAATTTGGTATTGATCTTGCTGGGACTTGAACCAGGACCCACCTGATCGCTAGGGCAAATCTCTTGCTACTAGATCACAGAAACCGACAAATATACGATATGCCTTTACCGTTTTATTTTGAAAGTGTTTATATCCTATGAATTCGTGCATTCTATTAGTAAGTAGAACATTAAATTGCATACATTTTGACATTTAAAACAGATAACCTTGATATTATGTTTCGAAATGAAATTTGACGTTTGAGCGACTAAATAAAAAGTTATACTTCACCAATATTAAATATTTATATAAATTACATTGGAAGTGAATATAGAATATATTATAAATAATTTTTCAATACATTAAACACCGTTCAAAAAGTCTAACTAAAATTATATAATATTTTCAATTTTATCAACGAGATTCAGTTGTAAATATAAATATATGCAATACTGTGGCCTCTGCTATTTGCCAAAACACTCCAGATGTTCAAAAAATTTACATTCAATACAAACCTTTCATCGTTATATGAAAATATTATTTTTCCGAGAATTACAATTCGCAACATTTTATTCGAGTAAAATACAATATTTTATAAAAACTCCAAAACTTCAAATTGCTTTGTGCTCAGAATGTAACGAAATTGTATTTGATAGCCTGAATCAGGTATAAATTAAATTAATATTATCTCTTTTATAAAATTTTATGCATGTGAAGATTTATATTTATATTTCAAAATCAATATTTTGCCTGGGGAATAGTTAAGAATCTAAATCAAGGAAAAAATTGAACATTTTTTCATATTTATTCATAATAAAACATCTCAACATAAATAATTTTGCCGGAATTGGTAGTCATTCTGTCTTTTTCAGAAAAGATGAACAAGTAGTAAAGTAGTCGCACTCGTTGAATCTCGGTTTTAGGATCAGATGGGTAGTAAGTGGAGTTTCCAATCTCGAGATCCCGAAATTCCGGGAGTTAAATTTATCCTGATAAACTGGAACAGTTAGTGAGAAGATTTAAACTATAAGTTATAGTTTAAAAAATAATGAAAATAGACTGTACATAAATGAAGTTCAACTCATAAATTAAACCTTAAATAATAGCGAGTTAGTAAGCTATAGTAATAAGAACATTCTTATTTTTAATAAATTTAGCCCAGTTTCCTCAAAACAAGTATTCTTGATTTCCAATTTTGTTTCTTAGATAGCTTTTCTATTTCTCAAATGAATGAATTTAATGCAGGGATATTATTGTGTCATTCAATTTACGTTACAATTATATTGAAAAAAATATGTATTTGTGTTTCACTATTTTACAATAAAAAAGTGCCTGTAGCCGAAAATGATAAAAAATGTGTACAAATATGATATCAAAAACTTGATAGCATATCATTATTACATAAAAAGTATTTTGCCTATCTTATTGGAAAATTATTCTAATCCCATATTCGTTAAAAAGTTCTCGTTTTATTTTTATTTCATAACTTCTTTCGATCTTAAGTATCTAAATTTCACACATGATTTTCCGAAAGATTCAAAATTAATATTTCCCAAAGTTTTTTGAGGTGGAAATAATTCAAATTGAAATCGCGATAGAGTTGTGGAAAACTTTATACGATAATATTGTGTTATAGTGAGTAAAAAAAATGAAAAAAACATTTTAACACTTCTGAAGACCAATTTGATGTTTTTGGAAGATATTTTTTAACGATATTTTGTATATTTTTTGTACCTTAGATAAGTTTTTTTAAGTAACGGCGTGTTCTTTGCAATAATATATTTTAAGATGTTGGTATATTCAAAAACATGATTGAAAAACAATTATTTATTTTCTAACTAAGTACTTACTTAATATCTATATGAACACTAACAAAGCCCTCTTTAATAGCAAGCCATGCTGTAGGGCCCGTCGGCAGATATTTTTGCGGACGAGCGGTCCGTTAGATTTACTGCGGAGTCATGAAATCGATATTTTGGACTAATTACGAGGAATTCTAGTATATTTTAGTAATGTGAAATAGTGGGTAATTAAATGTAGTATTTTTAATGTAAATAGGTATAACGATATTTTCGATGGATTCAGCGGTAACTTTGGTGTTTTAATATGAAACTAAAGTTGATAACTAAGTTATTCTACTGACTGTGTTACTAAATATAACGCGTTTCGCTTATTTAAGCAGCATATTAATTAAAAATGAAGAATATAGTGGGATTGTTTCCTTCTACTGAACGTGGAGAGGGGTAAGTTCCAAACAATGATAGTACTAATTATAAAATTAATTACTAGTGTTTGGAGGTGAAAATCCCAAGAAAAATATATTGAATAGTGATGAGCCACGTGTCTTTTTTAATATAGTATTTATTAATAATAGATTAGTGTTAATAGTTTTATTAATTTCTGAAAACTTGTATTTAAAGCTATTCATTTTAATACCTTTTTTTCAGATAAAGTTAGTCTGAAAATGCTTCTTAAAGAAGTGAAACGCGTTACATCTAGTTACACGGCCAGTGGAATTACTAAGTTATAAATTTTAATTTAATATTAGAAATAGTTATTTACTCACTTTGAAAGAGTATAATTATAAAACCCAGTCGTAATTCATAATCAATGATTGTTATTAATCGACAATTCAATGTGTGTATTTTGCGATAAATTACGATTATAATAAATCTTTCCTGCCACAGATCGCATTTCGTGCCATTTACTACATACATTATGACGACTGTAAGATATAATTTATTGTGACGATTAAATTATTACTTAACACGCAAATATGTTGGTTTTCGATGAATCGTAAATTACATATTGATTATAGTAAATAAACACTGAATAAACTCACAAGAAATCTTTTCAAATATATATTATATTCATGAAAAACGGAGTTGAGAGACGACCTTCGTACAACCGCCATACAATTTGTTGGTAGAGATTAGGACACCTAGGACTCCTAGGACTAGGATTGCTAAAGGTATGTAGTATGTTGATTTAAATAAACATTTTTTTAAATAGTTACCCGACTTTTTTTTGTTTACCATGTCCGCATATGTCCGCATTTATGCATATATGGACTCCTTATGGAGGTATCTCGATATATTTTTTCTACGAGAACAGTTTATTACTCAGTTGTTTAACTTCTGTTTTTAGAGAGAGTTAGGATAGAAGGATATGACTAGGGCAGGACTAGTGCTTTGGTAATCGCGTTTTTGGGATGGGATGGATGAAAGCGAATTCTAGACGTCAAAACCATACGCCTACAAACAGAAATACATAAATCAAAAATCAATCTAAGAAACTCTGTACTGGCGCTCGAACCCGAGATATCCTTAGCTAAAGCCAACGATGTTGATCACTGCACCACACAGCTGACATTATATTTTTTTTCCATGTCCGCTCCCAATGTGAAGCATATGGTCTCCTAATGGAGGTATCTTAACAGAATTTTTCTACGAGAACTGCTTGTTACTCAGTTGCTCAACCTCTCTTTTTTCGTAGAGAGTAGGGATAGAAGGATAAGGCTAGGACAGGACTAGTGGTTGGCTAATCGCTCTCGCTACGCCCCGTGAGGATGGAATGGGTGGGAGGGAGTACTCAGACTACGAACAGAAATTCATAAATCGATTGAAAAGTCAATCTATGGAAACCGTTCGCACCGGAAATTGAACCCGAGACATCCGTAACCGTAGCCAGCGATGCTACCAACTGCGCCACGGACGCCGTTATTGCAATATTTTATCTTTTTTATAAAAGAGTTCTACCGCGCCAATGCCGATTCAATAAAAAAAACCGTTTACTTCAGATAACTGAAAAAGTGTTTCAAATAATGGTTAGTATTTAATTTAAATCAATTGTGTATTAGATGTATTTGTCAAAAAACTATGACAGAAATGAAAAACATTGAAATATGATTTTTTCCTGTTTATTTCTCATATTTTAGTAATAGAAAATATTTCTTTTGAACGAAAATTGATTTGTTACAAATACGTTTTCTGTAAAAAAAAATATTAAAATAGAACTATAGCCAAGAATAGAAAAATTGTCGCCGTAATTCTTCATCGTAGAATGGAGGTGACGTGGTAAAAAAATGGAAAGGTTATGTACTATTTTGAGAATATCACATTATTATTTTCTATTCTCGTCCAGTGAATGAAGCGTGAAGAGATATTAGAAATTCCCTTCCTTAGAAATCATTAGCGAAATACTGTCGACAGGTAGTCTTTCATATGATTATATTTTTCGATATCATAAAGCAATATTCCATATTGTTATCAAAGATGTAAACTTGTTGTGCTTTTCATTATGTATATCGGTTACTGATATGGAGCAATTCAACTTATAATGAAAAGTTTTTATAAAAGCCCACTTTCTCTTTTGAGAGATTTCAGTATTTTTTTTAAATCTTTCATTACAGCTTATAGCTAAGACAATAGATATTTTAAAATTTTGTAAAATCACCTGAGACCAATAAACTTAATGATTTTTTTATTATTGTATTCGACATCAACTCGAGGAGAAAAGACAAAAGAGAAAAAAAACTTGTATATGGATATTGTCGGGACTTGAGCCCAGACCCACCCGATTGCAAGGGTTAAATAAAATTGATTAGTGTTAAGATAAGCAAAACAGTTCTCCCTTTTTCTAAATTTGACCTTTTCAGTATCGAAGCATGTGAAAAAAAAAATCCTAACGTTTTATCAGCTGGAAACGTGAGGTAGAAAAAGTGATCAAGTAAAATTTGCCATATCTGGAAAGGGAGATTTAGGGTATAACTAACAATCAGTCATCAGATAAATACACACTTGTTAATATAAAATAACAGTAGATAACATGGCTTAAAAAGTAAGAATCAATGAACCAATTTACTTTGGATTATAGATTATGTGCGTGTGCTTGTACTCAAATTTCTGAATATAGCGAAAGGCGAACCCGGGTCGTTAGTGACGAAATACATGATGAAATTTTAACAGTTCAACTTTCAAAAAATATAATTTTAGACTTACAATCCATTTTTTTGACGGTACGTATATTATGTGAAAGTAACTTTATTTTTAGTCAAAACTATTCACTCATAATCCTGGTTAATAAAACCTAAATACATGTAGGATCATCATAACTCAATACGGAATAAATTTGATGTAAAACAAATGGAATTATGTTTTTACATGCCATGTTTCGATCCCTGTAATAAATCACAGAATGCGACAAAAATGGAACATTATTAGGTAAAGTAAAAAAATAGTGTATTTATTTTAACTGAAAAATGCCAAGATTAATATCCTTTTTGACATCTCCTTTATCATTTATCCTTAGGTTAATTATTTCTCCATTTATTCATTTTTTTACAAGCAAGGGGGTCTGAAATTTCATGTTTGTTTGGAAACAAAAAAATGAACCATTCATAATTTTATATTACTCTTGAAAAAGCTATACGAATAGTGAGCAATGTTTTATATTGTCATGCGGTATTTATGGTCACGTTTTGAAATAAAGCTTACACACATAAATCTTTCGCAACGAGATAAAATCCGACAATTGTTCATTTCACATATAATTTGATGGCTTACTCTGAAAATATTCGATTGTGTTAGCATCGATTTCGGGAAGTTATTATTTCAATGAATCACCACACTCAATGTGAGTAAAAATATAAATTTCAACATTTTTTTGTAATAGTTTGTTTAAAATGACAAAACTTCAGGTAGAATTTTCAAAAATAGGATAAAGCAAGTTTACGTTTTCTTAATTATTAATTTATAAAACAAAACAGTATACAAAATGAAAAGTGGTTAAAGTAAAACTGTTTTATATGTTGCTCGTTTTTTTTATAAATATTAAATCATTTCTTGCAATCTAGTGTACATACTCATCAAAATATTTTAACCATCTATCGTGCAACAGAGTTAAAAGAAGGTCTTAGATAAACGGTGGGTAATAATTACCAAGAGTCCTTACTGATATTCAAGCATGGACACAATCGAGGACATTGATTTCGAAGACTTGCCTACGGGCTGGCGATGGTCAAAGATTTTTCGTCGAACGAATACGTTATAGAAATTGACACATCCCAATAGTCTTTGGTATAACCTGGCCGCAAATTGTGCCCAGATCTCGACTCGAATCATCTCACACGAAGCAAAGTTAAAAATGTATCAAATTTGGATTATTGAGATTTTGTACACTTCCATGTATTTTGTCACTAACGACCCGGGTTTCGCCTTTCGGCATCTTCAGGCATTCGAGCTCACGAATGGACTCGAACTGACAGACAGTAAACAGTGTCTAACGTTTATATAGAAGATACAAATACGACAAATATTATTTACGAGGTAAAATATTATACGTCTAATATTTTACAGATATAAAAATGTATCGTTCGTCTTTTCTATATACAAGTTAGATTTATCACTTGTTATGAATACTAAGAATTTATCAGTGGCCGATACATCAAGCTACCTTGGCTGCCGCATTTCACCCTTAACAAAGAAAAGTGGCTGAATCTTTACTGTTGTTGAATATAAAATTATTTCTTTCAGGCAGTAGGGCTCCGTTAGGGGAATAGAGTGGATGCTCCTTCGTCCAACGCATTGAAATAACGTAAACCATTCCATTGCCGCACATCAATTTTACGCCATGGTTAACTGCAATAAACGATAACTTGTACCAAACTGGCGTGTATTGATTGTTTCCATTACCTTAAGAGCTGGAATTGGTTGAACATCATCATCAGCAGCACGAATGATATTTTTCCGAGCATATCAAAATTTAAAGACAGTTTAATTTCTAGTCTGTAAAAATGTAAGAAAGATACTATTTATTCATTAAACGCAGGCCAAGCTATTAACGGGTGTAAAATGAACGAGTAAAGTAATTACTTCGAAGAGACACAGCTGCTTTTCGCATAGTAGCGGTTTTCAACGTCCAAGTTATTAAAATTAATACCCACCAAATTCTTTATCCGGGAAAGATTTAAAGGCAGGGTTTTCAGCCTAGCGGATTACGTATATCTCCATCGTAAATCCGTACTAAAGTAAATGATCGACGACCGAAGAAAACCGCACTTTTTATGTCTACCTACTTATGGAATATGGGCGGCTTTGGTTTTCTTTATAATATTTTTTTTAAATATGTAGTCCTTTTGTGGGTGGGAATTACGTAGAATTTAATAATGTCACTCGCAATACGTATTATTAAATTCGCGGTTAAAAATCAAGAGAAACTGTTATTTTGTATATAATACTAAGACATTTTTTGTTGTTGCTTTGAGTTAACCACATATGTGTGTATATACAATATGCAGGATTGTTTTTATGTCAAAGTTTGTCTGTGAAACAATTTTTTTGATAACCCATATGAGTTCTGTATAAGTAAAAACGCAACTGTCCACAAAAAGTCTAAAATGATATATCTACTACAGAAAGGAAAAAGAACGTAACCCTCACACAAAAAAAAATGTGTGAAGCCCAAACAAAACGTTTATTAAATTGTATAAAAAGTGATTATCTAAGAAAAAGTATTTTTAAAAGACGGGCGGATAAGTCCGTTTGCCTTTCTGCAGTCGATATATGATATATGTAAATATGTATTTAACTTATGATAAATATAACAGGAAATGAAGATACATGTAAACAAAATAAATATATTTATATGAAATCTTTTTCATTGAAATTTTGTTTTAGATTTATCTCCACAGTCTGCATATAAATAATTTTATACAACAAAATTTTTCCCCTGCGCTGTTTTATCATGTTCTGATTCGTCACCAAACCACGTCCATCAAAAGGCAAAGCGTCGAAAACTGTTGTTTATCATTTTTAATGTGTCTGATTGACACTGATCTTTTTTATTCTTCTTTTCGCATCTCCTTCAAACAAAGAAGTATATCGCCATCGATGATTGTGCAAAGACTGCGAAATAAAAGCTAGACAACGTGGTATAGAAATAACAATTAGTCTGTTATTAGCATATAAATAAAACTGACTCCCACATCGAAAGAATATTTGATTCTTAAGAGACCTCTTAAAATAGTGCGCTTCAATTATTCTTCATAAAACAAAATGATAATTACACCATCTTATTATTTCACAAAATATAAAAACATTGCTTTTGGCTTACTATAGTATTAAATTTAATTAAAATTTATATCAAAGTTATAATATTTTCGCGCGATTCTGTGAAGTTGTGGTTTCTATACTTACGAGATAAGAACTTAACAAACATCTTAATTTAATACTTCAGTCTATGTGTAAAGGGGAAATTTAGTCAAATCTTAAAAACTACAAATAACTATATGTACCAACTCATTTTTAAAGTGGTAACTGTCAATTCATGGTGGAAATGCATTATATTATAAAAATAAAACACAATTTTTTTTACTACTTACGAGCATTATCAACTCATAAAAATACAATCAAAACTATTTGTATAAAATTAAACATTAGTAATCATAAGGTATATAAAACAGTCGGTTCATGAACTAAGACCATTATTTACGGATCATCAAACAAATTGCATAAAAACGAAATTAAATAGTCTAAAATTATTGAAATGTTATGGACATCTTACGAATCAATAAATAATCTAATCTGAAATAACAAATGCAGCCATATTAAAAGTCCATTTACTGAGCAACATTTTATTAATGGTTTTAACTAATGCATAAATATTCAATTTGGATTATTGAGATTTTGTACACTTCCATGTATTTTGTCACTAACGAGCCGGGTTGCTAATGGAGAACCATACGTTTAATGCGGATGATGGGGTTAAACTGTTGCATAAAAACATGGGGGATCATAAATTATTTTATCAGGAAATTTTAGAAATTAATAGAGGCCAGTTATACTCCTTACCAATCTTGAATGAGCAGCTGAACCTTCCTAATTCTCCGCTATTATATCCGATACGTTGAAACACCTGACAGATTTCACTAAATGTGGAATGATTGTATATATTTACCCATTCGTCGAATTACATCCCGTCAAAACCCACAATACTATTATAATTGTAAAATCACTGGTATTTCTAAAAGAAGTTGAAAAGCGGCAATCGCCTTCGGCAACGCCACTCTGGTAATATGGTGTTTACAAAATAAGGATTAGGACGATTTCCGAAATTTTAACTCAGGTATCGGTGTGGCTCTCAGACGTATAATGTGTTGCCTCATAAATGATATTTGTCGCATTTGTATCTTCTATATAAGCGTTAGACACTGTTTACTGTCTCTCAGTTCGAGTCCATTCGTGTGCTCGAATGCCTGAAGATGCCGAAAGGCGAAACCCGGGTCGTTAGTGACAAAATACATGGAAGTGTACAAAATCTCAATAATCCAAATTTAATATTGAAATTCCATCAAGCACCCTCAGTCGATGTCTTAAATTATGCATAAATATTCATTATGCATAATAGCAGATTGGGAAATTTTAAAAAGAAATTACTGAATCATTCAAAAACAATGAAATATTAAATATTTAATTAACACTAAACAGCCATGGTAAATGGTGAACGAAGATAAGTCAGGGGCATAAAAAAATATTTGAAAAACAAAATCAATTCTTACAAGTTAAATTATAAAAATTGTGCAACACTATGTGTACTAATTTCAGAAATAAATTATAAATAAAAGTCAAATTTGGATTATTGAGAATACTAAATACATGGAAGTGTACAAAATCTTAATAATCCAAATTTGGTATTGAAATTCCATCAAGCACCCTCAGGCGATGTCTTAAATTATATAAATAAAAGTATTATTTAATATAATAAAAATCAGAGGTAGTATTCCTTAACCCCAACGTGTATTCATACTGAAAGCAATTGCCAATTCCGCTAGTTTTAAAATTATAGGCATACACGGAACAACTGTTTCCGAATGAACGGTGATGAAAAGACTCAGAACTCAGATGTTGGTCGGTCAAAGGCGCTAATTGCACAAACGTTCAAAAGTTCAATGAAAAATGGTGCTTTCTTTTTCAACATTTTGGTCTCACCAAAGTTCTTTTCTGACTGCGAAAGCTAAAAGCTTTAAGTCGCACTTATCAGTGCTTAAAATGTATTACTAATTGCCTTTTTTTTTTAACAGCGTGAAGTGAAAAGCACTATTATTTTAGAAAATTGTGCAAAATCAATTTAAGAAAAAATTAATACAAACAATTAATAGGAATTCATTTTGATTTATTGTGTTTTCTTTTTAACCCTTCCGTACTCATGGCGTAACGACGCTTTACTTCGGCATTTAAACCTTTAAATTATCTGTGAAAATTTTGCTATTTGAATTAAAGTAGTTCTACACATAAATAAAAATTAAAAATACATTATAATTTACGCCTTCTTTGTATCATAATTTGAAACATGAAAAAATTTGTAATCATAATTTGAAAACCTCGTAAATTTTATCATCGAAAAATACAAAATTATAGTAGAGTATAGTAACAATTTGAGATGCATGACGTACCGTATGCAATCGTTATGTTTCAAACGGCACCATGACACGTCTTGAGCTTGTACTTCTATGAAGAATTTTCATTCTTGTGTCTTTCGATAATTTCGCATAGTTTGATTAATGTATTTCAGGTGTACACACAAAATACGACATAAAATAATTACTTAATACTATATAACACCATATTTCACTTTTTGAAATTGTCATTTCGATTTATAAATACTTTTATTTGACAAAAACTCACACGGTAGAGCAATGTGTCTGCATGAGATCTGAAGGGATTTCTTAGCATGAAAACGGGAAGGTTAAAAAATAAGTATTTATCACCTGACTTTGGCCCGGATATAGGGCGTTAACATTAGATTTGTTAAACGATGGAGTTATTATCACGTTTATTTGGTACTGGTTAATGATGAAAGTTGAAAATATTACCGTGGACCATCCCTTCCGAAACTTACATTTTTTTACTCTTTCTGTTCTCAATGTGGAGCATATGGCTTCCTAATGACAACAGAAGTTTTCTAATAAACTGCTTGTTACTCATTTCCTCAACCTTTCGTTTCCGAAGATATTGAAGAATAGAGCTAAGGCAGGATTAGTGGCTAGCTAATCCCTCATGTAGCAGCTACAAAATATAGTCCATCAATTAATAATAATGTTAAGTGTTGAAATTTAAAAATATCACGGTTGAGTTTTATAATACCTTGCAAAACACCATCAAAATATAGTTTTTCAAATACGAATTATGTCATCGAAGGCTCCACTTTGAAATTAGCACAATTGACATAGAAATTGCAGCCAGAATGACATATAAAATTTTCAAATTGCTACTGTAGTGTTTACAGGAAGAACAGGCAGACAAACAAATGTATACATGTAGTTTTTGCTGAGTATAGATAAGATAACATTTTAATTAATAAATATATATAATTTTTTTATAACCGCATTTTTATTCGGCGAATTTAATGTAAAGTGTACAGCAGCTTAAGTTATCTAATTACTTTTTCTGATTGCTGCTTAATATTAAGATTTTCTGAGAAAAGCAATTAAGAAAATAATAATTTGACTCCAACTTAGTATTTTAAAATAAGAGAAATACCTCATTAAATGTTTTCATTACAACATCGGCCACACTGTCAGAATTCGAGCTGAAGAGTCGAGAGAACAAATTCAAAAACGGTTTATTTACTATCAATTTGGGTAAATTTGCTCATCGGTTTAAGATTGGTCAACTTCATGGGAAAAGGTGCTGTTATAATACCATAATACTAATGCTGTATGGATATTTTTTTGCTATACAAATGTATTGAGTAGCCCTTGGTGGTAAAAATATGAATCAATGTGCAACATAATTTGCTTCATTCGAATTTGTAAGCTATTAGTTTGGAATGATAAAACAAAATTTAAAAATTTATCTTGAAATAAACTGGAAAAGCCTTATTTTCAATCTGTACTACTAATATGAAACCAAATGTTCTATATCTTTTCCCATCACAAATATGTACATACTATATGAAAGCATAAAAAAAAGTTGCCAAGACTTTTATATCACTGATTTTTTTAGTAATTATAGTGAATATTTGTATCGTTGGCCAAAGTTACCCGATTCGGATGAAAACTTTGGCCAACCTTGTTTTATCCGTATTCATACATCAATTATAGCAATGAATGTATTTATGTCAATAAAATTTTATCTGAAGACATAAGTGCATTTCTATGTAGAACAGCACATAAATACAATGGCAAACCATAAGAATACAAAAACTCCGAGAACTGAGCCAAAGTTACCCAGATTGACTGATGTTTATGTTGTAAGAGAAATAAACGTACTGTTTTTCATTAAAAAATTGCGATTATTCTAGCATAACTTAACGAAAAAAAATTTATGACAATACAGTACTTGGGGTTTTTTTATGTGTAACAATACATTGTAAACAGACTTATCTGTTAAAGAATATCATTACACGAGATATGAATAAGCCACCATAAACAATATTTTTTGAGATTATGAATAACCTAAATGTCTTGACTCTCACATTTGAGAAAGCGATATTTTTCCGTGTGCTTTGATTTCTTTTCTACGTTTGAATACTGCTAACGTAACGCAGAAAGCTCGCGCCTATGGAATACTTACATGTATACAGCCTTCCGGTGAATGTAAACCTTTTATTCACATGAAAGCCTTGACGGAGTTTCTATGTTTTAGCTATATTATTTTCTTTACAAGTTTCCAAGTCTGAATATTTTTTTTGTGATAATCCTCTTGCATTTATCACCATTCCAATACTCATAAAGAGTTATACATTTCATGTACATTTCATTAACTTCAAATAATTGTCTAAAATAAATAGCATATTTTTTAGTGTTGAAAGAATAGTTTAATATGTTTTTGAAAAAATCTATTTTTTTTGGCTTCGTACTAGTAATAATTTCCTTTCCAAAATGAACAATGTTTTTTTTTTCAAAAAAAAATTTCTGATGGAAAGTTTTGATAAAAGCTTATTTATCTTCCGTTTTCAGATAGAAACATAAATGCCAAAACTACACGAACGCTAAACATTGTACCACTACCAACTTTAAAAACTATAAACCATGTTATTAGTAGCCGATAGTGCTCGTGATGAGAGAAATTCGTCCTGATTATTAAACAACAGTGGAAGAAGAACAAGCCAAATTGTTTTTTATTTTTAAAAAATAATCCCTTTTCACCAAGAATTAAGAGTCAACATTTTAAAAGTTCTTTAAAGGTAAAGATAAGTATTCTTTGTCTTCAAACTATTTCCTGGCCCATATTAAAAAAGTGTATTTTTTAAATGCGTTGTAACTGGCGTTAGTCTGGTATGGTTATCAAATAAAAAATAATGATTTTTAACCCTGTACATTGTTCCTACATTTCGAACATAAATTCTTGTATGGGTTGTTAAGAACATTCAGATGAAGCCACTGAAAGCGTAATCTCTTTCAAATCATTTTGATATGAATGCTGTTTGCGCTTTAAATATAAATATAACGAACACTTTAAATATAAAGAAATAATCTAACGACTTAGTGCCAAAATAAAGTTCAATTTAACTTATAGTAGTTTTTAATGAAATCAAATACGGGGCTAACAAGATATCTATTAACAATAATTTATGGTGATAATGACTGAAAAATCTTTACTTTACGGCTGTTAATATATAAAAAGTGTTTCATAAATACCTAAGGACTAAAGTCTTTTTTTATCTCTGCATTATAAAAATAAACTAAACTTATGTTTGGCTGATGATTCAAATCATCCAGATTAAAGAAAATAAGCTTTCAGTAATAAGTAAGTGACTGTTGTTTTTTTAAACTTAAGCAAAAAAATAATTAATACTTTCAGTATTTTCAATAATCTCGTTCTCACGCTACGCGTTCCTATGGTTACGCCTCTACGCCGTAGAGTAGACTCGTAGAAGTAGAGCGTTCAGCCGTCAGACGTTCGTGATCCATCATAAAAGCGGGCAGATCAATCTCTGCCATGCTTCGTGCTCTGGGCAACTCTATTGCCAAGGCTTTGTCGACTCGACCAGAACTTACAGTCACAGGATTCCAATTGCATGAAATAGTGTAATAAAGGAGGGTACAGACAAAGTTTTTATCTCTTATCCAGAAGTATTCTGGATACATACTGCATTTTTAAAGATTCTCTCAGCTGAAGGTTTGATTGGAAAAACAAGAGAGAAAATTCCTTATAAAAATACTAATCGTAGGCGTTCAGTAAATGAAAGTGTTATATTGAGAAATTATTGTTACATGGATCAAGTAGGAAACGTTGTTGGTTTCGGTTGCGGTACTCACGAGCTTGAATCCTAGTACGGGCAGTTTCATTAGCCAGTGATTTTCGAAATTCCCTTCTACCTATCTAATCCTAAAAACGAGGTGAAAGCAATTAGCTAACCGCTTGTCCTGTCTTGCCATATGTTTTTATTTCTACCCTACTGCCTAATCTACCGTTATAAAGTCAATTAAGAGCCAATAGGCTCATTGAGAGTTGAAATGTTTGAAGAAATGCGATACTTAACTTGTCTAATTTCTTACTCGATTTTCAGGTTTAACAAATTTAAATAAAATTAATAAACTATAAAAGTATTTAGTTCTACCAAATTTTATCAGTAAGTTGATAGCTATTTCGGCTTAACGCTTCAGTCAGAACTCATAACTATGTGTGACTTATGTAAGCTATATAAACTGTTTATAAGAGATAAACAGTATTATGCCATCTCACTTCCAATTCCAACATAAAACTTGTTCTAATTGTTTAAGACATCGACTGAGGGTGCTTGATGGAATTTCAATATCAAATTTGAATTATTGATTTTGTACTCTCCCATGTATTTTGTCACTAAAGACCGGGTTTCGCCTTTCGGCATCTTCAGGCATTCGAGCACACGAATGCCTGAAGATGCCGAAAGGCGAAACTCGGGTCGTTAGTGACAAAATACATGGAAGTGTACAAAATCTCAATAATCCAAATTTGTACTAATTGTGTTTTTGGAAAAGGAATTTTGGTATTATTAATTGATCGTTAAAGTAAATTGAAATTTTAATAATTATGCGCAATTACATGAGCTTCTAAAAATGGTTTAATGAAGGGTGATGAATTAATTTTTGTTCGATCATTAAAGAGATTATTACTTTGATTATATCTATTAATTGGCAGTTGTTCAAAGAATTTAATTAAATGATACTGTGCTTAGTATACTGAAATATTGATTGTCGATTTTTCATTTATTTGACTATTATAACAGGTCATCTAAAAATGAACGGGATTCTAAAAAAGTTTGCTAGTTTAAAGAAAGAGTTGTGTGATTGAATAACATTAATTTAATTATACGCTTCTTGACGAAAGTTAGGATCTTTTGTAATGTGGTATATTATAACAATTCTTTGTTTAAAGATTATATTTTGATGTTTGTTGTAACGTTATTATTGTAATGAAAAATCCAAGTGATTGTTTTATTATCAGAATTATTTCGACGCAATTATTAAATATAACATAAATACCAGTAAACAATTTTGCAATTGTCTATAAAATGCCATTGTTCTTTTAGCAGGTGCTTTTCGAAGAAAAGCTTTGTTTCTCATTATGTTAAGTATTTGAAATATTACAGTTATTAAACATCGTGTATAAAAATATTGAAACGTTCTAAAAGCAAGGTATTTCGCTGTGAAAATAACAGAAAGATTTCTATATGGCTTTGGCAAATAAAATCTTATTTCATATTATAAAGATACATTATTTAGTTTCACTTATAACCACAGCTCAATCATTCCAGCGATTAGTTCGTTTTATTATTTTCAACTTATTACATAGTTTAATAATGTATTTTGTTACTTAAAACATAATTGGAAAATAGCCTAATAACATCATCGAAAACATGGTGAGTTCTATAAAGCTGTCCAGTGAAGCAATATGAAACAATTTACAAACATGATAATAGTTCAAAGAAAATTACAACACAATATTGTTACGAGTTGTTTTGTACATTGTATTTCTAAACAAGGCTGATCGCTGTGACCATTTACATTATATGTTCGATGGATTCGACGGTTACTTTGAACAAATTCATTTTTATTATAAAGTTAAAATTAATAAATGTATTATTCCACTGGCTATGTTACCGAATGTGACACGTTTTCGGCTTCTTTTAGAAAAATCGTACTAAGTATACAGCAATGTTATTTATTTCTAAGGTAAAAAATGATTCTAGTTCTCAACTTAAAAATGAAAGGTGGGGCTTAGTTTATTTCCTTCTACTGGACTTGGTGGGGACATAACACACAAACGGTATTAGTACTAATTAGCATTACACTACCAATTAATTATTAGAAGTGTGTAGCCTTGCGATGTTGATAGCTTGAAGATGTTTCTCAAAGAAACGCAACACGTCTCACATTATTTAGTAAAACAGCCAGTGGAATAACAAAGTTATCAATTTTTATTATATATATTATATCGCTTGGCCATCAAAGGTTCAACTACACAAAAAGACAGATGTAAAATGTTTTTTGAAATTATTTATCAAATGGTAATGTATGCATTTTTAAACTATATTAACTATTCAATCTAGTACGGATAGCATATTGAAAGCGAAAATACTTACTCTAAGAACATGCAAGCAGAATTTTACTACGAGCTATTCATGCTAATGTTTTTAACACTGAGAAAAAAGAAATGATAAGTATGTCAGAAGAACGATCATACATGTATTACAATAAATATATCATAGTGTATAATCCCGACCCCGTAGTTTAGTAGTTAATGCTCTTAGGTCTGTACCATATTATTTTAAGTTTCCGGTGTTGTGTTTTTTTAAAAAAAGAATATTTATTGCGAATAAATCAATTGCAAGTAACAAGCGGAGAATATGGATTAAGAGAAGTGGATATCAAAAATTTTGGAAAAATGGATAGCTCAGCGGAGAAATAGGATAGAGTTGTCACAGGGAAGTGGATAATGTTTGCCAATCTCGGTACACTTTACTTTGTACTGTACGGAGAAATACATAGGGTAATTAAATTTTGGGCGCCAGGCGTGAGGATGCACGCCAAATGAAAGATAATAATAATGAAAATACGGTTACCGTTAAAAAAACACCATAGAATTTTAATTATAAGCAAATAAAACAGAAATTAGACAACGAAACAATATTTATGAACAGATGGTTACACTTAAACAAGGAAACTATTATAATATATATATAATTACGACCTTATGGATGATAAAACATCTCGGCGACGAACTAGAGTGTCCGAGGCCAATCTCCAGCGCGTTACCGGCACGTCCTACTTGTTGCACATCCTGGCGCGTAAGAAAGTTTTAACGCAATTCTTACTTAACCATTCTTGGCGAGGCTTCCCCTTGGTCTCCTACCAACGACACAGCGATGTACTTATCGCCGATAAGTGACGATCGTAATGTTGCGACGAAATCGTAACACCGGGTCACGAGTTCAATCCTCATAAAAAAGGAACCCTTTCAAAGATCGATTTTTCAATCGATTTATGTCGCATTTCTAACATTAATTTATACATAAATATCTCTTAATAGACCCTTAAAACAAGGCAAGACAGAGCTATGGGCTAATTATCAGTGTCATTATTATGTGTTAACTATCTCCGTAAAAAGACGTTAAGTAACTTTCAATCATTTATTTTTGCGGAACTCGCTTAGAAGCGATGCACATTGGGAGCAATCACGTGTTAAAAAAACATTGATAAATTTAACTAGAAAACACTTACCTTAATTGTTATTGTGTTTGTTTTACAAAATGTTTTAAATCTAAAAAAAATTAGAAGTTTTCTGTCTACGTCAACAGTTTTTTTTTATTAAATTATTACAAACGCTGTGAGTAATAATAATAACTCTTTTTTTCAAAAGAAATTTGGTGATCAACGAAGTGTTAATAAATATGTTTATGTAAAAAGGAATCTTGTTCTTTGTTCATTGTATAATATACTTTTATTTCAATTTTTTTTGAATGCACACAAGTTTTATAAAAAAATTGACTGATTTTTTGCTGCTTTATCATATAATACGTGTTTATGTAACTTATTTTGAAACCTTTTTGTTCAATTGGAAATCGCTGTTTCCGAAACGCACCACGGCAACAATCGAGAAAAAATGGTAGAAAAGTGGTGAGAAAAGGAAATGGAAGGGTTGGAGAACGTTTACTATAGGAAAACAAACAATTTCGTTATACATGCGAAGGATGCCATTCAAAAGCGAATGAAATGTTAAATATTTTATTGATACATTTCTCATCAAATAATACGATTTAGTTACAAAGAACGCGTGTAAATTTTATAATAATATTGTTTAAACCGTTACTGTAAATGTTAGGAATGGTTTTTCAATCAGAAACGAGTTTTTTTTTCTGTAATTCGCCAGAATGCTTCTAATAACGAATTGATAAAAATATAAAAATCACATACGAGTTGGTTGCCCCACCTCCACACGTTATGTGTATACAACCGCTGTTTCACCTCTGCCTTCCATAACGCAATAACGACCAAGAAAAGAAACGAATTCACTCATCATATTATTGGCCCAATGCAGAGTTTCACGGTACCGATCTTTTAACCACGCACTAGACTTGCTCAGCCACTTAGTTTAAGCGATATTAAGTATCCTGTGTATCCGTATACTGAGAATCCGCGTAACACTAGAGTTTAATCTACTCCGCGTTGAATCGAGAATATCCCGCTCCCCATATGATTTTGCAAATTCAGCGTGGCATAATCGTATACAACTTTTATCAGATAAGAAGCCTACAGTCCTCAAAATACTACTGGCTAATACATTATTTTCTAATTACTTTTACTAGTCTATATAATAAACATGAAATTATTTTGTTTTTCAGATATAAGAAAGCTAGCATTTGATTGTCTGTGGAAGTTTATAAAAATAGTGATATTATAATGGTTGAATAGGAAAAAAAAGATATTTGAAACCGAACAGCTGATAGTTATTTACCATTATTAATCTAAGCTCTTTAGCTCTTCCGTATTCATGGTGTTACTTTGGCCTTTAAATCTTTAAATTATCTGTGAAATAGGTCATACAAAAAAAATTCTTTTTGTAAATAAAATAGTTCTACATACAATTAAAAATTACAAATACATTATAGTTTACGTCTTCTTTTCATAATTAATCATAATTAGAAAACTTCGTCAATTTTATCATCGAAAAATACAAAAGTATAGTAATGTAACAATCCGATATGCATGACGTATATATAACAAATTTGGATTATTGAGATTTTGTACACTTCCATGTATTTTGTCATCGAGCACTCTCAGTCGATGTCTTATATATATATATAACAATTTTGTTTCAAACTGCACCGAGATACATCTCGAGCTTATTCTGCTATGAAGAATATAGATTCTTGCTACTTTCGATAATTTAGCATAGTTTGATATATATTTCAAGCTTTACATACAAAATATGACGTAAAATAATTACTTGATACTGCATAAAACCATATTTCACTTTTTGAAATTGTCGTTTTGCTTTATAAATGCGTTCCAATGACAAAACCCACACGGTAACGAAATGTGACGATTAATTAATTAATTAGCAATTAATATTCCTAAAAAGATTTCTTTGTTTTAGAAGTGGAAAAAAACGATTTTTGTTTTTTAAGTATTTACAATATTTTAAATATAATTATAACCAGATCTAATATGTGACTGACCTGTCATCTAATAAATTGCATTGCTGGTCTTGTGGCTGAGCCAAAAACATCTTGGACTTTGGTTATGTATTATTCAGTTTCGTGGTCAAGGTTTTGAAATCCCGTACGTGCTTCTATTTTCTCTGGAGAAAGTCGTTCAGTGTACTTTCTTAGAACGTTTTAGTTCTTGGCTAACAGCTTCAAATAATACTCTAAGAAAAAATAAAAAAATAAAGCCTTAGAGCTTCAGTAAGTCAGTTAGGGACCAAGCAAGGTAAAGTAAGCTCTACAAGTTTAATATCACATTACGAGCAATTCCAGATAAGACTTGAACACTTTTTTTCACTGAACATCTTCAATTAGTAGTTGTAAGAAGATTTTGTAAATAGTTTTATCCATCCAAATCTTTCAGATAGTCTCTATCCACCCTAGAAACAAAAAAATACATGAATTGAGATCCCACTTCACAAGCTCCATATAGTTTCTGTATGTTAATTAAATTAGGAAAAAAACTTCTTAGGTAATAGTTGTTGAAATGCTTCATTAAGAAACTATATGTACCATTATTAAGGTATCAACTCTCAATTCTTGGTGTAAAGACATTTTATTTGCACAAATAAAATGTATTTTTAATAATGATCAGGACCAGTTTCACTTATTATTACTCACGTTGGTCCTGATCATTGTAAAAAAAAGCATTTTATTTGTCGTGATACGAGGTTTACGAAATGTGATATTCGAGGAAAAGTTTTGTTTTATGCCAAAGCATTACGCGTGTCGGCGAAATTTATAATTGTTATTAAATAAAAAGATTCCATATGACACTTGTGTCAAGTCATGAGTCACGAAACGTGATATTCCTGCAAGTGCAAAAATAAATAAACATGTGATTGGTCAAAGAACATCTGCAAGTGTGAGAATTATCAGATGCGATATTTGAAAAACGCAATATCACGGCTAAGGTGGAATATGAACGAAGATGGCACAATTGAACACCCATGCTCAACTGCATTATCAGAACGATCATCATCCATCCTATAATTTAATCGCGACACACATACAAACAATTGGAATTATATCTTAAATATTTTTAAAAATGTATCAATTTCCTAGTTTCATAGTGATACAACTAGAAATTGGTCGTTTTGAGATATGGTTGATAAAATCTTTGACTCATAAAAAGTGATGGCTTATTATTTGTATTACTTTTTTATTCAAATAGATGGTCAATAGTTTATAGTTTTAGGATTAAAGGTTGTTTCTTTATGGAACGTAACGATTCACAAAAATATATTTCCACAATACGATATGTATGTATATTAAACTGAGAAATTATTTAATTGTGCAGATTTCCATATGCAAATATCTGCCTTTTGAGAGAAAATCCGTACATTTTACAAGCTGTTTGTCGGCGTCCGTGGCGCAGTTGGTAACGTCGCTGGCTACGGTTACGGATGTCTCGGGTTCAATTCCCGGTGTGGACAGTTTCATTGATTGATCTTTCAATCGATTTATGGATTTCTGTTCGTAGTCTGAGTCCTCCCTTTCACCCATCCCATTCTCACGGGGCGTAGCGAGAGCGATTATCCAACCACTAGTCCTGTCCTAGCCCTATCCTTCTATCCATACTCTCTTCGAAAAAAAGAGGGGTTGAGCAACTGAATCACAAGCAGTTCTCGTAGAAAAATTCTGTTAAGATAACTCCATTAGGAGACCATATGCTCCACATTGGGAGCGGACATGGAAAAAAATGTTTGTGGAACTGTAGAAGAGCGATGGTCGAGTATAATGCCTGAAACTCAAAGCGTAAAATTGTTTACTTATCGTCCTATGAAACTGGGATATCGATATGTGCTACATTGAAAGTGAACATTGCTGAAAATGATCATTATGATTCTCATAAGAAAAGATAAATAAAATAAAATATTATAAAAATTACAATTATTTTCAGGCTTTAAAAGCAGTTTTTTCCTGCACAAACTTAAGTGGACTGTAGGGCATACAAATCTTTAAGCTCCCACTGTATCTTCTAGCCCTAATCACTGCGGGTATTTTTTTTAAGTAGCTGAAACTATTTTACAAGCGTACGAACACGACATTGAAAAGCGGTCCCCGAGTTGGGGGCAAGCGTATAAATTAACTACCTTATATCTTGCCGCTCAACTTTTTAGTGTGCGGACAAATTTAAGCCACCAAACTTCAAACATTGTTTATTACGAACTGGTGGTTGAAGGACGTGGACTAGCCTGCTAATATATTTTTTATACTCTGACCGTGTCAGCTTCAAGGAATAAGAATGTCATCATCATCGTCACGGCGCTATATTCTAAAGATGGTTGTGCATACCTTAAAAGTATAATAGTTACTAGGTATATATATTGTAGAGAATGTATACATATTGTAGGGTATTTGCATTGCATATGCATTGCATAAGTAAATCAGTGTTATTATTTAAGCCACATCTTTCTCTAGTCACTAATGTGTAGGGTTGTCAACAGGTCTCTTTGTAAGAGAACATGTTCTCTTTTTTAACACAATTCTTTTGTTCTCTATCTTTTTTATGTTATACGCAGAATGTCCTCTTTTTTCAATTTTGAAAATTTCGACTTTCCGGGGTATTTTGAGCGTGGTATATAGTTACAAAAATATTTCATGTTTAAAATTTTATAAATAAATAAAATAAAATAAGAAACTTTAGCATCGAATTAGCTGTAAAGATAAATATAGCAACAGAGATGATGAAATTGAGAATAAGAATGAACATTATTAAATTCAACAGTTGATTTTTAAGAGGAATTTTTATGTTCCTAACTATTATTATTTACATATGTATATGCCGGTTATTATGAAAGTGGAATAAGTCATATAAAATTTCGTTTGAGATAATTGGGATTTTGCGTAAATTTGTTTTAAAAAATATTTTGATACTAAATAAAAATATGTCTCTACATTATGCTTCTTAGCCTTAAAGATATTATTTGAAGTGGAATTTTACGACTACCTTGTAAAAAAATTATATTTTTGTTACCTTAAATGACTTAATGATCATCAAAAACTTTGCGAAGCGAGAGCAATTAGCTAACCAACAGTCCTGTCCTAGTCCTATTCTTCTATCCTTACTTTGAAAAAAGAGAGGTTGAGCAACTGAGTAACAAGCAGTTCTCATAGAAAACTTCTGTTGATATACCTCCATTAGGAAGCCATATGCTCACGTTGGGAACGGACATGGTAATAAAAAAATGACTTATTCCACCATTATAATAACCGGCACAATCTATATATATAAAAATGAATGTCTGTTTGTTCATTTGTTGGTTTGTCCGGATCTTATAGGCTCCTAAACTACTCAACCGATCGCGACGAAACTTTCAGGAAGGACTTATTGTGATCATGCCGGGAAATATTATATAAAATAAATGTTTGTTTGTCCTTTACGCATTACTTTACCATTCATACGATTTCGATGAAACTTCGGTGAGTTGTTGTGCACACACCCGTGAAGGGTTCTGAAGAAAAAAATTGAAAAAAAGAATCAAATAAGTACATACAGCGACATCTAGGAAAAACCTTCTGATTTATTCATGTACGCACCAGACGAAAAACAAAAATATTGTGTTATAACAAGTGTGATATTGAAACTCGGGTTCGGGTCCGGCCAGACCTGAAGATGATGGGCTCGAACCGGGTAAGTCTATGAAATTTCGGCCTGTGCAGATCTCTAATCCAAAAGCAGTTCAATAAACAGAATTAAAACACAAACCATTTATTTCTTTGAGTGGTATTGCAACGCATGCCGGGTATTCACTAGTTATAAATAAAACTGTACAAAACAAAGCTTTTCTCTTTTTTTGTCCATAACACTTGACAACCCTGCTTGTGTGTAATATTAATTTGGCATTGTAACGGAAAATGTGTTTAAGGTCAGTCAATCAACAGTCGCCTTGGCTAAACAAGGTTCTGTCTGCAAACATTAAAACTATTCAGAGGAAGCAATTGTATTAGATTTCAGAAAACGTTACGTTTTGAATGAAATACAATTATGCATTCACATACGTAAATGAAAGAGACGACCACTTTTGAGACTGTGATTTCCTACACTTGGTATTTCTAATTACATATTCAGATTGAAACTTAATGCGTTGTATATGTTTATTTGAATTTTGATGTCTTGACGGACAATTGCAAGATTTTTAATGCGATTAAAACTGCATTTAAAAGTGATTTTGTAAAAAAACAGCAGATTTTGCTCAGATAATGAAATTTAATGTAGCTTTATTTTTTATTTCAGATAAATATTTATTGACTTGTAAAAGATAATAAGCTTTTTAATTGTAAAGCATTTAATTTCGTTTAAATAATAATTTGTTTGATGACCTGTAAATTCTCGTCTTACTTCATGAACCAACTGTTTTATATAAGTAATATTGTTAAAATTAAATTTTATATACACATACCTGTTATGATTGTATTTGTATCAGTTGATAATGCTCGTGATGGTCGAAACCGGTCCTGATCATATAAACATATGGAAGTAGTAAATAAATTATTTTATTTTTAATGTAAAACTGATACCTTTGTCTTTGTAACCATGTGAAAGTTAGCCCAACGATGCTGTTCACTTGTTTACAGTACTGATAGCACTATTGGAATACAAAAAAAGCTATTTAACCAAGAATGCACAAGAGACAATAACAGATACGTGTACAGCGGATTTGTATTGGTATTAATTTTCATTCAAGTGAATTCGTTTTCGTGGTTTATCAGATTTTTCTTGGCTTGTCGTAAAAACGTATTTTTCAAAAGATATCGTACGCTCACACTAGAGGACAGCCAAGGTCAGATGAAATGACCAAAGTGAGATATGAGTGATGTCATGGAATATATTTTCACGGTTTTTACATAAAAAAAAGTAAATGGCTTCGTAGGCCGAGAGAAAAATCCAGGCTAACTGAGATGTCTATTTTTCGTGGATTCCTGCTCGCCATGTTAACAAGAAGAGTTGAACACCGCAAGTGCGAGATTAATGGCCTCTGGTACAAGCCTTCGGGGCACGTCTCAATACTGCCGAGATGCTATGCCTCCGCGAGCCACTGCGCATTTCCAAAACTATGGGGTATTCAACCAACAATATTTTGTTTACATTTACAGTATTAAAGTAAAATCAAGTTGTCGTGTATTTATTTGGACAGTGTTTATACAAACGATTTTTTTGGGCAGTAAATTAAATTCTTGTTTTGGAGTGAACAACGCTCCTGGTTGTTCGTCCAAGGTCAGCTGTAGGATTACGGACACTTTCAAGCGTTGAGTTTAAAATCGATCTATGAATTTGTGTTTAATGACCTAGATGTAAGTGATATTTTTCTCCTTCCCACTCACTATCTAATCAGTCCTGAAAATAAGACATATAGCGAGCAATTAGCTTATTAGTAGACACCTATTCTATTTTACACATTTTTGTTGTAAATTTTCAATTCACAGAAAAAAACCAGCAGTGATTTGACACAGCTTGAATTTTTTGTTAAGTTTAAGTTTTATTAGGGTCCATAACTAAAATCGTCTAGCGGTAATGACAATGATTCGGAGAAATCGACCCAACTGTCGCCAGGTACGCGCGGTCACCGCAAGATGAGTCCATTTTTTATGGAAAGGGGTGGCTCCGACGATGCGGGAGTCCTTTTAATTTTATGGGTAGTAGTCGATTATGAGCTTTAGAGCCGGGCGAGTCACCGGCATTCGTGCCCCGCACCGGTGACGTTGTGAATTGTTTGTGTTTGTTTTGGATTAGAATTAATTTAAAATCGTTTGTCATGCCACTTGCATTATAATTTAAAGTAAATTCATGTGTTCAGTAGATTTAGATTCAATTTTATGTGTTAAGAATATTTTGTGTTTTTTAAACCACTGCATCTACGATTAAAATAAATAAGTGTTGAACCGGATTTGAAATGGTGTTTGTTTGAGATCCCAGCCCTTACAGAACGTTCGATAACCAGCCAGTCGCCTCTCTTCAATTCTGGTCTTCTCAGATTAAACACTATTTTGTTTTTGTTCAAGTTAACCTATATTTTTGAATTATTCTATTTCTGTAAATCTTCACACGTTTCATTTATAGTGACCTGGGTTTTGTCCTTTGGCATATTCAGGTATTCGAGTACACTAATAGACTCAAGCTAACGTACGACAATGTACAAAATTTGATACTGACATTCCATCAAGTACCCTCAGTCGATATCTTAAATTACCCTATATACTTCTAAAATTAGAAGGAATATTCACAATTCGTAATAAATTGAAAATTTAATTCTATTCTTTTTTAAATTGATTTTTTGTTGTGACCGCGACCGGCATGTTGTTAACACCACTAGTTGAAAAGTAAACACGTCAGCTGAAATCCAACATATCCGGATTCGTGTTTGCAAGGATTATGTTGTGGATATCTCTAGTAATTTCACTCCTCGCTACTCTATGGTCTATTTTTAAATCCATCATCAAACAGCTGAAATATATAGGCTAGGCATGAAACAGAACATGTCATGATTGTATGCCGACGGTGATAAAAGCTTGTTATGATTTATTATGATAAGAGAAAAATATATTTTTTTATAACTATCATTTTCCAATTGCATATTTTTATTGATTGAAAATGCTTATTTTTTCAATGAAATAGGGTCTGGTCAAACTAAAACATTGTTAAGTGTAAAGCTCAAACAGTTGTGTTTTATTTTTGATTGTTTGGCAAACGAGACATTTGAAATATTCCCATATGGTGGAGAAGGTTCAGAATTTTGTTTGAGCTTTCTCTATTTGATGGCGTGTGGATACCACACGTGACTTTCTTTTAGGAATGATCACGTTTATAAGTTTGAACAATCGAAGACAAATGTATCTGATTACCAAATATTTTTTTCGAATTATACGAGGTCAAAATGATAATTCCATCGTTCTTGAGTATATCAAGCTTAATGTTTCTGATGATTTTTTGAGGAATCGTAGAGATGAAACGCTTATTCTTCCAAAGTGTACATCCAACCTGGCAATGGAGATGCCATTTGAAACAGTTTTTATAATGCTCAACGGACGTGAGTTGGTCCAGGCAAACACTATTTTTCAATGTTTTAAAGTAGATTTTGTCTGAACTTACCAGGTTGACTTCCTTGCCAATTTTCAATGTTCACTGTTTTTATTTACTATATTTTAATCGTTTTTTACATTGCAAAGTTATAAAATTAAAATTTTTAATCTTTGTGACGTATAAATAAAATAAATAATCAATTTATGTTTAGTTACCAAGAATTTATTGCCGATAAATACAATCTTAGTGATGTTATATAATTTCTGTTTAATAAACAGAAGTTAAATGTTTTGGAAAAATACATTAATTTTGTAATAGTTTTTCGATAGATTCGGCGATTATTTTGTGGAAGTTTATTTGTAATATCAAGTTAAACTATTCCATATCTCATTTGAATCAATTTGTTTATACCTTGAATAGCGCTGATCACTTGGCTAAATGATAGTATTTTATACAAGAAAATAAAATATAGATCTGGTTATTTTCTTTGCGTTTCTAACAAAATTTAAAAATAATACCCAATTTCGTCATTATTATCAGTTATTGAGACATTTAAAAATAGTACAAGGGCAAAAATCTGTGCTATTATTTATGACTTCGTTGATCTATTGTAATGGTCTGATCATTATTGGGAATTCTTGCCATATGGAAAATAATATTTTACTTTCCTAAAAGATTTGGCTTAGGCGAGGGGTGGCTTCTTTTGTATGCCATATTTATTGGGATAGAAATGACTGTAGATGGTGATTGAAGGCATTTGCTATATATTTAATATTTGATATATGGAACTTTACGATACCTCAGTTCCAAAGTTTAACTGCTCAAAAAGCAACATAGTTCTGAGATAATTATTAACCTTCCCGTATTCATGCTGAAAAAATCTCTTCGGATCTCATGCAGTCACATTGCGTTATCGTGTGGGTTTTGTCATATAAACACATTTATAAGGCAAATTAAAAATTTCAATAAAAGTGAAATATGCGTTTATGTAGTAATAAGTAATTATTCATATTTTTATTAAGTCATATTTTGTGTGTGAAACCTGAAATACATCAAACTATGCGAAATTATCGAAAGACGCAACAATCGAAATTCTTCATAGCAGAACAGGCTGGTGACTTGTTTCAGTGTCGTTTGAAACAAAACGGTTGCGTACAGTACGATCTGGTATTTTGGATCGAGACTATGCTTTCCTTATCGTTACTAAACTATATTTAATACTGTACTATACGTTGTCTTTTTCTATGGTTAAATTGATGAAGTTTTCAAATTATGATTAATTATACAAAGACGCAATCTATAGTGTATTTTTAATTATATGTAGAACTATTTTATTTCCAAATAGCAAAACTTTCAATTTTTCTATGACCTATTTCACAGATAATTTAAGGGTTTGAAGGCTGAAGTAACGCATTGCTACACCATGAGTACGCAAGGGTTAAACTAGATTTTGGAAAGGCTTAATCTTTAACTGTTTATCTTATTTGAGTATCTTCTAGAGAAATTCTAGGATTATCTAAAATATGTATTGATACTTATAACATTTTTTCTTATATTGATAATAGGAGTTTCTAGAGGTTTTCATAAGATTTTCGCAGTTGTTACAGTTTGAATCTAAAGCTAGAATAATCAAAGTCATTCTAAAATAGCCGCAGATTACAACTTGTTTTAAATCGACATGGCATATTGAAATGATTTTCGGATTACCATTTACAATAATAATTATTGTTAAAGTGCTTTGAAATCCTTAAATAAATTATGAATTTCAGTAGCAGTATCATTGGTTTCATCACCGCTTCAAATGTGGAGCATATATATTAGATTATAACCAAATTATTTCAACGGAATGTTTTTAATGATAACTGTTTGTTAATATGCCAATGGGCCTCTTATTCAAATGAAAGCTTTGTGGAGATAAAATGATAGTAATAAAGAAAGTTTGAGGGGGTTACAGATAGCTGTCAATGTAAACAGCAATGATATTCACGGCAACGAAAGAATTAATATTCTTATAAATTGAGAAAATTTCGATTTTTAAAATAATTCAAAAGTTTAATTTTACAAGGTTACATTTTTACATGAACGGTATATAAAAAACGTTGAAGTAATAAAGCTCATTAAAAATTAATTAAAGCTTAATTAAATTATTTTTTTAATAAAACTCCTGTAATATAAAACGATAAATGATGTTATTTGTAATTAGTATGAAATTAAACTGTCAAGGAAATGATTAATCAGGATGAACCAATTTAGTCAGTAAAGCTGTTTTCAGATAAACTAAGCTAGTAATAATGTAAAATTACTATTTAAAATAAAATCTACTCCTAACCGAATTTTAATTTTGTTTAAAACAAATTTTGCAAACTTTTCGAAAACTGATAGCGTAATAAAGTTTACATGAGTGTTATGCTTTATCACATTTATTTTGCTGTAAAATTCATTTTCAAATCAAGAACTATACTATTTAGTTTCTTGGAAAGTTTTTAAGTTATGTATTTATGCTTTTCAATTGTAATATTTTCATTTTTCACTACGACAAATTGGGCAAAAATGGAATATTTGCTTGAATTAAATGGAAAATGAAGATTTCTGTTGAATCTGAACAAAATAATGAAAGTAAATTTGAATGATCAACTTGATTTAAAATCCTTCAATGACATATGTTTGATATTACGTAATAAATGAGGCAACTTTGCTCATTCTCAAGTCCATTCTATTTGATTGCAATCATCCTGGTTGCAAAGCCCCAATTTGTGTCATGTATTTTCGCCAAGATTTTTACAAATTGTTACTCCCCAAGCTACATATAAGAATTTAAATGAGGCTACTTTCTAACTTTTGCATACATGACGACTGCAGATTTAAGAAAAATTATACGTATTATCATTCTTCAGAAATATAGAGAAAGATAATTGACAAATAATATTTAATTTATTAATACACTTAAAAATACAGTAAGCAAAATCAAGCAGTGACCGATATAATTTATTTTTTTAACCGATATACTACCGATTTTAGTGAGAAGTGATGGCCTTATTCATTCTGTAATCATACAATGAACTGGACACATCTCCTCTTAACTCCATAATCGTTATCATCATCATCGTCATTCTATACCTACGTTCTAATCGCGTTAAACATTCAAGCATTGGAATCGTTTTCCTAAATATGTGACGTTAACATTCCCCTACCTCTAAAAATGAGACACCGGTTAGTTCAATACTCATTTTCTAGCCCAAATCATCTATCCTTAACCTCTTCAAAATTAAATCACTAAATAGCTAAGATTTTCTCTAGGAATCACATTTAAAAAATTGTCGATTCTGAGTCAAATGGCGTTAAAATTATACAAATTATTTTTTTTTACTAACTGGGTACTTACACAATTTTTTATAGTGAGTAGGACAAATTTAACGCGTAGCAACCATTTTCAACCAATAAAAAATAAAATATTACTTTCGAACAACGTATGTAATACACATGTAATATTATAAATGACACATGACAGAGTATACAAAAAAATATTGAAAAAAGAATTTTCATGAAATGCACATTTGCAGTGGATATGGTTATAAAAATATTATTCAACCTCTATTTAAATTAAAAGAAAGTGGGACATTTCCAACGACCATTCTAGAAGAAGTCACTTGGGCTGAGTATTTTATTAATAACAAAGTAATTGGTAAAATTCTCTCAGACAAAGGCGTGTCATTCTAATCAAGCGTGTATGAACTTGCGCCCTCATTCGAGACCTTTCAAATTAATTCGACCCCAACAAAATGTCGCCATGTCACAAAGCAGACCTACCCACAAAGCAATTAATTAATTGGAATTTATTCAGTCGATGTATAGTGTGGTCTTCTTCCTTACCAAGGAATGTTTCGCTGAATACTCCGACGAAATATATTGCTCGGATATTTTCTTTGAGATACATTATCTGGATTGGTGATTGTAAAAACGTCCAATAGCTAAATTTTATAAAGAAAACACTCGTATCTATCAGTTGTCACTCATCACGCTTGACAACTCGTTGCGACTTCCTCATCCTGAGTTATGCGTTCAGACGGATAATATCACAATCTTTACTCAAGGTGAACGCAGGTGTTATAAGTAAAATATGTTAAATAAATTAAAACATATTGTACCCCTGAAAAAAGTCCCACACAGCGCAGGGCAGTGCAGATTTTGTATTGCATAGAGAAGTATAGGTCAACGTACGCTGCGACACAAGCATATGCTTCACACACACATGGGTCTGGCTTGTGTTTACTTTGCCAATTAGATATCTTACTTCTTGATAGAATGTAAAGCAGCACCAAAGTAATAATTTTAAAGCCAGATTCGGATTCTGATGATGAATTCCACAGTAATCCGTGTGGTATTGGCTACTGTCTATATATTTTGTGTCATTAGCTACGTTACTTGCGCGACGTGGATACCGTTCATCTTCTTTACCTGCCCTGCCTTGACAATTCTTTGTTGCGTTGTTCTGCGTCACCTGTGCTTCAGCATACGCTTAGTCATACTTTGGTACTTAATCTTACCACTTTTAAGGTGTTAACTGTCAATTCTTGGTGGAAAGACATTATATTTTAAAAAATAAAACACGATTCAAATTTGGATTATTGAGATTTTGTACACTTCCATGTATTTTGTCACTAACGACTCGGATGCGGATGATGGAGTTAAGCTGTTGCATCAAAACATGGGGGATCATAAATTATTTAATCAAGAAATTTTGGAAATCAATAGAGCCCAGTTAAATTCCTTGCCAATTCTGAATGAGCAGCTGAACCTTCCTAATTCTCCGGTATTGTATCCTATACGTTGAAACACCTAACAGATGTCACTAAATGTGGAATGATTGTATATATTTACCCTTTCGTCGAATTGCATCCCGTCGAAACCCACAATGCTATTATAATTGTAAAATCACTGGTAATTCTAAAAGTAGTTGGAAAGCTGCAATTCGCCACTCTGTTAATGTTTTGTTTACAAAATAAGGATTAAGACGAGTCTCGAAATGTTAACTCAGGTATCAGTGTGGCTCTCAGACGTATATTATTTTACCTCGTAAATAATATTTGTTGTATTTGTATCTTCTATATATACGTTAGACACTGTTTACTGGCTGTCAGTTCGAGTCCATTCGTGTGCTCGAATGCCTGAAGATGCCGAAAGGCAAAACCCGGGTCATTAGTGACAAAATACATGGAAGTGTACAAAATCTCAATAATCCAAATTTGATATTGAAATTCCATCAGGCACCCTCAGTCGATGTCTTAAATTAAAACACAATTCATTTGTACTACTTCCACATATGTATAATAATCAGGACCGGTTTCGCTCATCATGAGCATTATCAACTGATGATCAGTTGATGAAACCGGTCCTGATCATTATACATATGTGGAAGTAGTACAAATGAATTGTGTTTTATTTTTTAAAAAACTTAATCTTACGCTTTTAGCCTCATGTTAACGATGTTAAAGGAGTTATTTCCATAATGCGACTAGTTCAATTTTCGTGAAAGATTAGTTTAAAAGAGACAGATAATGATGTGAGGCAAGTTTTTATGTACGTCGAATTGTGTAGATATCTATAATAAATTACCAGAGAATACAAATAAGCTTTCAGTGGTTATAATTAAGCATATTTTATATCTGAAATACAATGTCGATTTAACGAAGAAACTATTCTAACTACGGCCTAGGACCTAGATTAACAAGTGTCCATAAATATGTAGTAATGTAATGATTTTTGAAAAATGTATTTTTTATTGAAGTGATTGCTTTCATAAACGGCATGTCTCTGTAGAGTTGTTTTAAGACCAATACAATATTATTAAACTTTAATTATCTTATGGTTTTTATACAATCATCGATTCATTTAATTACTCGCATGATGTAAAACAATATTTAATTGTGTTTAAATTTTATACAGGGGAAATAATTATACTGCCATGAATAATATATATGGCAGACAAATAATAATTGCAGTGTGTTTGCTGACACATGTCAGTGCGACAAGCAGATTTTGTTAAATAAATAATAATTTTGAAAATGTGGTGAATTTGTATGAATTATTTGTACTTTCAGATTGGCAATGTATGTTATTACAATAATTACGTATATAATACAATCATCGATTCATTTAATTACTCGCATGATGTAAAACAATATTTAATTGTGTTTAAATTTTATACAGGGGAAATAATTATACTGCCATGAAAAATATATATGGCAGACAAATAATAATTGCAGTGTGTTTGCTGACACATGTCAGTGCGACAAGCAGATTTTGTTAAATAAATAATAATTTTGAAAATGTGGTGAATTTGTATGAATTATTTGTACTTTCAGATTGGCAATGTATGTTATTACAATAATTACGTATCTTTAATAATTTGAATACTCAATTTTTGAAAAATATCTGTAGACATATTGCTTGCTATGCCGATGTTAGAAGAATATTTTATTGAAAATAGACTTCATTTTATTTTGAAGATTGAACGAATAAATTGATGAAAATTGCTGGAAATTCAACCAAAGTGACTCCAATAATATAGAAAGTCTTCTTTCTATAAATAAATTTGCTTAGATCAGACATTTTCTTGTTTTAAAAAAGAAAAAGCGTGCTTTTATGATGAGAGCTTAAATCGAAAAAATCTATTCATAATACTTGTTTTGGTTCTAAAAAAAATGTCATTTGCAATGAAATGAAAAAAGAGATATTTAATCAATGACTCAATTTTCAATTTATCTTTTTAGTAAAGTCTGCTCTAAAAGTAGAACATATGGACAAGAATTTTAACAGGAGGTTGTAGGCTTGCCACTTGAACCTCTCTTTAGGAAGGGTGATATTATGAACAGATTAATAGTCAGCTAATCGCCTTCTCTGCGTCCCATTTTTAATACAAGGTAAGAGGTGAGGTTTTGTATTATAACGTCAAACTATTTCTAATGACTTAACACCTCGCAGTAACGATACTGTTATAAGTAATAAATGATTAAAAATCTTACAACAGCAAGAATGATTGAGCCCATATGCGGAAAAACAGCGTTAGTCTTTATTTGGTTTATTTTTGTTAACACATTTATCTAGTAAAATATTTTTTGATCAATAAACGGTGTTCTCAATAAAATAACTCAAACCATCTTCATTCATCAAAAATAAATATTTTCGAAAAAGAGTATCTCCACAACAATGAACGGCAGCAATTTTTTTATGACAACGCTGTTTTTCTGCATATGGGCTCAATTGAGAGATGATAAACTTTAGTTAAAACCACACCATAATTCCAACTGACGTATGTTAACTCCAGTATTATTTTCATTACAATTTTATAGCGCGATCAAAAACCGTTATCAGCAATTTGACAAATAAATCTAAATTATGCAATTCCAGTAACTAAATCCTTGACATTCATTCTGATAAGCAAAACCACCCCACCGCAGGCAATATAGCAATCGGTTCCACCCTTGCAGGGCTTAATTGGTGTACCCTTATCGGAGTCTGTGCAGTAATCGATAATTTATATGCGCGCATTGTATGGTGATTGTATACCCATGCCAATTAAACAACTCGATTAGGACTTACCCCTTTATCACCGAACACCCAAGTGTTGCCATAAATTTTATTGACACTACTCGTTATACCTTGATTGCATTCTACCGCTGATTGCTAGTTTATGTAACTTTATTCTGATACGAATAACTTCAACATAGACATAAATAACAGGCGAGAAGCTTGAATTCAAGTCAAAGGATATAAATAATATATAATGCCTTGATATAATGATAGTCACTTAACAGGTTCCTGGCAATTTTTCAATAAAATTAGAATGTACGTAAATATGTGCTCTATCGATAGATCATTCAATTTTGCAATCTTCATGCTTAAATTTCTTCCTATTTCGTGATTTCAAACTTAAAAATGTCGTTTTTTTACATGATATCGGTCCTCGTTTTACACAGTTGACGAGCGTCGAGAAAACGACAGTATACAAGAATATTTCACTTTTTTTTCACTGAAAGACACAAAATAACTTAAAATGTGTCGCTACTCGCAATATTCATTGTTAGGTATTTTCGCTTTTTTTTGTCAATTGCTATCGGTCGACCTACTTGCTTTTAATATGTCTGTATTTAAAAAATTCCAAATAAATCATTATTTCTATAATCTTCCAACACTGTGACTGTGTAGACGACAAAGCAAAAAAGTGGTTTTTCTCGACTTCGTCCATTTTGGATATGGCTGGTTTTGAAAAGTAGCCACACAATTATACTTAAAGCAGTCATATTGCCTGTAATAGTTTTTTGTGATTTAATCAAAACTCTACAAACCTTCGAGAGCGTGTTGAACAACTCAGCGACTTGCTTAGTATTAGTTTAAAAAACTTTAATGAGAGTCGAATAGGAAGCAGGCTTTAGGCAGTATATACGTAGTCGGGTTTGTGGTGCAAGAGTCAACGTCATTCGATTTAGTTACGAATCAGAAGGACTGAAATCCCAGTTTGGACAGTTTCATAAATTGATATTTCAAATGTTTGTCATGCTTTCGATTCCTTTCTACTCATCAGATCCTAAGAACGAGACGTAGCTAGATTAACTAGCCTACCACTAGTCCAGTCGTAACTTTATCGTCGTAAATTTATGTTGATATACCACCATTAAGAGGTCATAAGCACCGTGTTGTAAATATTTCAAATTAAATACTTCCTGATCAACTATTACGTGCACCTTGTTTTTTTATGTGTGTACATACATTTTTACAACATGTATTTTTTCCATGTCGACTCCCAATGTGGAGCATATGGTCTCGTAATGGAGAACTGTTTGTTACTCATTTGCTCAACCTCTCTTTATCGAAGAAAGTAGGGACAGAAGGATAGGGCTAGGACAGGACTAGTGGTTAGCTAATCTCTCTCGCTACGCCCCGTAAGGATGGGATGGGAGAATGAGGAGGGAGTTTAAGACAACACAAACACTAAGATTAGGAACAGAAATCCATAAACCGATTGAAACATCAATTTATGAAAACTGTCCGGACCGGGAATTGAACCTGAGACATCCGTAGCCGTAGCCCACGACGCTACCAACTGCTCCACACACGTCGAGTTATAATTAAAACATATTTGTACTGTGGTCTCCCTCCTTCTCATATTTCGTAACTGTCTTGTATAGGAACAGATAATTTTGACAACAATATATTAACTTTGTGGAAGATCACTAAGTTATCAATTTTTAATAAGAATTTTACATTAGCAATATATTTTACTGTTTTTTTTTCATTATTTCATAAAAAAATCAATTTCATCCATGAATAATAAATCTTCTCAATGAATAAAAAAAACCATTAAAGTAGACAAAGTTACTTTTCAATATTCAATTTAAAGTATTTAATTACGCGTAATGATCAATCTCGGGATTGAAGTCTTGTGATTCCCGGAATCCCGGAATCATAAAAAGGGTACGGGATCGGATATCCTATTTGAAACTGAGGTATCAACATACTTCACCGAAAGTATAAAGCTGAGCAACGGTTTAAGCTAGGGGTGACGAAGCTGCGACCTTATAGAGTCTTAAGTGAGACATTTTGACTGAAATAAACAAATACATAAAAAAAGAAATTTCATTGCTTTTATTCAGTCACAAAATAATGTACATACATTTTAATGCATGATTTTTAAACAGGATTTTACTAGATTTTTAGATAAAAGATGTAGCCTTCCGGCAGGAAAAAGTTCGTCACCCAGGTTTAGACGCTACATAGGGCAGATATGTTATCCAAATTAGTAATAGACAAGATTGAAAAATCGTACAAATATCATTTCCTTAACTGTTACGATTTCGTCGCAACATTACAATCGTCGCCTATCGGTGATAAGTACATCGCTGCGTCGTTGGTAGGAGACCAAGGGGAAGCCTCGCCAAGAATAGTTAAGAAACAATTGCGTTGAAACTTTCTCACGCGCCAGGATGTGGGACAAGCAGGACGTGCCGGGAACGCGCCGTAGATTGGTCTCGGACACCCAAGTTCGTCACTGAGATGTTTTATCCATAAGGTTGTTATTTTATAAATATATATTATAATAGTTTACTTGTTAAGTGTAAATATCTGTTCATAAATATTGTTTCGTTGTGTAATTTCTGTTAATAATTTAAATTCTGTGCATCTACGGTTTCCGCATCCATATTAAAAGTGTTTTTTAACGGTAACCGTATTTTCATTATTATTATCTTTCATTCGGCATGTATCTTCACGCCTGACGCCCAAAATTTAATTACCCCATGTATTTCTCCTTACAGAACAAAGTAAAGTGTACCGAGATTGGCAAACCTTATCCACTTCCCTGTGACAACTCTATCCTAGTTCTCCGCTGAGCTTTCAATTTTTACATATTTTGTGATACTATCCTTTCTTTCGCCTTATTCCATATTCTCCTTTGTACTTCGCTAAAATGCCATTCAATTACTTCAAAAACATGTTACAATCTTTTTATTTTATCTAAGCACAACATAACCTTCCCTTTTTATGCTAAAAATTCCTTCCGATCTCATGCAGTCACATTTAATTACCGTGTAGATTGTCAGATAAGCGCATTTATAAAGTGAAATGACAATTTCGAAAAATTAAGTATGGTTTTATGTAGTATTAAGTCATTATTTTAAGTAATATTTTGTGTGTAAACCAGAAATACATGTCAAACCAAGCGACATTATCAAAAGACGCAAGAATCGAAATTCTTCATAGCAGAACAAGCACGAGACATATCTCGGTGCCATTTGAAACAAAACGGTTGCATACGGTACGGTCATGCATCTCGGATTGTTACCATACTATATTTTGTTATAATTTTGTATTTTTCGATGGTATAATTGATTGAAGTTTTCAAATTATGATTAATTATACAAAGACGTAAACTTTAATTTATTTTTAATTATATGTGGAACTATTTTATTTACAAATAGCAACATTTAAAAATTTTCGGATGACTTATTTTACAGATAATTTAAAGGTTTAAAGGCCGAAGTAACACATTGTTACACCATGAATATGCAAGGGTTGAAATGATAGTTTTTAAAACCTTAAGTAAAAAGTAGAAATACTGAACAGTAACTATTTGAATTGTAACAGTGTTAATTGAGCCCTTGGTAAGTACTGTAAATTCTGTTGTACACTTGGTTCGCCACATGCATGCGGGAGAATAATTATTGTCGGATGCATTATTGCAGGTCATGAACAAGTGACGAATGACGACCATTTGTTGTTAAATAATCACCACGTTTGTCTGCTTAAACGACAGTAAATCTACTTTGGAAGTGAATAATTTATTGGTGTGATATTTTAGATTTAAAGAATTGAAAGCACCCTATGAACAACAAAAAGGTACAGATTTTCATAAAATTTAAAGAAATGAGGAAAAACATAAAATCAAGTATTTTACAGAAAACCTATATTTATTTTTATTAACATAACGTTTTTTTTTACCATGACTTTTTCTGAAGAGAATAAAGATAGAAACATAGGGCTAGGACAGGATTAGTGGCCGACTAATCAATCTCGCTATCCATGCCTCCAGACATTCATAAATCCATTCAAAAATCAATATTATGAAGCTGTCCGTAACCCAAGCCAACGATATTGACCACTACACCACGGAGCTGATGTTTGATTGATAAATATAGAAAAAATAGTACATCAATATTAATCATTTCCCTATTCAAAGCATTGAATTTACAGCTTCTTCAATAATAATAAAAATATCTAGAATACATGCAGGAAAGGGTTATAAAGTATCATCAAATGAGCCAATGAAAAGTGAAGTGAGTCAACTGATATTTTCGAAAAAAAAAATTAGGTGATTTTGGTATTCGATATGTTATAAAGCATCACTAAGGTCAAGTGACTTCAATAAGTATTTAAATACAAGCTCGCAAAAGATTTTAACCCTTTGTACAAGGGTTTTTATATTTTTATTATTTAAAATTGTGAAATTTACATTATTTTTTTAACTCGTATGATTGATTCTTGATATAAAAATACGTAATTTGATTGTGCCTCACTGATAAAAAGAGTACGAATTTTTCCTTTCTAAAACCTGATGGTATTTATTAGTACCGGTAAATTTTCACCAATATAATTTAAGACATCGACTGAGGGTGCTTGATGGAATTTCAATATCAAATTTGGATTATTGAGATTTTGTACACTTCCATGTATTTTGTCACTAACGACCCGGGTTTCGCCTTTCGGCATCTTCAGGCATTCGAGCACACGAATGGACTGGAACTGACAGACAGTAAACAGTGTCTAACGTTTATATGATATTTTAACACTAATTTACTGTAGAGTTCAGTCAATATTGCTGTAATAGCAATATTGATATAATTTAAGACATCGACTGAGGGTGCTTGTTGGAATTTCAATATCAAATTTGAATTATTGAGTTTTTGTACACTTCCATGTATTTTGTCGACCCGGGTTTCGCCTTTCGGTATCTTCAGGCATTTGAGCACACGAATGGACTCGAACTGACAGACAGTAAACAGTGTCTAACGTTTAAATGATACTTTAACCGCGAAACCCGGGTCGACAAAATACATGGAAGTATACACGTTTCACTTAGAAAAACTAGGAAAAAATGTTTATTTCTATGTTCAAGGAGCAAAGGGTTAATCTGTAAAAAGTTTAATTAAATACAGTATAAATCAATGTAAGAAGTTTATTGAACAACTTTTAACACACAAGTTTCACCATTTTATCTACTTGACATCTCAATGGCACACATTTAACATAGGTAATTACTTTATTTGAGTAAAAATACCTTATAGCTAAACGTGCCGTAATGTATTTTGAATTCCAAAAAAAGCTAACAAAAGAATGTGAAATACAATAGGCATGTGACCTTTTTTCTTGAAACCTGAAAATAGCTGCAAGGTTTGACTTCGAAAATAAAACGTAAATATAGATGAAAATCAAATGCCTATAAAAGTTAGTTTTAAAATGAAAGAAAAAATAAAAGCTTTATTTTAATTTTGATGGAGGTCATGTGTATATAAAATAAAAGCAGAGCAATTTAAAAAATATCAATAACCGTATATAAATAAGTGCTGTTTCTTGGTAAAATATCAACATGGCGTTTGATTTTAAGATGTGTACGAAATGGTTAATTCTTGTTTGACACAATGTCATGGAATATAATTAATATCGATTCATTTTTAAAATATCTTATATGGTAATTCGGCGCTGGGACTTTTGTGCACGGGACCTCTGCGCGCCGATTCTTGCGTGCAGTACTAATATCTCTTACATTTTGATAACAAAATATTTGAAAATAAAAAATATTTATTTTAAAAACTTTAAAAATTATACATTAAAAACACTCTTCCCGATGCCAATATAAAGATTTAAAAAATTTGACCAAATTACAGTAACCCAAAAACAAGGTTAGGCGTAAATCATATCAAAGTAGATAAACGCTCATATATGTATTTTAAATAAAATTTGATGGACAGACTAAATAGGTCTGTAAATGAGCAATCAATAATACAAAATAATCGTATATGTCGGCACGCTAAAGTAGCAAGCGCAAATGTCGGCGTTGTACTGCGCGCTAGTTTTTGCTCGCAAACTTCGGGCGTAAGAGTTCCCAAGAGAGCGCAAAAGTTGACATGTCGATAATTCACTTTGCATCAAAGTTTTCGTCATATCTATTATAAAATATACCAACAACACTACGTTATTTTTAACTATTTTTGAAAATAAATAATAACAACTGACACTATATTACATTTTTGTAACATCTCCGCTTCCAATTTGGAGGATATGCCTCCTAATGCAGGTATCTCAAAAGAAATTGTCTAACAAAACTGCTTGTTATTCAGTTGAACCAACTTTTCTGTGAAGAGAGTAGGGATAAAAGGATAGAGTTAGGATTAAATTGTAGTTAGCTAATTGCTATCGCTGGGTTCCGTTTTTAAAAACATTTAATTGACGAAAGCTGTTCGTATTGAGATTCAAGTCTATGACGTTAACCAATTGACTGCAGATCCAATAGCTTACATAATATTATATAATACATATAATTTTGTTTGTTGTTTTGTTTTAGTCTATGATGCACATTGAAAGCGGATTGTGTTATAAAAATATATACGTTTTTTAAATATAGATAATAGTAAATTTGAGTAAATAAGAGCTACATTTTCATATTACCTATTTCATTATAAATGATGTTACGAGAAAAGCAACGAAAATTACGATACAAATAATTACTTTATATGAACCAATGAAAGATCGGTGAGGTTTATTTGACTGTAGTCTATTCAATTGACCAAAGAGATAAAAAGGAAAGCTAAAAAACTCACTTCTTTACTTAGTAAATAATGGCCATAGGTGAAAACATTTATTTTTTTATCAATAATGACGTAATGAATTTAACGAGAAATGGAAAAAAAATACCATGGCTCAGACCTAACTAAGTAACAGTCAGATGATGTTGTCATAAAGATGTTTAGCGTTACTGCTGCTTAGGCCCCGTAAGTGTTTAGTCTTATTGAGAACAGGATTGCTGATATAGAAAATTAATCAATCATTAAAGAAAATCTTTTAATTAACATTTATTTACAAAATTTCTTTACATTAAATTAAATATTGAACGTCAGTTTGCTTCTTTCATTAAACGCGTTCAAGTTTTTCGATCATTTTTTTTATTTCTATAGCTGTTCTGAAAGAAAAAACTAAATCAAAAAAATGACATATTGAGTTAGTTATACCGAAACGTTTTTTTTATTTCAAAATTTACCGTATGTAAGAACAGACTAATTTTCATAAATTATACTTTTACTTAAAAACAGTTTGATACAAACAGACTAAATAAAAAAGATATAGCATTTAAAAAACTTCGCAGTCCATTTACTCAAAAGCAGTGTCTTCAACCAGAACAACGACGATATACTCTATAACATATATGAGTACGTAAATGTATTTTATCTATACAGATGCTTGTAAACATATTCATTGTGTGCTGAAATGGTTTTCCAGCTAGCGACCAGCCATGTTTACCAAAAGTGGTGCGTTAACTGGAGCAACGAGGAGCGTGACTTGGAGAGTGACCACAAACTGGCGCTGCGATTATGCAAAGGCCTCAAACAGGAAATGCAATCTGTTTGCATATGGAGGGCCGGATGCTGCTTGTTCAGAGCAAATTGTCGCACGCCTGACTCATATTATCGTTTTTGAGTGGACGCGCTTGAAAATAAACACTACGCATTAGGTATCTGGTAAACCAATAAAATCGTAAGGGATATTTCGTACAACATATATCTGTAATTTTTTTGAATTTATGAAAGTTTTTTGTAATTCAATCAAGGGAGAATTTTTCACTCAATCTTCAAAGTAGAAAAAAATCAAATTATTTGATGCAAAACAATTTACTATTATTTACATAAAAAATCGTTATAATTCTACACAAATTATAAAAAATTGAAATAGATAAAAATAATAAATTTAAAAAATCTTACTTTTATTTTCTTTTATACATTGACCCAAAAAACAAATAAAACTACATTTAACGATTTTAAAAGTATGACAAACTTAAGATAAAATTATCACAAATCTAGTATTTTTTATTTACCTCACTGTTGCTTTCAGATAGCGATATTTATAAATATTTATATATTATATACGTTTAAAATTCCTTTAGCTTCCGTTTTTCTTTCTATGAACATGTAATACCTTAAGTACAAAAGGGAGATTTATGCAGGTTGCATAAGTATCTATAAAACTCCAAAACAGCCCGAAGAAAAATCATCCATCAACAGTTTCCAAGTGAACAAAAACTTAGACATTAAAAAATGTTGTTTATTTTCAATGACATTTTCAAAACCGTTTCTAAAAGACGAATTTCAAAGATATTATTGTATTTTATCGTTGTACGAAAATCAGGTCACTGCGATTAAATTAATTTTAGTCAGTAATTTGGCTAAGTTTTCTGTTTAAAAATAGAAACTCAGACATTTATAGATTTACTAGTGAGTACCCGAACACATTACAAAATACATTATAAAAAATACCCAAAATAAATGCGTTACAATGCCACTCAAAGAAAGGAAGGGTTTGTGTTTTAATTCTGTTTATTGAAGTGCTTTTGGAATTTTGGATACACAATATTTTTCTCGTCTAGTGCGTACACGAATAAATCAGAAGTTTTATTCCGAGATGTCACTGTTAGTATGTATTTGATTTTTTTTAATTTTAGGATCTAATTGTTTTTGTTCTTCAGAAACCTTCACCTATTTTAAAAGCCAACTGATTAATATTTGGTTATTAACTTATTCAATAAATGGTCAGCTAGAAATAATAAATGTTCAGATAGTAATTATGTTTAGTCAGTAAATAATTTCCAAATAAATACAAATTAAGTTTGGTTAAGTTTAATTAAAAAAAAATACCGTTTATAATAAATATCTGAAGGTTTAATTTGATAGCTGCCAATATGTGTACTTACCATTTATTGAATTATTTATTGACCATTTATAATTATTTCTCACTGACCAAAAATTGAAATGGTTACAGATGGTAATAAATAATTAATACAATAAAATTAAAATCTTTTTTTTCTTGGTTAACTTATTCACTTTTAATTAAATGAGTTCTTTTTTTGAACCTACCAAGAAAAGGCGCTTTTACTAAAATAGATTTACTGCCTGTGGTTCGTTTTCAGTGTTTTAATTATTGCCATATGAATTATTAGTACCTGATCAGAGACTCGATGTTTCCGTTAAACGTATTTGAATAACGATATCGCAGTTACTGATTTATTACGCTCGAAACAGCAATTTAATTCCTGTAACTGGGAAGTTTACAGTATTTTTATCGACCTGATTTCAGGCGCGTGGAAGATCCGTCAATTAATTGGACGCTTTTATACTTATACTTTTATAATTTTTATTCAGAATATATTATTTTGCTACTTTAAATATACATAATATTTTTTCCAATAATTTTAATTGTGGCATAAGACGTGTTAACGTGATATATTATAATTACAAGTCTCATTCACTTGCTGTTTTTTTAAGTAATTTAATGAATGAATTGGAAATTGTTTTTGCACTTCTTCAACATTTTTAAAACGGTCCTTGAGTGAATAAAATAAAAATGGCTAATTATGTGATATTGAGTGGTAGTAATTATTACAGAGTATATGAAGCAATTAGTTCAAGAACTATGACAATAATTTACAGATACTCATAATAGTTATGAAATTAAATTAATACTCTACAATTAAAATTTTAAGGACCTCTAATAAATCAATGAACAGTTATCTTAAATCAAAAATTAAATCTTAAAAATGAATTATGTGAGAAAAATATAATGAGTTTAAAAATAATTAATAAATTCGCCAGCTTTATCAACTGATTCCGTATATTTCTTTAGTTTTGTACTACTTCCACATTATTTTTTATATAATAATGACTATTAATAAGTCATTATTATAATAAAAAAATATCGACTCCTTGGCGCAGTGGTCAATGTCGTTGGCTACGGTTACGGATATCTCGGCCTCAAAAACCGGTACGAACAGTTACATTAAAGGATTTTTCAATCGATTTATGGATATGTGTTCGTAGGCATGAATATTTGTGAATTATAGAATTTCCTCCTATCAATCCAACCCTACAAGAGCAATTAGCTAACCACTAGGCCTGTCCTAACACTATCCTTCCATACTCTCTCTTATAGTAAAAACTTCTGTTGAGACACATTCATTAGGAGGCTATATAGTCCACATTGGGAGCAGACATGGTAAAAAGAAATAGTGTCATGTCACTGAACATTGTTAAATGATGTTCAGCGACATGATACTGATGATGGTCAGTTGATAATTCTCTTGATGAGCGAAAATGGTCTTGATGATTACAGAAAAGGTGAAAGTAGTAGAAAAAGAATTGCGTTTTATTTTTTTTTAAACATGATGCCTTTTCACTAAGAATTAACAGTTAATACGTTAAAAGTGTGACACACCCTGGTTTTTTTGTTAAGCATAAGTTTTATTAGGGTCCGTAACTGAGAGCGTCCAGCGTTAATGGTAAGGATTCGTGGAAGTCGATCAAATTTTTGTTGTGAAGGGCATTCGGCCAATCGCTGGTGGATAAGTTCGCTAGACGAGTCCATTTTTGATGGAAAGGGGTGGCTCCGACGGTGCGGGGAGTCCGATTTTTGATTTTTGCGGGGAGTTTTTGTGTTTGTTTTGAAATTGGACTTAATTTAAAATCGTTTGTCGTGTCAGTTGCTTTATAACGTAAAGGTAAATGTATGAGTTAAGTAAATGCAAAATTATACTCAATTTTATATGTTAGAATTATTTTTGTGTATTTTAAACCACTGCACTGCATCTTCGATTGAAATAAATAATAGTTGAATCGGATTTAAATGGTGCTTCTTTGAGATCCCAGACCTTCCAGGACGTCGATTACCGACCCTTCGCCTCTCTTCGATTCGGGTCTTCTCAAGTGATTGAATTGTAATTTATTTAGAGGTTAAATTATTAGGTGAAAATTACAGGAATTGGTTGACAGCCATATCAGCTTTACGCCATCATCAGTCATGCAGAAGCCAACTTATTTGTAAATTTACTTAAACCCCTTGGTTGAAAATGAATTGTTGTAGCTATGCAGTTGAGAATTTTGCAGTTCAATGTGAATTCGAAGTTTCCTTATTCACTCCATGCATATTAATGTGTCATTGTTTTGGGTGTTGAATACACCTACTGTTTTAATGATATAAGTTATAATGGGTTTTAATCCTGTGGTATTAATGTACATATTGATTTTTGGATTTGTATTGTTAAACATTCGTTTTTACCTGTTTCTGAAAACTGTAAAAATACTTTTATATACCTTGTACTTGTTAACATCCAATTTTATATAAATAACCCAGTTTTGCTTTCATTTTTTGTCAGTTGATAATGCTATAAATGATCATTATAATCATGCGTAAGTAGTAGAAAAAAGAGTTTTATTTTCAAAATTTAATGCTTTTCCACCAAGAATTGACAGTTAACACCTCAAAAGTGAATAATTAGAGTGAGCTATTAGCTAATAAATTTACTTTTAATCATTAACTGATCTGAATGTACGGTTAAGCGAATGACTTAACAGCAGCTGCTGTTAAATACATCAAATTGAAAATGCTCCATTTTAAAACTTAATACACGTCTTTATGACCGAAGATGGTGTAAAAGTCGTTCGAGGAATGGATCAACATCAAGTATTCAGATAAAAATTTTACTCGTGAAGTGTTCATTTTTCGTGAATTGGCTTTTCGTGATGTATTCGTTTTTCAATACAAATACAATATTTTATTGCAGTAAAGTAAGATTGAGAGGTAAACTTTGAAAATAAAGCAAATATCTTAACTACCCTTCAAGTTTTGACATTGAAACGATGCCATGTAAACGTAATATTATTTAGTTTATATTCCGTTATGATTTCAGGAAATGTCAATCTTTTTATAAGATTTATTTTTTTAAAGCATGTCCGCAACAAATGTTTTTTAATACAGCTATTTGTTACTCACATGCTAAAAGCATTGATAGACGGATCTCGGAAAGACTAGAATAAAACTAGTGGTAGCTAATTGCTGTTCCTTCATCTCATTTTTATGATTGAATGGATGAATTGGTTTTTCATTTTAGACATCAAAACATCATTGTACTGGGATTCACGCGCGTGAGATCCGTGATTAAAGCCGACGATCGTCGTTCACTGCACCATGGACCCAACAGAGATTCATAATGTAACAAAAAAATACGTTTTCTCTATAGTGTCATTAAAAATACAAATTTCATCGATATTATGCTTTTAGTGAGAATAAAATGCAACCTTATAAGGACAGTAGTTTAAAATGTAACAAAATATAGCTATATTTTAGTGTCTATAGATTTATCAGCGCATACTTAGGGAGAGTGTGTGTGTGTGTGAGAAAGCGTGCATTTTTAAAAGACAGCACACATACACACACGCACTTTCCATCCTTCTTTATGTCTGCAAATCATTCGCATCAAGCGTATTGAGTGAATGTTGACAGGTAGCAATAATTTCTATTTTAATGATACGCGTGCCATGGTTTGACATTGGTACTACGCTGAGGCAGTTGACAGCCCAACACTCTGAAAATTATATTCTGAAGCTAAGCAAACATAGCAAATTCCTCTCAGCTATTCAATGCGAAAGGTAAATATTAACTATGTATATAGTATAGTAGATATTAACTTTACGTAAGAGCTCTTTCAACAACAAACAAATTTGTTTATGTAAGGTGTGCTCTGCAACACCTGTCATCCTATGTAAATTACCTGCTCGAAATTAGTGAGAAAATTGATAATTTTATAGATTTCCAGTAAGTAAGTCTGAAACTAAATATGTGTCTTTAAATTGATACTTTATGAATGTGGAATATTCGTTTTGACGAAATTTAACCATGTCTGCTCGCAATGTGTAGTATATGACCTCCTAATGTAGGTATCTCAACAGAAGTTTCTCTTTTTCCGAAGAGAGTAGAGATAGAATAATAGGGCTAGGACAAGACTAGTGGTTAGATAATCGCTCTCGCTGCGCCCCTTTTTTAGAATTGGATTGGTGGGAGAAAGTTTTAGAAATTCATGCCTGCATACAAAAATCCATAAATAAAAATAAAACTCAATTTATGTAACTGTCAGTACTGGGATTTGAGCCAGTGAGATCCGTAACCTTAGCTAACGATGTTGATCACTGCACCACGAAGCCGACAAAAAAAATATTATTCATATATATTTTAAAACTATATATATACGATCGCTGTTTGGAGCATATGGCCAGCACACGTTACCTCTAAGATTCTCTGTTCTCCACCAGTCTCCTTACGTCCTTCCATGTTATAGCTTTACCAAGCATCCTTTCAAAAACCATTACTAGCTGCACAATTCAGAGTTTATTCTGCAATAATTCGTGTCCTTTAAAAAACTCTTTAGAAAACCCGTGGATCGTTGCTATTTATCAAAAAAGTCATCAATAACTATTTCCACTTTATAGTTATTATATATGACTTCTAAAATAAATTCAATAAAATGTCTCAATTTTGCGTTTTAAAGTGGTGTAAAAATACAGTCTTTTAAAATTGAATCAAGTAATAAAACATAAAAACAGGAAACTCATCATAGAGTCTGCAAAAACCTACTGTTGTAACGTGAGGAAAATTTTTAAATTTGTTTACAAACTTGAAAAAAAATACCATTAAACAACCATAAAACAGCGATAAACCAAAATAAAAGCTTTAAAACTTTTTGTATTATACAATATAACAAGTTAAAAAAAATAAAATAATGAGTTTTCATCATCGAAATGATATGTTTAACTAATGCAGTTTTTTCAGCAGTAACTTTTTTAGTAGGAAAATTGTTCAATGTTTGAAATTACTGTATAGTATTCTGTTTGATGATAAAATATACAATTTTTACACAAGCAATTGTACGAAAATATAATATAGTAAACGGTATATAAATAAACAAGCGCGGTGGCTTCTATTTTTCATTTCAATGGTGTAAGCCGCCAATTTTTGGTGGAAAGATAATATAATATTTTATATTTTGAAAATAAAATACAGCCCATCGTGGTTATTCCACGACTGTAAAGTTAGGTCAGTAACGGATTCAGTCAGTGTGTTTTTTCTATTACTTACTTTGGTGGTAAAAACATATTTGTTATTCTATGAACTGAATAGAAAATACTCTGTTGCTTTGAAATAAAACATATCGATGGTGTTTTGGCCAATTGCTGTTACCTTAAAAAAATACGGAAATAAGTTAATGATTGGAAAATAAATTGACCGTGAAGAAAACATCATTTGCATTGGTTTTATGTTTAAAAATTCTGATCCGGCCACTTGATGTAACCCACTATTATTTCAACACTTCCTACATATAATCCCGTATCTGCATTTCAGGAGTGCATTTCAAAGATTCATAAGGCAGCTCACCATATAATGTATTCGATAAAAACAGTTTTTACTCTCTCCTGAGCAATTTTAATTTTGAGGGTTACATCAATTGGCAGAAACACTGTCGATATAGTCCACTGCAAAATTGCATATAAGCAAAATCAAAATTTTTCGGGAGATAAAAATTCGGTTTTGCAATGGAAACGACAATATACATCATTTTTTATTAAGACTGATTTGAATATATATATAATATTATGTACTCTAATTTTTAACACAGTATAGTTTAGTATATTTGCTTTTATAGGTATCTAACTACCATACTATCCTAAAAAAGAACGTATCGCACCAAGTATGAATTGTTATTAATTAAGCCGTGTATATGCTTAGAAAAATACCCATGATATCGTTGTCACGTTAAATTATACATTAACACCTAAATGATCATTGATCATTTACTTTAGAATATAAATAATTTTGCAGTCAAGACTAAAGTGGAAATAAGGTTGCCAGGATATTTGTCAAACCGTAAAGGAATGAATGAAATAATATAATCTGTCAGATATTAGAGCAATTGTTTATATTTGTATTTCTATATTGGCGTGGATATACGTAAAAATAATAAAACAACAAAACTATGTTTTGAAAACTATTTTAGATCAACTTGTTTATAACTCGTCAGCCACTGTGGTCTTGTGGTATGTGCAAGCAAGGAAAATATCGAATTTTAATTTTTATAATTAAATATTTCAGGTCTTGGGCATGGGTGTTAGTGATTGAAAGCTTCAAAATATCTCTATCTCTTTGGCATTTTGTTAGGTGATGTCAAAAGTTTTTATTAATATAGTAATTTGTCAAAAATATTTCTTTCCCAAATTTTTCGTCCTAAAAATACGAAAGCAATACTGATGCTTGGCTTAATCAGTAACACTCAATATAAAACACTTTCAAGTGAGTACTTTCAAAATAACGAAACTTTTATGACATGTTGCTCATTTTTTAACCCTTGGCGTATGAATACCATGATGAAGTGTAAACTCTACACATGTTTGATAGATAATACCAGAGCACCAAGTATAAAACTGGTAACTGGTAAGAAGGTTTAAGCGACACTCAAATTTTTATATCCAATTTTGGCAGAGCAGCGATACAATATTATAATGTAGCCGATATACATAGACACAAGAAGTATCCAGTGACACTTGTACACGGAATATTATGACGAATTTATGGCTGTGTTTATAGCTAATAAAAGCCTGCTTTGTCAAGAAAACAACGTCTCACTTTTTTGTGAATAATATAATATCATTTACGAGAAGGAACTGCGCACAAAGTGTGTTGCCAAAGTTTGGCAGATGTTTCAGCAATTTATATTTCTACTTTAGTTGCAAGTGAATTGTCATCCATATTCTTTAACTTTTTGATTTGTAACAAGATAAAGTAATACGTTTATCTCTTATAAAAAATAAAAGACTAAATTGAATCATGTAATATTGTATAATATCGTCGATTTTTTAACAGATATCGTGGTCATACAGACATTAATGAAAACTACAAGTTGAAATTGGAGCGAGTTCATAAGAAATTTCTACGATATTTCTATTTCAAAAAATTTTAATATTTAACTTTTAATAGTCCACTAAAAGATTACTACCCAACCAAATTACTTTTAGGAATGACGCTACTAATGAAATATAAAAAAAATTTTGTTCAGCTAAATGGACTTTTAATGTAGCTATATTTGTGATTTCTGATTAGTATTTAATGATTTGCATGAGGTCCATAACATTTTAATTGTAGACTCTTTCTTTTGATTTATGTATAATTTGTTTGCTAATCAGTATTTTCTTGTCTCAGTTCATAAACCATCAGTTTAATATACCTTCATTTTTACACTCAATTTTATATAAATAAGCCTGTTATGTTTGTATTTTTATCAGTTGATAATGCTCGTGATGAGCGAAACCGGTCCTGATCATTGTAAATATGTGAAAGTAGTACAAATGAATTGTGTTTTATTTTTTAAAATTATTCTTATTGTTACTCTTATAATGTATGTGAAATGCATGGCGCATTGGCGTCAGCTGTAATGCCATGCATTTCAATTTTTTAAATTTAAAATAAATAAATAAAAATAGCGCATTAAGTGACCTCTCTGTTTTAAATGTCAACATGAATCAATTGAATGATCTACGTGTTGGTAGAAAGAATGAATCTATATGATATAATGGCTTTGAAAATAGCAGTATTAAGTCATGACGTTATTTCTTTATTCCGGAGAAAAATCATGATACAAAAATAACTCATCGATATGAAATCGAATGATGTGTATGTCAAAAAGGTTGTTCTTTACCATGTACAAGAAATCTTTTTATAAACCAACAAGATATTGAATTTGGGAGAGAGAGTTCGTTAAAAAAATAATACTTTAAATGCGATTATTTCAGAATTAATTTTTATAACTAAATGTCTTCTGTCAGTATAGCCATGGTATATTCAAATTGACAGACCAAATATTTACTTTATTTTATATTCATTATTTTCCTACAGCTCACTTATATATCAAAATAATAAATTCAGCATTGACTTAAAATGTATATAAATGTATATCGGAATACATTTCACTACGATCGGACGGTCAAAATATTTGTTATTGTGATCAATGATATCACATTAATAATAAACGTGGGCTAACGTTATATTTTCATTTAAAAAAACAATACTAAAATTATCAACATTCATTTAAAGAATAATATTTTTTTTTTTTTATTTATTGTAAATTTAAAAAAATTGAAATGCATGGCATTACAGCTGACGCCAATGCGCCATGCATTCCACAAACATAATAACAGTAACAACAATAATAATAATTATTAAAAACAGTACTACTAATAAAAACAATAATGAAAATAAAAACATTTTTTTAAATTACTAAATAATAAAAAAGACATTATTAATTTAAAAGGAAAAAATATTTAGTGAACAATACCCATAGTTTAGTGTTGAAAATATCCAGCTCTCTAGGCAGTGCATTAATCATCCGAACGGCTCTGGCAACTGGTGACTCGAATGACCGACGCGAAGAACAAGTTTTAAGAATAAAAATTGTCTGGATATGGTTTCGGCCACGTAGATAACAATTAGGAGCATGTAAATTAATAGACATGAGAATTTCAGGATTATAAACTCGTCCCTGAAGAAGAAGAGAGAAATGCTTTAGAATCGAAAACGATCTTCGTGCTTCAAGAGAGTGAAAAGATAGCATTCCTAAAAGAAATTCAGTTGGGTAATACTCTTTTAGGGAACTATTAAAAGGAAAATATTTAAATTTTTTGAAATAGAAATATCGTAGAAATTTCTTATAAACTCGCTCCAATTTCAACTTGTAGGAATTTTCATATGGACTCCAGATAATAGATCCATATTCAAGCGTACTGAGAACCAAGGAAATGTATAGAGTATGATACTATTGTTGTGTTGATACGTCATATATAACAGAAAATAGAACGGCAGGTCTAGGAAAGGATTAGTGATTAGCAAAATCACTCTCGCTAATCCCTGTTTTTAGTATCGGATGGGTGGATGGGAATTACAGACTTCACAATCATCCAAGCCTAGTAACTGAAACTGCCCGTACCGTGATTTGAACCCGAGACATCCGTGGCCGAAGCCAACGACCTTGACCACTACAACCCGAACCTGGCGTATCTTTACACGTTTTTTAGAGACTATTCCTAGCGTGGTATTTTTGAACTAAAAAATATAAATGAAGAACATAAAATAAACCTATAAAGCGAGGAAGATAATTGGATAATGGAGATATTAAGCTTCAAAGTTTGCACATGTTTTCAAATACATTTGGTTAGTGTTGTGACTTGAAACGTGAAAACTTTTCAATATTATGACTATTATTAATAGAACTTTATACTATTTTAAAAATATAGGAAAACATTCATATATTTTCAGATATTAATCAATAATTCAGTTGGTTCCTTTTTATTTTATGACAATATACATACAGACAGCTGTTTCAACCGTTTTGCATAAAGGAATCAACTGTTAGTTCCCTATTTTCTATGTATTTAGCAGTAACTTTGTGGAAGTTCATTTTTAATATAAAATTAAAACTGAAAGTGACTCGGTTATTTTACTTGTTTTATCACTATCGTGATGCATTTTGCCTTTTTAAGAAGCATCTCCAGACTGTCAGTTGGTTTCCTTTAACATAATTCCCTTCAATATCCTAAGCCATCAATAATGGATTTATCATAAGCGAACCATGTGCAAATAAACATTTATGTTTTAAATACTCTATGAATAATTACAGATTATAACGAAATATTTTATTTTATTAAGTTACCTTTGTGAACTATATGTCTGAATAATGATATTATAAGACACAAAGACTGCGTAAATGTACTGACACTGACAATAGATAACAAACCTTTATTTTTGTTTAAAGGAACCAACTGCTACTTCACGATCAACCACTTGTTTTGCATAACAGATACTGTACAGTTGGTTCTTTTATCGTGACGGAAAATTTGACGTTTTCATATATGTTGTTTGTCAAGCAAAAGGGAAATAATGTAAATAAAATGAAAACTAGACCAAATCCTAATTGGATCTCTTTAGCATATCGAACTTTGGATTTTTTCTGACCAACTACAATTCATAATACCTAAAAACGTCAGTTGGTTCCGTTTTTCTTATCTTTATCCAATTCACGATTAAGATGACAAATTAAAACATAGGAAATTTCCTTGAAAACATCCAATAATTTTCAGTTTTCTGGATCAAAGTGTTGGACCAACGTTGGATTAAAAAAAGGAAATGATTAAAACATCTTAGCTCTGACTTAGCATGGAAACGCAAACCTGTTTAATGTATTTAAACATATTAATATCTCTTAAATCTAAACTATGTTCAACTGCGAACAGTTTGAAACTTACGCTGCATATTAAACATTCTCGATACTTCATATCAATGTTCAGTATTGGGATTATTATGAAACGTAACACGATTTTGACGTTAAGTCGGATAACATGCAGGCTGCACATTTGATGGTGTAAACGAGGGGTTAAAGCAGTTTATCAAGAAGGAAACTGTGAGGGGTTGGAAAACTTTCATGTTGAGGGTTGCCAATGATACAAAGATAATGTTGAACAATATTTTTTAATATAATCATAATTTTTCCTGTCAAGCCTTTACAAACTCAATCGATATATCAGTGTTACACGATAAGTTGCTATGCCAATTGATAATATATTGCACATTTTGAAATATTTAGTTCCGGTAGTATTTTGATAGGGTCATAAAATTAAATTATAAACAGAACTGTGTTTAATATTTTGTTTTATAAAAAGTAAAACATATCTTTTATACTGTGATTAGGACGCTTAGTATTTTCAGCATTTCTACCACAAATTGGCAGTAAATCCATACAAGCTTATGTATTTTAATTTATTTACCTTTATTGTGTAAAGCAATTATATCTTGCGCTTCTTCTTTGCAGTAAATCCACTTATTTACAATTTCATTGAAGGTTATCTTCCTGCTAAACTCAATAATGAATTCCCTTGTTAAAATGCTGAACAGGCATAGTTGTTTTCTGTAATTTGTTTTTGCATCAGATTAATAATCTTCGAAAGACTTCGCATAATACTTCAATAATAAAAAATCGTTCTTGGTTTGATTCAACACGAAGACGTTTCTAATCATCGGTAGTCGGTTGGTATACGGGTACAAACGACAGTGGATATAGAATATTCAAAACAGCAACTCCTCGATTCCATTTCATGATTTATTGATGAAATATAATCATGGAAAAAAGAGTTGTTTTACAAAATATATTTATCTTGACTTATTTGTCTATAGGACACAGCTTGCGCACATAGTACGATGCGTAGGTAGAGAAGAAAGACATAAAATGATAAAATAATTTATGATAAATATCAATAGAGCCCAGTTAAATTCCTTGCAAATTCTGAACGAGCAGCTAAACCTTCCAAATTCTCCGTTACTTTATCCTATACGTTGAAACACCTAACAGATGTCACTAAATGTGGAACGATTGTATATATTTACCCTTTCGTCGAATTGCATCCCGTCGAAACTCACAATGCTATTATAATTGTAAAATCACTGGTAATTCTAAAAGTAGTTGGAAAGCGGCAATTCGTCACTGTTAATGTGTTGTTTACAAAATAAGGATTAAGGCGATTCTCGAAATGTTAACTCAGGTATCAGTGTGGCTCTCAGACGTATAATATTTTACCTCGTAAATAATAAATGTCGTATTTGTATCTTCTATATAAACGTTAGACACTGTTTACTGTCTGCCAGTTCGAGTCCATTCGTGTGCTCGAATGCCTCGAATGCCTGAAGATGCCGAAAGGCGAAACCCGGGTAGTTAGTGACAAAATACATGGAAGTGTACAAACCTCAATAATCCAAATTTGATATAGATAGAACATTAAAAAACTAACTAAATGAAAAGTAAAAGTACAGTATGCTTAAATATAATGTATATAAAAACCTCGTAATTTTAAAATAGTTATAAAAATTGTTAAGTTTATTAATACAATATAAAAGTATACTCTTTAGTATAAGAATAGACTAGCAACTATTCGTATCTTTCCTGTGGATCAAAGAAGATATTTCTCTGCTTTGATTGATAAGCAAAAATATTTTTATAATATATTATTTGATATGGACTGCTAATAAAGTTGTTTTAAAAGATTTGAAGCTCTCTTTTTCGGAGAAGGTAAAAATATGAGTATAGAGCTTTCAAAGCACTGGTAATAATCAAAACCTTCCTACGCCACATTTCAGGATCAAATGAGTGGGAAGGAAATGTAATCATTACGGGTGTACATGAATTTGTACTTAAATTTATAAATCTATTGAAAAGTGGCTGTTTGGGGATTAAAATCCACGGCCACAGCAGTCAAATAGAACAATACTCAAAAAGTGCTGACCACACTTGGTTACTTGGTTTTTTTTTATAAATAGGTACGTACAAGAATGAGAGTTACAATATCGATAAGTTTATATATTTTGCTATTCAGGTCCATGGTGTAGTGGTCACGGATTAGTGGTTACGAATGTCTCGAGTTCAAATACCAATATGAAGAGTTTCATAAATGGATTTTTTAATTGGATTTTTTTGCAGGCATGGATGTTTGTGATGTGTGCGATTCTCTTCTTCCCATTCGATCCTAAAAACGTGGTGTAGCGAGAGCGATCAGCTAACCACTTATTCTGACTTAAACAATCAAAGAGGACAAGCCCCAAAAAGCGCTTAAGATACTTATTTACCAAACAAACGAATATACTCCAATAAAATACTACACTAAACTTAAAGAAAAATGAAACAATTGCGCTTGAAAACAACAGCTAAAACTACGTTTGTTTTAATGTTTTAAAATAAAAGCGAATTAACTGAAGTATTCTCTTAATATTTAATTTTATAAAAGTATCTTCGTGGCAACATAAAGTCCTCATAAATTATTGTTTTTCAATATCCATGACTATTCAATTTACTATTGTTTAAGTTGGTAACCCTTCAGAATACATGGGAGGTGTTAAGAAGCTTAGAAATTCTAAACGCGCACCTTGCATTAAACGATTTGAAAGCTCGATATTCCGTGGTCTGCAAATTTGCACCAACAATGTGTGGCTCGCCATACTAATTTCTCAAAACCATACTATCACTGCACTTAGTATATTAATAATTAATATAGTTTAAGTAGTACAATGTTTCTTTAGTTATGAAGATCAGCTAGAGTATTGAAGGATATCGCGTCCTCTTTTAATGAATGCTTAACCCTTTAGTACTAATGGTGTAACAATGAGTTATTTCGGCATTCAAATCTTGAAATTTTCTATGAAACAGGTCATACAAAATATTTAAAAATTTTTGCTATTAAATGAAATAGTTTTACATATAATTATAAATACATTATAGTTGACGTCTTCTTTGTATAATAATTAATCATATTTGAAAACCACATCAATTTTACCATCGAAAAATACAAAATTATAGTATAGTAACAATCCGAGATGCATAACGTACTTTATGCTACCGTTTTGTTTCAAACGGCGCCAAGACACGTCTCGTACTTGTCCTGCTATAAATAATTTTGATTCTTGCGTCTTTCGATAATTTTGCATATTTTGATTTATATTTCAGGTTTTACACACAAAATATGAGGTAAAATAATTACTACATGGAACCATATTTCACTTTTTGAAATTGTCATTTCGCCTTACAAATGCGTTTATATGAGAAAACCTACACGGTAGCGAAATGTGACTGCAAGAGATCCGAAGGGATTTTTTAGCATGAAAACGGGAAGGTTAAGAATGACAAAAGAAAGCTGTTTTGATCAATCGTAATCAAGCAGATATTTATTCTAATTTAAAACACTTTTAATTAAAATAAAAAGCCATTTTCACTGCTAACGAACAAAATAAAATGCAATAACTGAAAATTAATTGTAAGTTAATATTCCATAACAGTCGTAAATAAAATTTCCATCATGGAAACAATTTCCCAGAAGAAAAAATCTAATTAAGCCGTCACATATCACACAATTAAAAGTTCATTAATGTTGTTTTTGGATTTTGCGAGTGTTTCCGGTGGTACAACGCGGAAATTGCATTCGTCCAAATAAACACGATTAGAACTGTCAGAAGCAAGCGGCAAAAGCTGCTTTACGAATAAATGCGGAAGTAGTTGAATAAGTGACGAGGTTGTATAAAAAGCTACTTTAACACACTAAAGAAGCATTTTTTCCCCTGAGACAGGATTTAAAAATAATATATTTAGTTGCACAGGGATTGTCAAATTTCGTTGATAGATAAAGGCAAAAAAAATAGTTTGAAATACTTGTTTTTAGTAAAGTCGGTGTGTCGATTACAAGTCATATTTGCAAGAGGTCCATAACATTTTAATTGTAGACTCTTTTATTTGATTTATGTATAATTTGTTTGCTAATCAGTATTTTCTTGTTCATGAACCATCAGTTTTATATACCTTCATTTTTACACTCAATTTTATATAAATAAGCCTGTTATGTTTGTATTTTTATCAGTTGATAATGCTCGTAATGAGCGAAACCAGTCTTGATCATTATAAATATGTGGAAGTAGTACAAATAATTTTTTTTTTTTTTTTTTTTTTTTAAGTCATATTTATGTTCTATACATTGAAATGGCCGTTACTTGGTATAACTCATTATTAATATTGTTATAAAACACAATAACTGATTTCCCCTCATCCATTCGATCATAATGGGGAGTAGCGAGAGTGGTTAGTTAACCACTAATTCTGTCTAAGCCCTATCCTTCTCTTCCTATTCTCTTTGAAAAAGAAAGGTTGATCAACTGAGTAACAAGCAATTCTCGTAGAAAAACTACTGTTGAGATACGTCCGTTAAGAGTCTATATGCTTCACATTAGAAACGGACATGGTAAAATAAACGTAAATAACCATGCCTGTGGCCGAATAGTAGAACTTTTTCTTCTCCAAATTCTCTTGCGGTGTCCACATATTTTTCATATGTTCTTGTCAGATCAAGATTATGTAAGAATTTTTTGCTTGATTTCGACACAATTTAACCTAACCTAACAGTTTTTGATTTTCGGTATCTCAATTACTGTTCAAGAATTTTCCACTTAATGCGTCAATGCTTTCATGGTATTCGTTATTATTTCTTAGGCGGTTGTCATGAAGTGTTGTTTTGTTTATGTTTACCCTCTCGTTGAACGGAAATAATTATAAGAAGCAAAATGCTATTCAAGCAAAAAAAACTTCTTTGAAACTGGAATGTTTTATACATTGAATTGGATTTCATAATAATATAGGAGATTATTTTTTTTTTCTTATTATGAAACTCAGTTATCGTTCCAAGCTTTTTCTTATTATGTTCTTCTTTGGCCATTTTAGTTCTCTATGTAAACGTTTGACACTGTTTACTGTTTGTTAATTCGAGTTCATTCGTGTGCTCGAATGCCTGGAGATACCGAAAGGTGAAACCCAGGTCGTTTGAGACAAAATACATGGAAATGTACAAAATCTCAACATTTCAAATAAAAATATATATATGTATATGATACAACTTTCTATTTAAATAGTAATGATAAATTGTGTATGGTCTAAAATTTGCAATCAGATGCTATGTAATAAATAAAATCATGATCTTATGCTTAGGTACGTTAACGTTGTGATAATTCTTTATTTTTTATGCTTAAAATTGAAGGAGAAGTCCTTCCCAGCAAATACTGTTTTTAAAAAAAAGTGCAAAATAAAAAAAATTTAGCATCCTCTTTATAATATATTATTTCATTGTAGTTATGTGTAAATTTATTTTTTCGTCGTGAAAAGCGAAAATAATAATATAGGCGAGAATTCCATTCCAGGACGCTCTTTTCTTTTATTCCTTGAACAAGATTTTGATAAAAACGTTTGCTTTTTTCCACACCGAGTTCCTTAAGCTAAATGACTTGGAAATAATCCAACCCAAAAATGCACAAAGGAAGTAACCGATAGCTATTTATTGTTGAGTAAAAAATTTACAACCCCATTAACAAAGACTTTTCCCATATTTTTTCGCGGGTATTTATGAATCTCCGAGCATCGAGAAATAAATATTTTTTTTATTTTGTGAATAATCTGAATGATTAAACATAAAAAAATATTTAAATAAAAGTAAAATAATTCATTCGGTTTTTATGAGGTATAATATTTTAAAGGAAAAAAGTGTGGGAAATTACGTATAAATAAGTATAATGAAAATACCATTTTTCCCCACAATTTCATTCTATACAAACGCATCAAAAGTGAAGAATTATTGTTGATAAATTGTGGAAAGAAATGAAATTTTATATTTTAATGGAAATCTTATATATAATACCCAAGACTGTTCTATAGACGTTTTATTATTATCACATATCACATGTAGGTATGAAATTTTTACATGACCTAAGCGTTCGTGGTGTACATAAAAAATAAAATGTTATGCAATGCACACACAGTTTCGACGTACTAGCAACTTTAGACATTCAGTATTTCAATTTCAATACCTTCATCTATGGCGGGTGCGGTTATACTAGTAAAATATAATGATTAAAACTTATGTGTTTAAATTGAAATGGAAATGTGAATTTTTCATTAATCACTATTTTGTTTTATCAAATTGTTTTTTTTTTATTTTTTAAATATAATGCCTTTACTGCAAGAATTGATAGTTAACAACGTAAAATTAATTCAGAGCTTTACCTTTCATTTCTGGTAAGGTTTAAGATTCCCTTCAACCCATCTCACCCTTAAAATACTGCATAATGAGAGTGATTAGCTAACCACTAGTCCAGTCTCAGCTCCATGCTTCTATCCTTACTCTTTTTGAAAAAAAAAGAAGTTGAACAACTACGTAATGGGTATTTTCTATGGATTCGGAGGTAACATTGTGGAAAATCATTATTATTATTATTGCACGGGTTGTGTTACTAAATTTGTAAAATTGGGATGCCAAAGCAATTGGTGGGTGTCAGGTAATTATGGAGGCACCGCGTGGTGGCCAGATGCTGTACATAGAGAGCTAAAACGCCAAAGAAGAACATAACAAAAATAAGCTTGGAACGATAAGTGAGTTTCATAATATGATAAAAAAAAAATTATCTCGTATATTATTGTGAAATCCAATCAATTTTGATTGCATTTACATGCACAATACAGAGATCAAGTTGTCCAAAACAGTCAAATACCTTGGACTCACCTAAAGATAGTAGACTTAAATTCAAAGAACACACCGCGATCAGAAAACGTCAAGCTAATGCTGCAAAAGGAAGATTAAATGTTAAATGCGAGAAGGAAACTTACTCTCAAAAGCAAGCTGCTCCTCTATAAAGTAATAACTCGCCCAATTATGGTGTACGCTACTCCAGTATGGGCTTATGCTCACTTATGCTTATTCAAAATAAGTCATTGCGACAAATATGTATGCCCCGTGGTACGTACTACACAGTACTACAACTCGCTAGTAGACAGAGACTTAAAAGTACCTACAATTTGAGAGTTCGTTCGCGAAATGTCTCAAAAGTTTCACAGTGATGTAGGCAAACATTATAACCCAACAATTTCTTACCTACAAAATTACGATGAGACAATACTTAAGAATCGGTTTAGACCGAGAGCAGTTCTGCTTGACGACCCCCCCATAGATGTAAACAAGGATTTTCTTTGCTTAAATTGAATAAACACGACCCCTAATAATAGAGAATGACTTTCATCTGGATGCTTCCTTGCGTATTGCATGTGCATATGTGTATGTGTGTATGCGTTTGTATATATATGTATATCTGTGTGGGTTCCGTATGCGGGGAGGTATATTTGGATAAATGCAATTGGTGCCCACGTGAATTGGCTTCATTGTGGATTGCTTAGCTCAGCAGCGATCACGCCCGTCTATCTGCAACGATGGAAGTGGAAAAAAAAATTTGCATTAGAGATGAAGGAGACTGAAAAAACTATGACGCTAACGTGCCTAAGGACTTAACGCTTCATTAAATTGATATAAAAAAAAATATGAAATCCAATTCAATGTATAAAACATCCCAGTGTCAAAGATTTTTTTTGCTTGAATAGCACTTTGCTTCTTATAATTATTTCTTCTCAAAGAGAGGGTTGCACCCCCATAGCGTGCACGGGTGTATAAAACATCAACAAAACAACACTTTATGACAACCGCCTAAGAAATAATAACGAATACCATGAAAGCATTGTCGCAGTAAGTGGAAAGTTCTTGAAGGGTAATTGGGACAACGAAAATCAAAAACCGTTAGGTTAGGTTACATTTTGTCGAAATCAAGCAAAAAATTACTTACGTAATCTTGATCTGACAAAAATATATGAAAGATATATTTAAGTTTTTAATCGTATCCAGAATCTGATTATTTCAACAATTAAAATCAAATGTTGATATGCTCAATTTTGTTTCGCTTATATATATATATTTTATAAATAGCTTGCTGGCCACTAAAAATACAATTCGAGGGAAAAAAAGGATCACTAAATGCAAAAATTTTCCCTCACAAACATATTTTACTGCTAATATTGAAAAGTAGACATATTGCTTTTTGCTTTTAAACGACACGATTTATCTCGCATGATTATTTTTTTAAATTACCTGACACACTCTGGTTTTAGTTTAAGTTTAAGTTTTATTAGGGTCCATAACTGAAATCGCACAGTGTTAACGACAATAATTCATAGAAATCGGCTGACTCTTGTCGCGAAGGGCGCTCGTTCAATAGCCGGCGGGCACATTCGCTGGATGAGTCCATTTTTGACGGAAAAGGGTGTCTCAAACGATCCGGAAGTCCTTTATAATTTTATGTGTCGTTAGTCGATTACGATCTGTCAAGCCGGGCTAGCCGCCTCGTGGCCCGCACCGGTGACGATGTGAATTGTTTATTTTGAATTGGACGTAATTTAAAATCGTTTTTCGTGTCATTTGCATTATAACTTAAAGTAAATTCAGTTGATAAGTAAATGTAAATGTAGAATCAATTTTATGTGTTAGGAATAGTGTTTTTGTGTATTGTAAACCACTGCATCTTCGATTAAAAATAAATTAGTGTTGAATCGGATTTGAAATGGCGTTTGTTTGAGATCCCAGCCCTTTCAGGACGTTTGATAACCAGCTATTCACCTCTCTTCGATCCGGGTCTTCTCATACCATACACTTTTCTTTTAAATTTGTATTTTTTACAGCTATCAAGACTTATTGATAAATCATTGTCTAGATTTGCACGTTCTGGTCTCTTTTGTTCAACGGGTATATACTAATTTTAGTCGTGAAGAAACAAATTTGTTTTCTGTTTCATTGTGATTACTTAACCTTTTCTGTGTCAGGTACGAGATATCCTGCACGGTTTTCAAGGTCGAATTTAACGTCTAATTAGATGATAACTTCGATTACCTAAGTACCTACATAAAAAAACCATGCTTACTTCAATGGAGAGTATAAGGACTCTTTATGGAGTTTATCTCAACGCAGTTTTAAAACGCCTATTGTTAAGGGTTGGAAGGTTTGAAGGGGACTTTAAATACTAAGGACATCCATACCTTCGGCACAAATCCATAAATAAATGTACGAAACTGGAACGTTGACTACTCAGCTATAGACCCGGCAACTATTTTTATGATATAATAATATTCAGATATAACTCAAACTAGTTTCACCTACCTTAAGGCCGGATTGCACTTTTGGACACAATCATCAGGACGTTAATCACGTTCTGTTGGACTGCCCCGAGATGAATGCCGAAAGGGCAGAACTGTTTGATGTGTTTCGTCCTCATACGGGCCCAATAGGCTAAGCTGACTTGATCTCAAGCAAGGCCAATTTTGAGGCATTCGATAAATTTGTAACATCATATGGGGAGCGGGATATTCTCGATTCCTCTTTAGATTCAACGCGCATTAGATTAAACTCTAGCGCTACGGCGAATTCTCAGTATACGGATACACAGGGTACTTAATATCGCTTAAAATAAGTGTCTGAGCAAGTCACATTTTCTTTTTGTTTTTCTTTCTATCTTTTTTTTTATTCAAGCGCGTGGTTAAAAGATCGGTCCCGTGCAGCTCTGCATCTGGCCAAGTATATGAGGGGGGGAAAAAAATCGTTTTTTTTTTTTTTTTTTTCGTGATCGTTATTGCGTTATAGAAGGCGGCCGTGAAACAGCGGCTTCATACACATAACGGGCGGAGGTGGGGCAAACAACGTGTACCTTTATCTAATATGATAAAAAACGAAGTATTTAGTTCGACAAAATGTTATATTATTCTATTTTAATAGAGTGCTTCCAAGTAAATGCCAATTCAATCATTACCTTTATCTACATGCCAAACAGTATTTAGTATTGGATGTGTGATATTTTATTTTCTAAGATATTTTTTAAGAAAAAAAAGTAACATTCATACAATATTATCATTAACTTATATTCTAAATCTATTCTTAAAATTTAGGTTTACTGCTGATTTACTAAAATTTTTTGTATATTTGATTTGAAGGGGAAGAAATTTATTCTAAATGTAATACAAACTTAAAATTGATAACTTGCATATCGCATTTGTTTTGTAACTAGATGTGACAACAGAGATAGTCTGAGGATGTTTTTCAAACAGATGAAATACGTGTCTCATTCAGTGGCACACCCAATAGAGTAGTGGATTTATCGATTTAAAATATTGGATAGGGAGTTAACATGTTTTGTATTTAAATGCTCCAAATCAGTAGTGTGAATCGTCCAAGAAAGACAAATTTAAATATAACGAAAATTGTTCTTCCTTTACGACATTCAAAAGAAAAGTTTTGCGTTATAAGAACTTAAAGCTTCTAATCTAGTGTAATCAAGAAATGCGACAGATTTAAATTTACAAAAAGTATAATGCGATTAACCTTCTCTTACACGGGGATTTATTTTTGAACAAGAGAAATTATTTGCTGTTTCTTGTTATTCCGTAACCACGCAACCAGAAAACATCATTTACTCAATAATTATGACCCCCATTATTTATGTTTCTAAGTGAAAGAATTTATTACAGGTATTAAAAAAAAACGAAACGATAAGAAATACACATTTTTTTCTATACTACTCGGAGCGGAAAATTATTATATATTTCTTTTTAGTGAGAACATTTTATTATGAGCCGATTATTTGTTTTTCTTTCCTTCCTCTATAATAATAAATAAAATGAAAGCAGTATTTTTATTTTTATTTCATATAATACTTGTTTTAGGTAAAACATTTTCAATTTCAATATCGAAGGCTTATAATGATAACTTATTTAAGTCATTTTTTAAACCTCTGTGTTATCAGAGAGTAGTTTTGGACAAATGGAGTTAGCAAGTTACCACAAGGAAGCTAACTAATAGTTTCAAAAGACTTGAACGCTTGTTGTAAAGTGAAATGTTGCACATAATGTTGAATTAACATCAAAATAATATTTATGAAAAAAAACTATAGGCTGTACTCGAAAATGAACAATATTTTTATAAAATAGATTATTTTCTCTGAGCAATACAAATGCTCAAAGGACTACTGTGGCCATTGGTTACCAATTTAACGTCAAATTTGAATAATTACATTTTTTTAAATTTATATTTGTTAAAAAAAAACGTAGACCCATCGTAGAGACATTGTAAATCTATCGTAGACATGGCGTAGAGTAATCGTAAATCCCTTATAGGCTTTCTTTCCATGTCCACTCCTAATAATAGGAGTACATAGGGACTATTAAGGGAGGTATCTCAACAGTAGTTTTTTTCTACGAAAACTGCTAGCTATTCAGTTGTTCAAACTCTCTTTTTCGAAGAGAGTGCGGTTAGTAGGGTTCGTTATTAGCTAATCATTCTCGCTACACCCTTTTTTAAATTTGGATGGGTGAGAGAAAATTTTAGAGATCACAAACATCCATAAATCGATTGAAAATTCAATTCATGAAACTGTCCATCCAGGGGTTTCAGCCTGTGAGATCTGTAACTGAATCCTACGAAGTTTATCGTTGTACCACGGGTCCGGTGTATTAACAGAATATTAATTCAATCACAATAATACAACTTCAGTTTTAATTTAATAAAAGGTTGTACTAATGAAGCAATATATTCTTGTCTAAGCTTAATGGCTAAAATTGATTTCTTTTGAAGTAACTAATTCAATTGAAAGTCTAAGTTAGTCTGTGCTGGGCTTATTCATAGGAGTTGTACCGAACTCTTAATGATATTAGAACTGCAGTATTTGGTCGCCGGCCGTTGCAAGCTGCACCGAAACCGCACTGGGGCATTCTGTACTCCCATACACTTTCCTATATACGAATGAACGTTTCATTTAGGCAGTGACGGTGAACTCCGAAAATGTTTGAGTCATTCGTTTTAAACAAAAAGAAATTATGTTTTTAATTAAAAGAAATAATTCGTGTGAAATAAATTAAAACGTATAATTTAAGACATCGACTGAGGGTGCTTGATGGAATTTCAATATCAAATTTGGATTATTGAGATTTTGTACACTTCCATGTATTTTTACCACTACCACTTCCATGTAAAATACATGGAAGTGTACAAAATCTCAATAATCCAAATTTAAAACGTATAAGATGTGACGTTATGTTATAATAGATTGATTTGGATCTTGCATCTCATAACCAGATACACGCAATCATGGTTAAATAGGTTTGTTTTTACGATGTTGAAATAAAATTATATTCAGTAACATTTTATTGAGCACACAAAAGCTTTAAATCAACAAGTGTGGAAGTAGTAGAAAACAAATCCTGTAATACTTTTTTAAATATAATGCCTTTTTCACAAAGAATTCATAGTAGACATCTTTAATGTTTTATATTGGGAGTAGACACGGCAGTAAACAATTTTTTTTTACTGATTAAAAGTAACGTTATGGTGAAAACAAAGACTTATCAATTTGTTGAATGGAGAACGGCAGTTCACAACTTTAATATTTTTTAAAAAAGTAATTTTTACCTATTTCGTGACTAAATTGTCATGAATGATTGCGAGACATTCTTAGCAATCATTTCTCAGAACAACGTTCTTTATTTCTGTAACAAGAGACGGCGGCATAAAGAGAAACGTAAAATAAATTTGAAGTATTTGATAAATTTGCAACATCTTATGAGTTTTAAAAAATAAAACACAATTTGTTTGTACTACTTCCACATATTTATAATGATCAGGACCGGTTTCGCTCATCACGAGCATTATCAACTGATAAAAATACAAACATAACAGGCGTATTTATATAAAATTGAGTGAAAAAATGAAGGTATATAAAACTGATGGTTCATGAACTGAGACAAGAAAATATTGATTAACAAACAAATTATACATAAATCAAATGAATGAGTCTACAATTAAAACTACTCTTTCATTTGATTTATGTATAATTTGTTTGTTAATCAATATTTTCTTGTCTCAGTTCATGAACCATCAGTTTTATATACCTTCATTTTTTCACTCAATTTTATATAAATACGCCTGTTATGTTTGTATTTTTATCAGTTGATAATGCTCGTGATGAGCGAAACCGGTCCTGATCATTATAAATATGTGGAAGTAGTACAAACAAATTGTGTTTTATTTTTTAAAATATAATGTCTTTCCACCAAGAATTGACAGTTAACACCTTAAAAGTAATCTTATGGGTATCAGAATATTCTTGATTCCTCTTTAGGCTCAAAGCAGTGTGGATTAAACTATACTACCAAGGCAGATTCTCAGCATATAGACTGATATTGTAATATAGAAAACGGTCATGAAACAGCGGTAGCATACAAATAATTAGTGGAGGTCAATCAACCAACTTTTATCCGGCTTACTACACACTAGAGTCCATGCAACCAAGTATTGACAAAAGCTTGAATGAAAAGTTGTGCTGCGGAGTACACCATTTAAGATGAGTGTGAATTCGTTGTGGGTGGTGATGGGTACAGCGTTGAGTAGAGTATATGCTACATAACTTTTCACTTTTTACTACTCTGATACGCTACGTGTATAATACACAGAGCGTATCCCGTGATCCTAGATCCCGAGTGCAAAGTTATAAACTCTACCCCATAAGGAAATATGTCATACAAAAAAGTCCCACTTACCGTGTGCTTTGCATCACTGCTTTACTCTTTATAACTTCTGTTGCATCCACACTACCGTTATTTAATTAAAGTTGGGTGCATGTGTTCGCGTTCCAGGTGATTAACCCTATTGAAACCACATTAGACTGGCCTTAACTTTACTCTACTTTACTAAACCCTATCTCCACCGACTAAAACTTCACTTCAAATCCACACTAATTTATGTGCTCAGTTTAACATCGAGTAAATTGCCCTTTCAAAATGTTCAGTTTCTCATATAAATACATTTAAATAATAAATATTCGTTAAAAAAAATATATCTCAACAATTGCAATTATCTCTTTAAAGGTGTTAACAACAAACTGTCAATTCTTGATGGAAGGGCATTATATTTAAAAAAAAAATTTTTTTTGCACTACTTACAAATTTTTATGATAATCACGACTGGTTTTGCTCATCACGAGCACTATCAACTAATAAAAATATAATTTTAACAGGGCTATTTGTGTAAAATTAAATATTAACAATTACAAGGCATACAAAACTGTCAAACAAATCATATATAAACGAAATTAAATAGTCTACAATTAAAAAGTTAACGATCTTTTACAAATCAATAAATACTAATTTAAAATCAAAAATGATGTCACATTAAAAACCTATTACCTGAGCAAAAAATTGAGCTCTGTTATGAAAATGTCCACATCTATAGGCAATACGTTGATCAGCTGAACAGCCCTTGCAACTTGTGACTCTTATGAACGATGCGAAAAACAAGTTTCAAAAAACAAAATATGTTTTCGTATGATTTTGTTCACGTAGATAAAAATTGTGAGCATGGAGTTTTGAGAATTTTTTTAGGTTTATACTTGGCCCCACGAAAAAAATGCGTTGGAATCGAAAACAATCACCAAGCTTCAAGAGAGTGAAATGATAGCATTACTCAAAGAAATTTTGTTGGGCAGTCTTTAAGGAATTGTTAAAGAGAAAATTTTTAATTGTTATATCTTATGTACTCGCTCCAATTGCAACTTGTAGGAATTTTTATATGGACTCAAGAGTACTAAAAACCAAGGAATATTTCAAGTCATCTTCGCATGAAGTCTGACAAGCACCAACTGATGATGAAGAACAGTACAGCATATATATAACGAAAAGAATAAATTTTATGAAAAAAAGTTTCTAAAGTAATTATGTAATATTAAAAATTCTTACATAAGCAAATTTTTGTTTTGAAAAAGATTACAGGTGTTAAACAGCTTATTTATTTGTAAAGGATTCTTATGACGCTTTGCAAAGCTTGCGGAAGGAGGTTGTACGAAAAGTTTTTAGAATCTGAAAATGCAAGCTCCCGGGAAGGGAGATAAAAATTTGATGAAAAGTGGCGCATATTTATCTCAAAGCGTGTCTCGTTTACCCATTTGAAAGTCTTTAAAAGTTGCAATGGAGATGACGTGTTGGTAAACGGTATGCAAATATTAGAAATATTGCCAAACGATAGGAAATATGTTTTAGAGAAAATAGTTTATAGACGAATTTATTTTTCTTCGAACATGTCATCATACATACTTTATAATAAAATCGTAGAGTTTCATTTTAAATACCGTCATTTTTCTGGAAGAAAACAATGAAAGTTATGTAAAAAAATGTCTTATTCCAAACTCTACCGTAGGTATGGAAGAATACACTTATTTTTATGTATATAATAATTTTACTTCAAAAAAGTTTTGTACAAATAAATTAAACAAAAAACTTATAACATTTTAAACATTGGAAAAACTTAAAAGTTTAATTACTCAAAAATAGTATTATTCAGTTAGTGTCTTCTTCAGAACAATGACGATCACTCAAGTTTTTGATGCGATCTAAATATATGAGGTAATGATTAATAAATTTACCATAACGTCTTTTTCCACTATAAACTGAGTCATCGGTGACTTTAGATTTTTTATGGAATTTGCTTCAAAACATAAATTTTGTTTTTATAAAATCGGAAAAAACTTATTTTTATTAATTTTTTCCCCATTTGAAGCCTTCACCTGACAGAATCTTTAATTTTACAGTATAAAGCTAAAATATATACAATATACAACAACTCAGTCTGTACTCAAACTACAAACCAAAATAATCAGGAAACTAAGAGGACGCTTCGCAAGCCCCGCATAGTGTGAGTATGAATTATTTCTAATTGTTGAATGAATGATGCTATTAAAGTGCAGGTATAGATTGACGATGATGATAATGACGATTATGCAGTATGGGGAGATGTCTACAGTTTGACGGGCGACGACAGAATGATGGTCCTTTTCTTGATTCTTTGCTCGTGTCCTCGTCGTTATCTGTATTGCGCCTTAGTTGTCATATTCGTGTTTTCAATTTTTCTCTCAAAGTTTCTCTGTCCCCCGCCAGTCTCTTGCTTCTTCCCAGATCATCCCAGCGTCCAGTAGCTTCGTCGAATACATCCTACGGATAGTCATCAGCGGCTTTCCAAGGTGACGGAATCCATTTAGTTGGTATAAGAGATATGCAGGATTCAGGCTCTCCTGGGGCATCCGCAGTACGTATCCAAGTCAGGTCCATCGTCACCTTTTTATTTTGGATGAAATAATAGGCTGGTCCTTCCTATCTCTTATCTCCAAGTTCCTGACAAAATTAAACCACCGTACCCCTAGTATTCGCAAACATCTGTTTTCAAAGCACAGTATACGGATACCCTGTGCCTTGGCGAGGTGCCATGACTCGCAACCGTAAAGCAGCACCGCCAGAATACACGCGTTGAATAAGTGGCACTTGGTTCTGACCGAGTACAATCGTGAGTCCCAGACTTTCCGCATTGAGTTAAAGGTTTTCGAATAGCAATAATATTTTTTCGACTTCAACTTACTATAGATGTACCAGTTGAGCTTGTCCACTAGCGAGTGTACCACCGTCACGTTAGAAATGTTGTCGTACTCAACCAGAAATTAAATTTCAATAAATTCTAAAATTGATATTTCAGCGATGATTATTAAAAGTATACAAGATATTTATTATGCATAAGAATGTAATTGGTGACATTAATTCTAGACTCTAGACTGACAATTTTCGTTCCAAATTCAGCGGCGGCCAAGTAATGTGAGTAATACTATACTTAGGGCTGCATACTTTTGTTACTATTCACATTCTACAAAGATATCTCGTACGATCGTAAAATTCTTTTATTATATTAAGGCTAAATGACCCTCTGACGTTATTGCGATTATCAAATTTTATGGGGATATACTTATTGTTATAGATATATTGAAAATAATGTACCTTTCAACATTGTTCTTTCTTTGTACGAAAGGTTCTGCTGTATAGAAAGATAAACGAAATATATATATGTAACATGGGAGGGTGGGAAAAGCAATTTTCCACAAGAAGTTTCCTTGCTAGTTTTAGGTTAGTCTAATTAGTATGCTTCTTCTTTGATTCACCCTCACGGAAAATGGGCGTGTAAGTTTGTATTTAAAAGTTGCATGCATTACTATTTATACTTGGAGGCTATTTCATACTAGTATCATACGAGAAAGATTAGCTCACCGCTAGTCCTTTCCTAACCCTACCCTTCTATCTATACTTGGTGGGTTTTGTAGAGTAGTTGTCAACTTCGTTGGTTTCAGCTACGAATGTCTCGGGCTCGAATCACGGTAGAGGCAGTTTGATAATTTTTTTGAGGGTTATAAATAATTGCACTTTGTGTTAGTTAGTATTAATTTAGTACACTCAAATTTTGATTTTAATAGTTTCCACTTAATTACGAATTTTTTTTAACAAAGTGAGCTTATTTGTAGTAGGTTATGGTCTGGTTTGGTTTATGCAATGTATTTTGATGCGTGGAACGAAGACAATATAAGTAAACTAATATAAGGTAGAGTTGCAAAAAGTGTTTTCACTTCATTACAGCTTCGCGCAAATGTCGATTTTAAAGTGTGAGTATTTATATTGAGTGACTATTTCTTCAACGTTAAAATATATTTTATTATGTGTTATCACTTTATTTTTAGTGAAAAAAATTGTTTTTTATGGAATGTATGTTTTATAATTGAAAATTATTTTTTATGAAAGTGAATATGATCTAAAAAAAAGTGCATTTAATTGTAAGCCTTTTTTTAATGTATTAAAGTAGACTTTTCTACTGTTAACTATTTTTTTTCACTATGTTTTAAACATTTTTTACAGGGGTGTGTGAGACATCTAAAGAAAATGTGGCTCCGATTCAGATTGCGCAGATTGTATGGTTATATTTTGTGTTGAGAGAAAATTTATTTATATAATTATTCAATATGCATTTATTTATCGATTTACAGTATTTTTTTTCAATAAATAAACCACCAGAAGTTATAATTTATCAAAAAAAAATTTAAGTATTTTTTATTGTTATGGCAAAATTATTGTGGGTCAAAGTAGATTACGGAAAATAGGGTTAAAACACGCAGAAATGCAAAAATGCACTTTATAGAAAAAGTAGTGGGAGTCCATCGTTTTTTACAATCCGACTCTCTAACTCTGACCACGACTCGGCAGCCCTGGTTTTTTATATTGCAAAAGCCATTAACTTATATTTTTTTTCCATGTCAGCTCCCAATTTGGAGCATATGGTTTCCTAGTGGAGGTAGCTTAACAGAATTTTCTACGAGAACTGCTTGTTACTCAGTTGCTCAAACTTTATTTTTTTTTGAAGAGAGTAGGGATAGAAGGATAAGGCTAGGACAGAACTAGTGGTTAGCTAATCGCTCTCGCTACGCCCCGTGAGGATGGGATGGGTCGGAGGGAGGACTCAGACTACGAACAGAAATTCATAAATCGATTGAATTGTCAATCTATGAAAACCGTCCGCACCGGGCATTGAACCCGAACTTATAATTTGTAACGTTTTAATGTTTATATTAAATAAACATATAAATATATGATACTGAAATTCCAGTGTTGGTATATTATATTTGTATGGTTTTATTACAATCCCTTGATGCCACGTTCCTCTGGGAAAAGTTTCGTGTGATAAAATATCATACGACATTATTAATTGCAAAATTAAACATGAAATCATGTTACAAATGGCATTTGCTGTATTTGTATTGCGTTACTAACCAATTAGTCGGCGGTATCTGCAAAATGTTTATGTAACAAAATATCGGCAATTAAAAGGATTTATACAGTCATTGAATTTCCCTTACATAAACATCTAAAAGCTCTAGTCGAAAGATTTCGTTCTAAAGGAGGTTTGTAAAATTATGAATCACTTTTGTCACTTTTGTAATTCATAAAAATGTTATCTGTAAGTTTTTAGCGGAAAAGTATAATATATTACGTATATTTATAAAAAAAAATGATTTTTTTACCATTTCCGTATCCAATGTGGAGCATATTTATTCTTAATGAAAGTATCTGAGCAAAATTTAAGACATCGACTGAGGGTGCTTGATGGAATTTCAATATTAAATTTGGATTATTGAGATTTTGTACACTTCCATGTATTTTGTCACTAACGACCCGGGTTTCGCCTTTCGGCATCTTCAGGCATTCGAGCACAGCGAAACCCGGGTCGTTAGTGACAAAATACATGGAAGTGTACAAAATCTCAATAATCTAAATTTTATCTGAGCAAAAGTTTTTCTTAGAGAACTACTTACTATTACTCAATTGCTCAGACTCTTTTTTGAAGAGAGTAGCGATATAAAAATAGCGATAGGACAAGGCTACTGGTTATATACGAACAGAAATTCACCAACCGATTGAAAAATCAATTTAATGAAATGTCCGTAACTGAATCAAACAATGTTGACCACTGCAACAATGTTGATTTCAAACGTTGTTTTGCAATAATCGGGACCAATTTTTCTTTGGCTTCTAGCTTTAGGTAAATATGGCTTACAGCACGCTTCTCTTTTTCTAACTGAAAAACTACTAAATACTGCTGAAAATAATATAATTCCTTAGATAACTTTATTGCAGATCAGAAGTTGTCAAAATATTTAACATTATCAAGGAAACCGATAATTTACGCGAAATACGAACATAATATCAGTATGAAAAAGTTTTCATAGATGTCTTGGTACAAAAAGTAGACAAACATTTTAAATAACACTGATTCTGCGTCAAGATATTTCGTAATTCACTTTAATTGTCGGTTTTCTTAATTACCGATATAGTTTCCGATCGGCAAATAAATTTCCTACAGAATTGCATTGTTTTTAACAGAATTAAGTACTTTTTTTCTTGCAGATGGAGAGTAGCAAGTTGGTAATGCATATTTACTGAAATTTAGATACATATTTGGTCAGCCAAGCCAATGTTACAGTGTTTAATGAATGTTTTTTATAAAATGATATTTATAATTTATTACAGAAACAAACCCTCATTCAAATCAGGTGTTATTTTTAAAAGTACACGTTTGTTGAAGCAATTACTATTGTCTGAACACGATCAAACATTTTCCTTTCGAATGAAATAATTCTGTGATGTAAATTTAATTTAAAAAACCAAAACGAAAAGGGTTCTTGATACTGCCTTTTAGCAAAAAGGAGAGATATCGCTTTTGATGTTTTTAATTTCCCAGACACAGCGAAAAGTTAAAATTCGTTAACAAAATAAGCTTTTCGTGGTGAGAAAATAAATGGCCCTTAATGTTAAATTAAGAATTTTTCAAAAAGGTTACGTAATTAAACGGAAACGAACTTTTTTGTTTCCTAATAAGAAAACTCTTGTGTGATAAGCAGGGATAGATGGATAAAGTTGTCTTTTTTACGTAAATAACAATTTTCGCCAGATAAGCATTTTACTAATAATATTGATCGTCGTTTTGAAAGAAAACATTAGTTTCAGAATTCTAGGTCATAGATTGCAGCATCATTAAAATTGTTTTGTAAATTTTTTATAAATCTCATAAGGTAGTAGAGGATTCGGTATGTGTATTCATATTTAATTATGAATCCTTCAATTACATCTATAGTAAAAAGCTAATAAAATATGTAATACATTGGATAACAGTTTTTTTATACGTAAGAACTGGTTTTTCTTACATAATAAGAAATGTAAAAAAAAATAGCACAGGTATGCAAGTGTTTTTACTTCATTCTAAAACGTCTACGTTACAAATTTCTGAATGTTTTTTGATAAATGTGCTTTTAAATATCATTTTCAGCCGGGGTCGATCCACTGCTAGATGAAGGCCTCCCCCAGCTCCCTCCACTCTTCTCGGTTTCTAACTTTACTCTGCCACGTACTTCCACCAAACCTGTCAAGTTCATCAACCCAGCGGATTTTGGGACGCCCCTGAGGCCGCTTTGTGCCCCTCGGGTACCATTGAATGACTGCATTTGTCCAGCGGATATCTGTTCGCCGTGCGACATGTCCGGCCCACCGCCATTTCACCAATTTGGTGACCTCTATCACATCTCTCACTCTTGTTTGCTTCCTTACCCATTGGTTTCTTTTGCGGTCTTTACGTGTTATGCCCAACATGCACCTTTCCATGCCACGTTGCGCCACTCTTAGCTTAAGGACCTCTCGTGTATTGAGAGTCCATGTTTCGCAGGCATACTTTAACAATGGTAGCACACATCAGTTGAACACTTTACGCTTCAGGCATAATGGAAGGTCACTCTTGAAGATATTACTTAAGCAGCTTAATGCACTCCATGCTAGCTTGGCTCTCCGAGCGATATCGTCATCTATGCTTCCATCTACAGACATCAGCTGTCCGAGTTGGACATAGCTGTTGACCCTTTCGATTTGATTGCCGTTGATGAAGATCGCTTTTGGGTCAGTGAAGTAGTTTATCTTAACTTTTTTCTTTGAGACATTAATCTTTAAACCTACTTTCAAGCTTTCATTTGCGAGCTCTTGCATCATGCCCTGGAATTCTTCTTAAGTTTCCGAGAAGACGACAGTGTCGTCTGCAAAGTGCAGGTGACTGAGGTATTCCCCGTTGATGAAGATTTCTCTCCTCTCCCAGTCGATGCGTTTAAATATATATTCTAGAGTGGATGTGAATAGTTTGGGTGAGATTGTGTCATCCTTGTTAATTGTTAATCTACAGGATGGTTTATGAAGCTTTACACTTGCTGTTGGATTACTATAAATGTTATTGAGGATGTTTATGTAGTATATATAAGTTCCTTGGTTACATAAGGCATCGATAATTGAAGATTTTTTTATTGATTCAAATGCCTTCTCATAATCAATGACACCAAGGTACAGTGCCAGTCCGTATTCTTGATACCGTTCTAGAACTTTTAAATATAGTGTTTATATAAGCTTTTAAATATACTGTTGAATACATCTGTGAGATGACAGAGATAAACAAAAAGAAAAATACGGAAAAACAATATTAAGACGATAAAATACCTATTTTAATAACGAAAGAATACGAAATATTTTAAATATGTAATTATAACTGATAACGTTGTTATTCCACTGGCTTTTAGACTAAACTGACTAACTAAGTAGCTAACTAAACGTTTTGTCTCTTTAAGAAGCATATTCAGACTTACCAAATCGCAAGATTATTTATTTCAAAGGTTAACAATGATTCTAATTTTTAAATTAGAAATAAAGGGTATGATGGGTTTTATTCCATTTTACTGGACGTGTGAAGAGGGGTAAGACATAAACACTGATATACTGGAGGCAAAACGCGTCACATTAGTGATAAAGCCAATGAAATAACAAATTTATTAATTTTATATTAAAAATGAATTTCCAAAAAGTTTCCGCCGAATCCATAGGTTATATTTAAAATTTTCTTCATAGGGTAAATTGAATAATCAAAATAATGGTAATTATAGTACGACAAACAGATTTTTAATACACTCTGCTAAAGCTATTATAAAAATAATAATATTTAGACTGGTCCATTGACGTTCACATAAGCATTTTACGAGGTAATAAAATCTTACGATAATGGTCCTTGATAATATTTTTAGACTCGTAACGCATTTAAAGCGAATTTAATCTCTTAATCCTTAATCTCTGTTGGCACGTATCTTTTTAATTTGGCAATATAAAAGCACACCCCCATAATAACAAGCGCTTCATAGCAAAATGGCATTAAATATCGAAATTAAATCTTTTAAAAATAATTGATGAAAACAAGTAGTTCCCATCTGTAGATAAAAAATTATATCTTAAAAAAATGTATAGTTTTCTAATAGAGTATTTCAACAGAAGTTAGTTGAAGAAAACAGTTACTCGAACTCTCTATTTGGAGAGAATGAGGAAAGAAGTATTAGAGGCTTAGAAAGCTAGCAGTTAGCTTTTTGCTTTCAACATGCTCTGTTTTTTTAATTGGATAGTAGGTGTGAGTCAAAATCACACATATAAATGTTATTGTATATATCTTTTTAACCATATCGGCTCCCAACTTCGACCGTATGGCCTCTTAATCGAGATATCTCAACAGAATTTTTCTATGAGAAATTCTTATTACTCAGTTGCTCAACCTCTCTTTATTTTTCGAATATAGTAGGGACAGAAAGCTAGGACAGGACTATTGGTTAGCTAATCGCTTTCGTACGCCCCGTGAGGATTGAGTGGGTGGTTGGGTTAGTGGTTTAGACATCACAAACACTCGAAAATATAATAAAATGTACAATACTCGAGACATCCGTAACCATAGCCAACGACGCGACCAACTGCACCACGGACGCCGAAAACACTATTGTACATTCCTATACTTGTAAAGGGATTGAAAAATCAATATATTTATTATACTGGGCATAATTCTATAATTAATTCTATAAGTATGAAAAAACATACCAAATACAAGAATGCTTCAGTGGGACAGTATTCGTCCCTTATGCTCTAAAAACATCTAAGAAATTATTTAATTTATCAGACTAATTAATACCTGAAATAAATGTTGTTCAATTATTATTATTTGATGGCCCTGATTTGATAAATTTTCTCATTTTTAATGTTTGTGTAGTTCTAAAAGTACAGGTCCACTAATTATTGTTTTAGTGACATTTTGTCATATATATACAATGATAACGAGTAATCCAATAGTAAAAATCATAACCTTATTATATAATCATTATTACTGAAAAATTATTTTCATAATTTAAATTTTTTGCTCTTTTGAAAAATCGTCTTTTTGTCAGCTCATCGTAGATATAATATCATGCAATATGAAAAACGCTCAAGAAAGTTGACCATTCAGTTGTTTCGCCAGCATATAAAATTAGCTATTTTAAAATTATTATTCTTCATGCAAAGAAAAAGAAAACTGTAGATATATAAAAAATATCATCCAATATTCGAATGTCCCCGCCTAGTGTCGATGATTAATTTTACAAACGTATATTTAAGTATAGGACTTCTGTTATCAGTAACAGTTTAAGATGTAAACATAAAATTGATTCCAATAGATAAAAAAAACTCTATTTGGGACTTCTTGAATGTACTACCTTGTCCCGGTCACTAAGTAAGGTGCGGAGACGATGTCTCTCAATTTGGTATGAAGGCTACATGGGAAGAAATGGGAAGGTCAAAAATATTGTGAAATTGAGATTTAAATGTCAAAAGGGTGCGTGATATAAATGCGTTACATTGCGAGATATTTCAATTAAAAGTGTTCCTATACAGATTAAGAAGGGGGAATATATTTAACTAAAATTTAATAATCTCATATAGGTATTCCGGGTCCGTGGTGCACCGGCCAACGGACCTTGTACGGACTATTTAATTGATTTTTTCTAACGATTTATTTATTTCTGTTCGTAGGCATGGATGTTTGTGATTTCTAAAAATGTACCACTAGTAGTGTCCTATCCTTATCTTTCTATTCCTACTCTCTTCTACAAAGACAGATTGAACAACTGAACAACAATTATCGTAGAAAAAACTTCTGTAGAGATACCTCCACTAGGAATTCATATGCTCCACATTGCGAGCAGACATGATTTCAAAAAGATTCTGAAATATATTTAGTTAGTATTATTTACTATACTTTATGATTATTACCTACATTAACTGCTACTAAACATTATTAATTTTCTTGCTCTTGGAGTCTTATTAAAACAGAGCAAGATAGAGAAACGTCATGAAAATTCCCCATTTTTCTCATTATATTATTATTTTGTAAGAAAAGTAATACAAATATGGTACATTCAACATTAAATATTTTATAACAATAGACTCCTCTAAAATAGTAAGTGAGAAATAAAAAAGTAAAGCACACTGGAAAATTCAAACTTGTAAACTTAAATTTCTTTCCAGAACAATTATATTAAACTGACATTCCCCCTTTATCTCCTGTTCCCAGCATATCCAATTACATACTTTACGTACATACTATATAGAAACAAATCCATCTCTTGAGTAAGGTAGTAGACGTTACTATAATAAAGGAAACCGGACAAGACATAACACATAAAAATGCTAATTTTAGATTGTAGACTAAAGTTTACCTAAAAGACACCAATCAACAAAATGGGTATACGAATTTAATACGTGTGTAGTTTTTCAAGCGCTCTTGGCTGGAATATGTAGTGAATAGGCTGTTTAAAATGACGATTTGAATTGAAATAAAATCTAGTCTACTTGTTTGTATAGAAAAGAAAATAAGTTTACCAGAAATTTTGCAGAAGGATCAATCAACCAAGCACATGTAAGGACGGCGACCAAAATCCACCCAGACAACTAGATGAGCAGTAGAAGATACAAGGGGATGCTTTTGTATTGCACAACTTATATATATAATTATAAAAGTTTACCAGTCTCCCGATTTGATTTATTTTTATACAAATCTTGATGACAAAATAAAAATATTTTTCATAATATACTAGCATTCAAAAAATATAAACTTCACAAAAAGCCGCATCGTCTCTACCACAAATAGTATTTCATAAATAAAATGATTTTCGTTGTGTCGTAAACAACTTTTGAATATCTATTCATAAAGACTTAAAGAAAACAAAGGAAAGCTGCTTTCCATTTGATATTTGCTTTGAAAGACTTCAATAGACCTCACTACAATGTAGACAAAAAGTGGAATTTTTTTTATGCATTCAGCAATCATTTCGTTATTTACAATTTATCATTTCTACAATAATATAGGGAATAAACACTGTTTCTCTGAATTTAAAAAAATGGTAGGAGATTTAAAATTTCGAGTAGCATAAATAATATACATTTAAGAATATAATTCCAAATGTTTTATGTTTCACGAGATTTAACTGTAAGTATAAAATGATGATGGTGATGATGACGATTATGCAGTAAAGGGCAGATGTCTTCAGTTCGACGGGTGACAACAGAATTAATCCGGTGTTTTCTTCTTTGTTCATATATACTGTCGTTGGCTGTCTGCGTTCTGCTTTAGTCATCATGATACGCTTTGGAAAGCGTTCACCTTTATTGTAACTTATGCATAATTCACGTCCGGTCACTGCTCTATTTTTCTGACTGCATTTTCAAGTAAGTAACTTTCACAATTATTTTTTACGTTTACATTTGGCAAATATCATGTTTGGTAAGTCTGCAGTATCATGTTGATGACTTGAAATAATAATGACAAATATAATGCTTCATAAATCTGCAGCGTCATGTATTGTTATATATTTCCAGGTCTGTAGTGCAGTTGCCAACGTCGGTGGTTTTAGTTACGAATCTAAAGGATTTGAGTCTCATAAATTGATTTGTAGATTTCTGTTCGAAGTCATGGATGTTTGTGATATCTAAAATTTGCTTACACCCATTCGAGATCCATAAGCTAACCATTAGTTCTGTCTCAACTCTCTCCTCATATTTTTACATTTTTCAAAGAAAATGAGGTTACTGGTTATCAAGGAGTTCTTTTAGAGAAACTTCTGTTAATAATATTTCATTAAGAGGCTATATATAACTCTACATTTGGAGGGCACATTGTTTAAAAATGTTGACATATGCAGGTTGGTTTGTTCTACCACTGAATGACGATCAAAGAATGAAACGAATTTACTTTATCATGGTATACGCAAGACACAGAGCCATGCAAGACAGATCATTATATCGCAAACTATTGGGCTTAAAAATACTAGAGGAAAAACAATAAAATTTGCTTTGTTAGCCTATATAGTTTTTTTACTATTTATTTAAAATTCTACCAAATTTTAGCAGCAGAGATTATTTATTTTTCTTTAGTATCATTGACAGCGAATATTTAAAAACAATAAACAAATGTATCTCGACTCGTCATTTGTCAAAAACAAAGCTGAATTCATTTTAATTTTAAGCTTGTTGCTAAAAACATAATACCGGTGACAAATTATCTGCGAAATAAAATGGAGTAGGCGGCTTATCTTACGAGCATTAAGCCTATTATCGTCGCTGTAGCCTTGCACGACCCCAGTTCCTGAAAGACCAAATTGCTCAACCCCCCGTCCCCAAAAGCCTCCAAATAGGACTGCGGCAGTACAATTCGTATGCAGATCCGTCTGTGTTACGCATTTGCAAAACGTCTTTATAATAAGCACAAAAGCTTAACGTCTAAGGAAGAACATTTCAAACATGTTTCTACTTGGGCTATTAGTGTTTACGTGACATGTCATTTCTATTCAATTCGTTTTTAGAAAGCCCACATTTGATGAAGTAATAGCATGTGAACGTTCAAACAACTTTGTCACTAACGACCCATTGGCGAAAAATTTCGAAACCCGGAAACGTATAGAAATGTACAAAAAATTAACGATTTTAATTTGATATTGAAAGTCCATCAAACACCCTCAGTCAATACCTTAAATTAAAAAAAAACGTTTATCAATGTATATGAAAAGCATATGGATTACTCATTTCCATAGAGCAGAAACTATATTCTTAACGAGTGAGTACTCGGCATGCGTTGCAATGTCACTCATAGAAAGGGTTTGTGTTTTAATTCTGTTATATCGAAGTGCTTTTTTTTGCAATTTTTGGATACGCAATATTTTTTTCAGTCTGGTGCGTATACGAATAAATCACAATGTTTTTCCAAGATGTCAATAGTTAATAATTTAAAGGTAAATTTGAAAATATTGCAACGTTTTTAATAAATGAGAATAGATATTACCATTACGGACAAATATATAAAAGTGGCTATGAGAAAAAGCAAACCTCTTAAAAGAATCAAAAAATATAACTTGTAATTTCTGAATTTTTGTAATAAAGGTCCTAAGCTATATTTTTTGTAAAAACTGGATATTAATACATAACATCAATGTATCTGCCTTCTAAATGACCACACAAACATGAATTCATCATCCTTACTTAAACCATTACAAGACTCACGTAATTACGCATGATTAACAAAAATTCAATGGATTTACTTTACTGATTAATTAATAATACCATGTTTGATTATTCTTCTATTAGAACAACATAACAACACAATTATTAATATGTTAAATATTTTAATTTTTAACAAAAGTTATTATGTTTGAATAAGAGATGATATATTATTGTATATCTTTTCTAAAACTGTATAATGTAGCTAAGCTAAATTACGTTTGCACACAGTTCTGACGAAGCTGAAATAGCTATCAATTTTTTTTTTTTTTTTTTTTTAACCATATCCGCTCCCTATTCGGAGCATATGGCCATCACGCGGTTCCTCCAAGCTACTCTGTCTCCCGCCAGCCTCCTCGCCTCCTCCCAGGTCATCCCAGCGTCCCGTAGCTCCGCCGAATACATCCTATGGATGGTCATCAGCGGCCTTCCAGGGCGACGGAATCCACCTGGTTGGTAGAAGAGACAGGCAGGATTCAGGCTCCCCTGGGGCATCCGCAGCACGTGTCCAAGCCAGGTCCAACGTCGCTTTTTTATTTTGGACGTAATAAGAGGCTGGTCCGTCCGCTCTCTTACCTCCGAGTTCCTGACAAAATCAAACCACCGTACCCCTAGTATTCGCCGCAAACATCTGTTTTCAAAGCACAGTATACGGTTACCCTGTGCCTTGGTGAGGTGCCATGACTCGCAACCGTAAAGCAACACTGTCAAGATGCATGCGTTGAATAAGTGGCACTTGGTTCTGACCGAGTACAACCGTGAGTCCCAGACTTTCCGCATTGAGTTAAAAGTTGCTCCAGCTATCCCTAATCGGATTGCGAGCTCTTTACGCGGATTGCCATCTCCCGTGATGTGTACCCCCAAGTACCTAAAGCCGTCGACTCTCTCGATGCCTTGCCCCGCGCTCGTCAGAGGGTAGTCTGGGTCTGGACAGAAACTGTTGCAGAGCACATTGGTTTTACTCGCATTGACTTTGAGACCAATGCGATACGAGTTGCTCTGCAGCCTGTCCATTGTTTCCTGAATACCCTCGACAGATTTATCAAATATTACAGCGTCGTCAGCATACTCGAGGTCGCATAGCCTCAGATTGGAGGCAACGGTTAAACCTCGGTCGGGTGGAATTGACTTCCTCAGGATGAAGTCGAAGATTATTATAAAGAGGAACGGAGCCAGAACACAGCCCTGTCTGACCCCGGTTGAGACCCCAAACCATTCTGTTCTGTATATAGACTGATAAAATTCTTGTAAAACTAAATACTGTTAATGTTATTTTTTTTTACCATTTCCGCTTCCAGTATGATGCATATGGCCCCCTAATGGAGGTATCTCAACAAAAGTTTTCTACGAGTCCTGTATGTTACTAAGTTGCTCAACCTCTCCTTTTCGAAGAGGGTATGGTAGAAGAATAGGGGTAGGACAGGACTACTGGTTAGATAATCGCTCTCGTTTTGTCTCGTTTTTAGGATCGGATGGGTGTGAGGGAATTTTAGACATCACAAACATTCATATCTCTGAACAGATTTCCATAAATCGATTGAAAAATCAATTTATTAACCTGTCCGCACCGGGACTGAACCCGAGACATCAGTAACTGTAGGCAACGACCCCAACAACTGCAAAATATATTTTTTTGGTGTTTTTATCATAATTTTACTCGAACCACTCAGGCAGCTTTTGTTTTTAAGTGGGATTAATCAAACGTTCGCCACTTTCGTTTTTATGTGTAGTTTAGTATGGAAAAAATGTCCAGTTTATTTAAATTAATTGCCATAAATAAGAGGAAATTGCTACAAACATTATATTGCACGCTTAAAATCTTACTTTTGCAAATGGTCATGTTTATAAATGGTTACCGAAAAGGTAGATTAAACGTTTGGTAGTTATATGGTTGGAAAGATATGCCACGAAATAGGATATTTATAGTAATTGTATACAATTTTGTCTTCAAATAAATAAAATTCATTTACTTTTGTCATGATTTCATATTTACTGAAACAACACTAAACAGAGATCGTTATTGAAAGCAATGCGATAAAATATCGATATTTTTTTCATGTTTTTAAACAATAAACCCGCATAAAGTAAAATGAATTCATAAATAATTGACTTTTTTTTATTTATTAAAACAAAAACGTTGCCAGGCCGATGTAAAGGGTTTGCGTTTTAATCCTTATTTGTCTAACACAGCTCTGTGATTTTTTTGGCTGAAGAGCTGCATTAACAATTCAAAGCAAACGGCAAACTACAAGTAAAATAGCAATTTTAAATATACATTACTTATTATCAATGTTGCAAAAATTAAATAAATAACGCTGCATGTAGCCCACGTGCCGTAGATTAAGTCAAATCTGTTTTAACTGAACATGCCAAATCTAAAATGTATCTAAGATAAATCGAAGATATTTATTATTTTTTTTCGTACCATATCCATCCTCAATGTGAACCATATGGCCTCCTAATGGACGTATCTCAACAGAAGTGTCTACAAAAACTGCTTACTCAGTTTCTCAACCACTCTTTTATTAAGAGAGTAGGGATAGTAGGATAAGGCTAGAACAGTATTAGTAGATAGCTAATTGATCTCGCTACTCTCCATTTTAGGATCGGATGGGTGCGAGGGTATTTTTGACATTACAGTTGTCGAGTCCATGGTGCAGCAGTCAACGCACGGATTCAAGCCTTGATACGGACCTTCTTCGGATAAATTGATTGTTCTATCAATTTATGGTTTTATGTTCGTAGGTATATGCATATGTGAAATTAATATTTACAATTATTTAAAGTATTGCCTGCCAGTCAAGTACTGAACTACGTTCACTTCAGTTACCGTGTCAACAGATTCAACACGGGGCAATTTAATACATATTTTTTTACAGTCGATTTACGGATTGTGCTTAATTGCATGGATGAGAGTGATGTCAACATTCAATCCCACAGATTTTATCCTCAAACGGGATGTATCAAGAACGATTAGTTAACGACTAGTTATATTAATAGTCACTCTACCTTTACTCTATAAAGAAAACAAGTTAAATTACTGAATAATATCCAATTTTCTTGGATCAACTTCTTTTGAGAATCCCCACATCGCTTGTATGTAAAGAGTTTATATTTGATGGAAATATTAAATATATGAATTAAATTTATAAAACACGAATAAATAAACAAAAAAAGTATGTTGCATTACTTTTTATAATTATTATCAGCAAAGCATATATTTTGGTGAACTATTTTAGCTCGAACCGACATCGCAATTACCCATTCCTAAGATCTAAAATGTAAAATGAAAAAAAAAATCTGAATTTAATATTAGGACTTGAACTTTGAAGCTCTTATCGTTTTACTATTTTTTTAGGTTAGTAATGATTATAATAGAATAAAATAACAAAGTATTAAGTTCTAAATGTTATTAGGAAGTTGATAGCTATTTCGGCTTAACGCCATCGTCAGAGCTATTAAGCCTAAAAAGCTATCAACTACCAAATAAAAATTTTTAGAACTAAATACTTTGTTATTTTATTCTTTTATAATGGAGTTCTACCAAGTAAATTCCACTTTAATTAATCAAGTAATAATTATTTTTGGTACATTGCTTATTATAATTGTATTTTATTTGGCAAAATACTTACTTATATTCCTGTAGGAAATCAAATTTCAAGGCTCAAATTTCATCGTGAATCAGTGTAATATTTACACAGATTTAGAATAAGATACTTCAGTGCCCTCTCTTATATTTCGTGTACGAGGTTCGTTATCTGTTCACCTGTAGGCGGGGCTGTAAATAATACTTTAACAGCGAGCGGCTAATCGCTTTAATGGGCCTCTATTTTGCCCACTCCACCACTTCCTATTTATTGCCGCGTGCTTTCATGTAGATCGGTTTTATTCAATATTATTAATTATTATTATCGCCCGAAATCAAACAGTTTCAAGGCTGGTGGAAAGTAAACTTAAAATATAAAAAGGATGTAAAAATTATTTTTTAAATAACGCCTTCGTTATTTAATAATAAACAACCTATTTTAGGGCCTAACAATTACTAACTCTTTGCAGAACATACGTATTTATTTTAGTATAATAATTTCAGTTTTTCTAGAAATAGGATTTTTAGTTATTTATTTTAAATTCATAATAAATTATAATTTATAATTTAAGACATCGACTGAGGGTGCTTGATGGAATTTCAATATCAAATTTGGATTATTGAGATTTTGTACACTTCCATGTATTTTGTCACTAACGACCCGGGTTTCGCCTTTCGGCATCTTCAGGCATTCGAGCACACGGATGGACTTGGACGGATGGACTTGAATGAACTCTACAGTAAATTAGTGTTAAAATATCATAAACGTTAGACACTGTTTACTGTCTCTCAGTTCGAGTCCATCCGTGTGCTCGAATGCCTGAAGATGCCGAAAGGCGAAACCCGGGTCGTTAGTGACAAAATACATGGAAGTGTACAAAATCTCAATAATCCAAATTTCATAATAAATTGGTTTTATGTTATACTGAAATGTTCTCCATCCGTGGTGCAGTGGTGAACGTCTTTTTCTACTGTTACAGATGTCTTGTGTTCAAGTCACGGTACGGACAGTTCATAAATTGATTTCTGTTCGTAGGCATGGATGTTTGTGATGTTTACTAAAATTTCCTCCCACCCAACCGATAGTAAAATTTGCTAGTTTTATCCTAGCCCTATATTTCTATCCCTACTCTTTTCGAAAAATAGAGATTGAACAACCTAGTAACAAGCAGTTCACGTGGAAAACATCTGTTGAGATACCTCCCATTTGGAGGCCATATGATCCACATTGGGAGCGGACATGTTAAAGAAAAATATTTTTTGTTAATTTACGTTAAACACTATAAACAATTTACTTACTGTCAGTTCATCCGAGTACACGAATGCTTAAAGACGCTGAAAGACGTTGCTCAGTGACGAAAAGCATGATTCAAACTTGGAAATATTCGTATATTCAACGCAAGGACATCTAAGATATTTATTCCCTCACACATGAGCACTATAACAAACCGGTTTTAAGTGAAGTGATTAGTTAACAACTAATCCTATTCTAAACACATCAATTTTTCCCTGCACTTTTCAAACAGAGAGGTTGGATGAGCAACTTTTTATATCTCATTTAATAAAAAAATCCTTTCATTATGTACCTTTCACTATTTTGAGACGGTTTTCAAGTGAAATAGTAGTCTTTTATATGAAAAATAATTTCAAAGAACTAATACCATTTGACAGAGCAGAGTTGTCAACGCTGTGCGTTTTTGTGTTGCAGTCGAGGTCTGTAGTAGATAATTCCTTTATACGAATTTAAAATAAAAACAATGATATTAAGTTTCTATAACATAAAAACCCTAATAAATTGTTTTTATTATTTTATTAAATATTAACAACTTTAAAAATAAGATAAATTAATGCACTTCGATTTATTTAATAATTTTTAAATTGAATATTTTGAATAAAGTGAGTTATAAAAAACTGACACTTTAAAAAACTCCAAAAACTTTGGAATATACGTTTTTTATTGTTTGCTCATTTTGTCGGCGTTTATAGAAGAGCTTATACATATCACTATTATAATGGGAGGTAAAGAGAGGGATAAGCTCTTTAATAGTCCATTTCTGACTCTATCCTTCTCCAATGAGAGAGATTGACACGCAAAAGCTTCTCGTAAAAAACAACTTCTGTTGATATTTTTAGCGTTATATTTCAAACTGGTTTTTTTGATAAATAAACATGTTAGATTTTATATATCTATATTAATTGAGTTGCATAAAAGCAAAACGGCCAGTGTCCTTCAAAATTGTATTTGGAGAAATCAAATAAAACCGATACTGCGGTAATTTTTACGCTTTACACAACTATATGAGTTTTAAGTGAATTTTTGTTGAGTATATTAATATATGCCAAGTGACTAAATTTAATAATTTCGTATTGGACGCTGGTGAGTTTGCGTGTTAACTTACTTTATATTATTTTTTAACGGTTGCAATATCCCCGCATTTGATTTTTGTTAAGTTGCACACATTTTTGACTTTTGCGTGGAGTTTTTGCTTTTACATAACTCATTTGCAGTTTGAAGAAATAGCGTTGATAATAACGTGATGCCAAAATAGTTATTTAGTAATATGATACCAATCTTTTTAGGATTTATGAGATTTGACTGTAGTTATATGATGATCTCGTGTGGCGATTATGCAATTCTGGAGAGATGTCTGCGATTTCGGATGCTACGAATGAATATCCGTTCTTACCTTTGTCGTCCATATAAACCGCCATCGGTTGTCTGTGTTCTGTTTTAGCCATCATGCCTTTTAAGAGCGTTCACCTTTATCATTACGTATGCATAATTGGCGACGTATATATCGGTCATCGCTTGAATTTTCTGACTGTATTTGGAAAATCTTTTTCTTTTTATACTTCAATTTGGCAAATATAATGTTTCGTATATCTGCAGCGTCATATTGATGACTTGCCATAAATACTATTTGTCGAGTATAATTTTTTGTAAATATTATATATCGCTACAGTTATTTATATTTAAAACAATCATAGAATTATAACATAGAGATATTGTTGTCTAAATAATAACAGAACTTCACTGCCAATCAAATTAACAACACTTTATAATTATTTAAGAAGTATCTTTTTAATTGTTTGTAATTCACCAGCTTCTCAAAGGGTTGAATCGAAATTTGGCTGTTAGTTATGTAATCGAGGCTTAATGTTATCTGAGATTAATAGATCGATTCAAAATGGTTCGTAGGTAGGTAATGCTAATGCTGAACAGAGCATTATGTAAATTGGCTCCCACAATAATTCCCTCTGGGCGATAATCGATGATTTCATTTTATTTATTACACAGCCTCATATTATTATTATATTTAAATAGGGTTGATGTAGGGAATATTGATTTGATAAAAGGATATGTGTAATACAGGGGTTGTAGAATTTAAGTTAATGTCTGTCAATTAAAATAATAAAACAGTTAAAGTCACAGAGGCGTACGTCATATTACTTTCATATTAAGAAAAAATGAGTTTTATTATAAACGTAAAGTAAATTCCAGATAATTTATTGTTTTGTTGTAAAGTATTAAATATATTCTGGAGACGTATTTTATGTCAGAGCAACTGAAACTATGTGTGTTCTTCTAAAAAAGTAATGTTTGTGACATTAGAATGTAATTAAAACAATTATGTCTCTTTAAAGATCTTTTTTCTAAAAATTTTGGCTTCCAGTTTGAAGCATATGGACTCATAGAAAGTATCTAAATATTAGTTTTTCTATGAGAATTTCTTGTTACTCAATTAATCCGATCTAATTAATAAAGAGAGTAGACATAGAAGAATATTCTTAAGACATAACTATTGCTACACATGCGTTTTTAAGATCGAATGGGTATGAAAAGAATTTTATACATCATAAACGTTCATGTCATCAAACGAAACTCCATAAAACGATTGAAAAAATAAATTTATGAAACTGCTATCTGTTGGAATTAATGTGACATTGTGACTTACTATAATTTTATTTTGTACAGTTTAACATTACGTGCAGATATGAGTAGCAGACTAAAGTATTTTTCTCCAAAATGTGGCTTACTCCTTATGGCCTTAACTGGCTCATATAATGATTCTGAAAATTTTCCTCATTATGCCAGATTGTATTTAATTTATAAAATCGTTCGAATAAATATTTTATGCGCTCGTTCCAACTGAAAATTATTGAATTATGTTTTGTTTAAACAGTAAAAGCTTTTTTGTCTAAGAAGACAACGCAGAAAGCTTTTAAATCAGTATTAAAGTAGCAATTTGAAACAACGATAAAGAAGTTGAAAGCGCGTAGTGAATACAATCTTTGTTAATAGCCGCAATACCTTTACTCGTGCATACAAAATTCTCTAAAAAAGACCTGAATAAATAAGTCGGGGATTTTGAGAAGCCACAAGATCCGGAAGCGGAAATACAGCTGCAACATGAAACGAGATACATGTCTGAAGGAAACGTACAAATAGTGTCATTTGCGAAGAAAATGCTCTATAAATACTTGGCTTTAATATCCGCTTTGTGAAGTTAGAAGTGGAAAAATCGTTTCAAAAAGCATACCAACAAATGCATGACTTTACTTTATATGTGATAATAAATATGTATGTGTATCCCAATTTTTCATCATCAAAAAAATGTTGAAGATGAGGGACATGTATTTATAAATGAGAAAAAGTTATGTTTGTACTAACTTCTTCAATTTTATTAAAACTTTGAATTCAATTTTGAAAGTAATGTCAAATGTTACAGTAAAGAAAAAGGTACTCTTCAGCTATCATCTCAAACTTTAATTTAATATGAATAAATAATTAATGCGGCGTTTGTGGCGCAGTTGGTAGCGTCGCTGGCTACGGTTACGGATGTCTCGGGTTCAATTCCCGGTGCGGACGGTTTTGATCGATTAACCTTTCAATCGACTTATGGATTTCTGTTCGTACTCTGAGTCCTCCCTTCCACCCATCCCATCCCAACGGGGCGTAGCGAGAGCGCTTAGCTAACCACTAGTCCTGTCCTAACCCCATCCTTCTATCCTTACTCTTTTCGAAAAAAGAGAACTGAGTAACAAGCAGTTCTTTTAGAAATTTCTGTTAAGATACCTCCATGGGAGCGGACACGTAAAAAAAAATGTATTGAATAATTTTGTTTAAAATGGAGCATTTTTTAAAGTATGTATAGAAAAGGAGATTAATTAAAAGTTTTAATTAATGTATAAAATACAGTATTCAAAACAAAATATTCTTTCAGATTTTTCACACAAAATAATTTTCTTTGTACTGATTCCACATTTTTCTAATGATTAGGACCAGTTTTGCTCATCACGAGCATTTTCATTTTTTGATAATGTTGGTGGAGTGGTAGCAGTAGAAAACAAATTGTGTTTTACTTTTAGACTGTAATGCGTTTTTATCAAGAATACTTACACCTTAAAAGTGATAAACGTATTGAAAAAAAACTAATTTCACTGTTTTAATACACCACTGGTTAATGAAACGATATTTCAAAGATCACTTTAATCAGTTAAAAACCTTTAAAAGAACTGTTTGCTATATTTTATTAATTTCATAAGTGTTTGCGGAAAAATATTGGGCGTTTTTTCTCATTAACAGATATGCCACCGTCACAAAAAGTTACGTATTTATTTTTTCCTAATAATGTTTACATACCTTTAATGAACACTTAATTGGTCAAATAAATAAAACTTAAATGTACACAAACCAATGATTGATTACATTTGGAATTCAAAACAGTTTGAATTATTCCCAATGAATATTAAAATCAATTCTGTGTCAGGAATAGTTTTAATTATTATTGCAACCCCGATTATGCAGATACCCTAAGGGGTAGTGTGAATTGTTGAATAAACACCAACTGCCAACACATCTGAATACCGAAAATCGCAGCTTCCATTGTTATTAATTATTATCCGTAGTTCTGCTGCAATTAGATGCACTTCACTTTTAGTTTGTTATTCAATAGCCATGTTGGGATTTTTGATAATATTATTCGTGAATTCCCACAAATATGTTAAGTGTTTTAAGTTTACTAATTTAACAAGCATTTATGTTGAATTACAATCAATTATTAAATAAAACAGATATTTTATGACGTGAAAAATATCTATACAAAAAAAAAACTACGTAATGTAATTATATAATTTAAGACATCGACTGAGGGTGCTTGATGGAATTTCAATATCAAAGTTGAGTTCAGTTGAAGCATCAGCGTACCAAGAAAAATGATTAGAACACATTTGAATTATTGAGATTTTGTACACTTCCATGTATTTTGTCACTTACGACCCGGGTTTCGTCTTTCGGCATCTTCAGACATTCGTGCGTACAGGAATAAGTGTACAAAATCTCAATAATTCAACTTGGATTATTGAGATTTTGTACACTTCCATGTATTTTGTCACTAACGACCCGGGTTTCGCCTTTCGGCATCTTCAGGCATTCGAGCACACGAATGGACTCGAACTGAGAGACAGTAAACAGTGTCTAACGCTTATATAGAAGATACAAATGCGACAAATATCATTTACGAGGCAATACATTATACAACCCGGGTCGTTAGTGACAAAATACATGGAAGTGTACAAAATCTCAATAATCCAAGTTTAATATTGAAATTCCATCAAGCACCCTCAGTCGATGTCTTAAATTATATCAATAATTCAAATTTGATAATGTAATTATTATTAATTTCACTCCGTACTCTTTTTACGATCCCGGGATATCTAGATTCAGAATTTCTCAATCCCGGCATCCCGGGATCCCGGGATTGGTCATTAAGTGTAATTTCTTGTGTTAAATAGTACACTTTAAATTTTATTTGTGTCAATTAGTGCTTTAATTGTAATCTATGAATGGTTAAATATTTTTTTTTGGATATTAGAAAGTTTTCTTTGTTGATTTAAAATCAGGCAGTTATTTACAAAAAACTAAAAAAAAAATTACAAAAAAACATAATTTTATCAAATTTGGATTATTGAGATTTTGTACACTTCCATGCATTCTGTCACTAACGACCCAGGTTTCGCCTTTCGGCATCTTCAGGCATTCGAGCGCAAAAATGGACTCGAACTAACAGACAGTAAATAGTGTCTAGCGTTTATATATAAGATAAAAATACGACATAATAATATATTATAAGTCTAGTTAGTGCTAGGGTGGGTACAGACTAATTCTTTATATCCCTTACTCCCAAATGATTTTGGCATTCACATAATAATGAAAAAACTCTTTTTGCAAAAAAAGATGAAAGATGCGGCTTTTTTGAATAAATAATTTAAGATATCCTAGACTTATAATATATTATTATGTCGTATTTTTATCTTATATATAAACGCTAGACACTATTTACTGTCTGTTAGTTCGAGTCCATTCGTGCGCTCGAATGCCTGAAGATGCCGAAAGGCGAAACCCGGGTCGTTAGTGACAAAATCTCAATAATCCAAATTTGTTATTGAAATTCCATCAAGCACCCTCAGTCGATGCCTTAAATTACATAATTTTATGTTTATTACATAGTTTTATCAAATCGTATCCAAAAAAAAGGACATGTCCTTCATTTCCGAAGCGGTCTTTATTTGTCCGAAGCGGTCTTAATAATAACGGCTGTTACGAAATATAAGAAGGAGGAAGACTACAATAAATTTGTATTAATTAAACAACTATTATAAAAAAAACTAGACGAACAAACCGAGTTACACGTTGTAGTTAATCAGGAAGATTTAATTTGATATATGAATTATTTTTTAGCATATACAGTGAATTCTGAGATTTCGAGATTGTCTGAATATCAATCCCGGGATTAAATAATCGACCGGGATCCCGGTATTAGAGGCCCTAATTGAGATGTAAAAATCACACTAAAAAGTTGTCATTCATTATTTTTACTAGCGGATTTTAAGAGCTGGAACGTCACGTAGTTTTGATTCGTTTGAACAGGAAATAAGACAATAAATATATTGTGAACGACGCATTGGCCATCCCTGCTCTAGGTCTGCATTTTTTTTGGTGGTATTTCTTGGAAGTTATGACTATTTTCAATTTTTTTCTTGCAATTAAAATGATGGATAATTTTCCAATACTAATGTGATGAAATAGTGCTTACGATATTTATGATTTTACTATTTGTGATACTGTAGGTTGCTATACCAACGACCAATAACAATGCAGCTTCAGCATATCGAAATTATACTCACAGAACACATTAAGTCAATTTTTGAATTTAACGCTATAGGTACTGGTAGAACGCGTAAAGTCATAAATATGATAATATAATGGATTTGAAAAAAAAAAATATCAAGTCATATTGTTATTTTTTTTAATCTAGCAAAAACCATGTTATAAATACAAGTCATCGATACCAAATCTTATGATTTGTATGCCAAAAAGATTGTAATTTGTAATTTATAACGTCTTTAACAAACACAAACAATCGTACTTAGAAGAGATAGAGTTTCGAGAGTTTCAAAAAAATCCTTGCAATGCGATTATCTCGGTACATGTTTTTTATGACTTAATGAATTCTGTCAGTATAACCTTGATATTATGTTCCTTTGTAAGATTGATTATTAATGACTCATTTTTTTCTAAATTTGATTTATTGAGATTTTGTACATTTCATTGTATTTTATCACTAACGACCTGGGTTTCGCCTCTCGGTATCTTCAAGTATACGACCACACGAGTGGACTCAAACTAAACCAAACGGACAGTTTATAACGATTATATACAAAATAAAATAGAAAAAATCTTATCGTTGTGACTAGTGACCACCTTACGACTAACAGAGAGGTGAGGCGGTTTTCTTTAAATGCAATTGCAAGAATTCCCAATTTCAAGTTAGGGTGACCATGGACTGATGTATTAATATGGGAAATTTATTACTTTAATTGTTAATTTATGTTTAGTTTTGATTGTTAATTCATGTTTTATTTTTTACTGACTCATCTCACATACAGGGTACAATACAGTAGAGTTTGGGAGATTCAGTTTGAAAATTGACTTCCAAAATTTCATGATAGAATAATGTTTTGACGCAACATTCTAACCCCAAATTAAAATTTTATCATTTATTATTTCGAACGTAGTAAAAATAAGTTTAATATTGTCACCAAGCTCTGTATTTGGAATAGGTTTAGTTAAACATACAGTTAGAAGTTATCTCAGGCTATCAATGATAGTCTTAAGCAAATAAACTGCGTATGGAGAGTAAGTATCTTTCAAATTCCACAACACTTCAAAAGTTCTCATAGAGCGATCTGATAACTTCATAAGGGTACAAACAGTGTTCATTATGTTCTGGGGGAATATCATGTAATAAGACGGTCCCAATTCACGGGCACATTTGCATTAGAAAGAGGGTCGAACGGTCCCCAAACCCCCCCTCTACGTCGGTGCGGTCGCCGTCAATTTCTCGGCATAACCAACCGACTTCGCAGGTGCCTTATTATAAACTTAACCAACTTTGTAAACTATACAAGTGAACCACCATTAATAACTAACGCATACTTAAACTTCGCTTCAGGTGTGTAATTATGTTTTTATGTCAAACATTTAACTAAATTTACTTCTATAATATTTGTTCAAATTTAACCTTTTCTATGCCGTAGATTTACGATACAAATGTGCACGTCACGCCACACACAATCGCAAAAATAAAATTGCTGTAAATTTGTAAATGTAAAATAATTGTCTGTGGTGGATAATATTTATAAAATAGTTTTTGATATTAGCTCAGGGCTGTCGTAAAGAAGCAAATCATACACCTAGTTTTTCTTAAGAAGTGTCATTAGTGTCCTGAACTGAAATCGGCTCCATACAGTTTATTTCGCAGTGTGTGAGGTCTCGTCGCGACGAAGTGACGTGAGATGTGACTTTTGTTTTTGTTATTTTAAACTGCATTATTTTAAATTACAGAGCTTGTGTCAATATTATAACTTAAAGTTTTATTCAGTTGCTAAGTAAATGTAAATGTAGAATCAATTTTATGTGTTAGGATTTATATATTTGTGTAATGATAAACCACTGCATCTTGAATGGAAAATAAATAAGTTTGGAACCGGATCTGAAATGGTGTTTGTCTGAGATCAGCCCTTCCAGGACTCTGGATAACCAGCCGCTCGCCTCTCTTCGATACGGGGGCTTCTCAAAGCAAATTATATATACTTGGAAAAAGTTAACAAAACTGTAATATCAAAATACGTAATAGTTAGATAATACTAAGGTACTCACTGATTATATAATATAAACAAAACAACGCCCAACGCTGTTGCTTTTTTAATTAGTTGAAACGTTTATTGATAAAGAATAGCTATAACCAAATTAAATGTTATTGATTGAATTGACTTTTTCTTGGTAGAACTTCATTATAATAAGATAAAATATCAAAAAAGTGTTTAGTTATACAAAATATTCTTAGTTTGTTGACTGCTATTTTAGCTACTAATACTTTGGTATTTTATCATATTAAATTAAAATTTCATTGGAAGATTAAGACGTATGCCAGTATGTTAAATAAATTAGTTAATTGAACACAATATATGATCATATTTAGATAGAATATACGCACTTAAAACGAGGGTTAGCGGTCATCTTCAATGACACTTGTTTGAAATAATATTATTTTTTATATACTGCGTAGATTAAGATTGTAAACCCTGATCGGAAATAGTGAATACTTTTAATATTAATTTTTTAATGATTTATACATTTGCTTTCAATTCTTATATATTTTTAAAAACGTTATGTAGGGAGGGCACTATCTAGCTACTTTTTCTTTCTTAACACCATCATCGTATCCTTATCCTCTTCAAAAAGGAAACGTTAAAGTGAGTTAATAGCAATTAGTTCTAGAAAAATAGCTTTTGTTGAGATGCCTCATTAGAAATTTGTATGCTAACATTGAAAGCGGATATAAATTTAAGAGCAGGGGATTTAAATGTGTTAATCATACGATTAAAAAAATATTGAAAAAGCTTGAGATAACAGAATCACCGACCACTTTTATCACAGTCAATTAAAACCACTTCATCACCATCATGACCACACAGGACTTATAGATATCAACACTACTAAGAAAAAAAGGCTGGGAATCCTGTCCATAAAAGAATATACCATAGAAAAGATGAACAGCAGTGCATTCAATGCTATTAAACATTTTACTATTAAAGAGCGGATGATTTCATAATTAACATTTTTACTCCCAATTTTTTATCATTCACATAATAAAGAAAAATTTTATTGCAAAAAGAAGAAAGATGCGGCTTTTTTGAATAAATAATTTAAGATATCCTAGACTTATAACATATTATTATGTCGTATTTTTATCTTATATATAAACGCTAGACACTATTTACTGTCTGTTAGTTCAAGTTGATTCGTGTAGTCGAATGCCTGAAGGTGCTGAAAGGCGAAACCCTGGTTGTTAGTGATGAAATATATGGAAATGTACAAAATCTTAACAATTTAAATTTGATATTGAAATTCCATCAAGCATGTCGATGCTTGATGTCTCAGTCGATGTCATAAAGTTTTACGACCTGTGTATTTTTAATGATGTGCTTAGTAACAAAAAGTAAAACAATTTCAAATTTTTAAACAACCAAATAAAAGAAAAAGCAAAATTTGATCCGAAAAGTGCCGGGCCGAAATTTTTTCCTTGAGCATTGGTCGAGTTGGAAAATAATTTAGCCCTGCGGCATTAAAAGGGTTAAGACGAAAGTTGACATTCTAAATATAATTTTTAAATTGGTAAGTGATTAGATGAAAAAAACTAAGTTTTGCACAATGAATGCCTTGTATCTTATCGAAAATTTGTTGTGCGCTTTGTATCTAATTTTTAGTGTTTAATTGAAAAATATTTTCTTCACACTTTTTGAAAATGAATATTGTGGAGTGACACACCGCGCTCCTCGAAAGCTTTTTTGTCGCAATTCCTTTACTAGCAGAATTTCATCTCATTGTAAATATTATTTTGTAATACATCTGAATGATTATATTTTCTCTATGGCGTAAAAGATATTGCTGCGCCTGAAAGATTGATTCCATTAAACTTCAAAGCATAATACGTCATCCGGGTATAAAGAAAAATGTCAGCATTACTGTATCATCCCTTATTTATCTCACCCTCCATAAAATCTGTGGCAAAGGACGCCTTTTAGCGTGAAACCTCGTTAATCCCGTGGCATTAAAACCTTAGCTGCCACTTCAAGCAAGGGTTGTTTATGATATTTCGCTATAACGTGAAATAGAGAAGGTTGACACAAAAAGGAGCAAAGACATATTTGTTTGAATTGCGTCAATTTCAAAGAGATAAGTGTTACATTAGTCTCTGATTTGAAAATAATCTTTAAGTTAAGATAAAAACCAACACTGATTTGTTATTACTGTATTTTATTTTGTCTTTCAAGATAGGCTTCAAAAATATTCATAATTTATACTTTTTTTTATCGCCCTAGGGTACTAAACGTTGTATCTACCACCATCCGCTACGGCATCACACTCTTAGTAGCAAGGTTATGCATGTTTCAAATGTTTTCCAGGAGAAGAAACTCCTCAAGAGTACAGGAAAGTCTAATTTTAAATAATAATGTTAAAAAGGGGGGTTAACTATTATATGAATTGCTTTTCAATCGCTTTCCATAGAACGCCGCGAACTCTTTAAATGCCTTGTAATTTGTCAGAGATGCAACCAAGTTGGCATGACCGATGAGGCCGACAGATCTGACTTTTTTCTCATTCATTGTCCATGTCTGGACAAGCGGACATTCCAAAAGAATGTGATCAGAATTGACGTAGTGGACTATCTACCAACCGGCCAAGCTGGAAGAGTTTGGCAGCAAAGTTAATACTTATTTATCATGAGAGATGTTTTTAATTGTGTCATTATCAACTAAGTTTCTTTAATTCCACGTATAGTTGCGTTGCATCCATTTCCACCCACTGCTGTTTCAAAAATAGCTTGTTGGGCACAATACACAAGAGAATAGTTTTCAGCGCTTCGAATCGTTGCCAGAAATCTGTCAAAATACCCAAAGTTTGGTTGCTATGAGCTTAACTCTTCCGTATCCATGATGTAACAATGAGTTGCTTCAGCCTTTAAATCTTTAAATTATCTGTGAAATAGGTCATATAAAAATTTGAAAATTTCTCTGTTTGTAAATAAAATAGTTTTACATATAATTAAAAATTAAGTTGAATTAAAAATCATAATTTGAAAACAGCATCAATTTTGCCATCGGAAAAAACAAAATTATAGTAGAGTAACAATCTGACATGCATGACGTACCGTATGCAACCGTTTTGTTTTAAACGGCACCGAGACTCGTCTCGATCCTGTTCTTCTATGAAGTATTTGGATTCCTGCGTCTTTCGATAATTTCGCATAGTTCAATGTATTTGTATTTCACGTTTGACACACAAAATATGACATAAAATAATTACTTAATACTACATAAAACCATATTTCACTTTGTGAAATTGTCATTTCTTTTTATAAATGCGTTTATATGACAAAACCCACATGGTAACGAAATGTGACTTAAATAAATTATTATAATTTAAAAAATAAAAACATAGCTATGAAATGAAACTGAAGAATATTGAGATTATAAATAATAATGCGAATTAGTTGATAAATTAATTTACCCGTTTGAATAACTGTGCCATTTTTATACCTCATTGTTTCAGCAAACCAACGAAACTAGAAAAGACAAATGTATAGTGAAATATAATTCTTTATTTCAAAAACAATTCCCCAGCAAGCGGAAAATTCACAACGTTCACCAAACGGTCCTTGCAAATCCTCGCGTTTTCCAGTGCACACCGGAAAACTCCGCAAATGCAGTAACGAAAATGAAAATTCAAAGGAAATCCCAAAGTGTTTGATGTTTAGTGTCGCAAGTCGAGAGACATTGTATTCATGCGGAATAGAATGCTAAGTCGATATTCATGATCACTCAGAGAGCTTTTGCAAGAGTGCTTTTATAGTACACTCACCGGGCAGCTGTGGATGCAAAAAGCTGCATTTAATCTGTATCGAAAAGTTTTGGTTTGGCTTTTTAAAGTTGCTTTGTATATTTAATCAAAAAGTTGAACTCGACGCAAACTTCATGAAATTCAAAATATCAGTTGCATTAAAATTGACTGCTTTAAGTTCAGTACAAGGTATCTCTGCAGTATATTTAACTTTGAATGTATGAAAACAAATGCGGTTATGATAAATTTTGCATTATTGTTTTTGAAAATAAATATAGTGCATGTACTTTGCATTATATTTATAAGATTTTATGCTTACCAAATTCAAAGTATGTTGTGTCACACAGTAAATAAGTTATAAAAAATCATAGACTTCTTGCACACCTATGTGGTAAAGGAAAGTCTAGATCAGTGGTCAGCAACCGTTTAAAGACTTCAATTAATAAGAAAATTAGTGGGTAAAATTTTAAAACGATTTTTTTCTATCATGTCCACTCCTATCATGAAGAATATGACTTTCTAATGAAACTAACTCCACAGTGTTGCGAAAAGAGAACTGCTTGTAACTTATAATATTTTCTATGGACTCAGCGGTAACTTTATGGAAAGATTTTTACTATAAAATTAATTTGATAACTTAGTTATTCCACTTGGCTTTTTTCTACGGAATAACGTAGAAATACTCCATCGAGTAAATAAAAAAGGAATTAAAATGAATAGCTTAGAGTTTTTAGAAATTAATAAAACCATTAACAGTTATGGAGGATTTGTAAATAACATTTTAAACAGAACAGGCGGCTCACTATTATTAAACGAATTTCCCTGGAGTTTTTCACCTCCAAGTACCAGTAATTGATTTGTAAATGGTCTTTATATAATAAATATTCAGTATTTATGTCTTACCTCCGGCCCCACCCTTTATTTTTAATATGAGAACCAAAGTAGCTCAAAATGTTGCAGTGGGTAATTCAATTACCCGCGGGTAATAGGTTGCCGACCACTGATCTAGATTCTATTGTCTTCGGTCTTGGTCGCCAAAAATAAGATCTCAACTTGCTAATTATTTTAATTATTTATACAGTAATTAACATAAAAATTAATATATCGTCATGTTAAATACGTAATATCTCTTCCCATTATGTTGCTTTGTTTTATAAAATATTTTTCAATCACTCCACGAAGTCTTGAACGAAATACTGCGATAAATTTTTTTTATTATTTATAATCAAATCTTTATCAAACAAAATATACCAGTTATTTACCGTATTTGAATTGGTATTACTGAACAAACAGTATTATTTTAAACACAAAAAGTTTCCTTCCTACGAAGTATAAAACTTTGAAACTTTAAAGAAGCAGCTTAAACATATTTACATTCTCAAAACTGTTACCAAGACGACCCAATGCTCAAGTTATGCGACGGTTCTATAAAAAAAAAACGGACCTGGTAAACTTTGCGAGCTTTTTGTGGTAATTCTACCTTCGGAAAACTTTATCAGGTAAACCGTATAATGCAGATATCAAAAACGTATCGAGAGTTATTGGGCAGATACACTATAAGTTAAATTTATTCAAATAAAGGAATATTGTCACAAAGTAAATTGGTAAAAAAAATCTCTTCACCTTTATTAAGACTAATGAATACAAGAAAATTATATGACGTGGTGAGGCTTATTTAAGGCCACATGTGTACGTAAATGTTTTTTTTTGTTTTTGGCTTCAATATTTAGAGAAAAATTAAAATAAAACTCATATAAATATTATTTACTCACAATTTTACCTAGGCTGTAAATAGTATCGTATAGTATTAAAGTTGCATATAACGAAAATGTATTGAGTTGGATTCCAATTTCATAATGAGTGGATTCAGAATGCAATATTTTTTTGAGACAATCATAAAAATAACTTTAGGTTGATGTAGCATAGTGAACTTTAAAATATTAACTTCATAAGAGTTATAGTCTTTTTCCGAAAATAAGACATTGTCTTACATTCTTTTTTGGTCCAAAACACGTGCTATGGCTAATTATCTTTTATATATTTTTTCTTAGCATTTATTTGTATATATAAATTTTCCATTTATCACTTTAATTTTGGTAAAAGTGGGCACATTTTAGGTACATTTAGGTAAATCCTACACTCTAGATTCCAAGAATTAATTTCGGCACCTGCGAGTGCGTTGCTTGCAGACGTAAACAAGGTATTTCTCGGAATTTTTTGTTCCAAACTGTGCAATTCTCAGAAATATTAGGCCAGCTAGAGGTACTAAACTCATTAGCATGTTTTAACGAATTATATTTTGCATATTATTTTAACTAGGGCTTATTTTTGGGGGATGGATTATATTCCAAAAAATCCTGAAAATCACGCTACGGCTTATTTTCGGAAAATATGGTATGAGACGCTTGATAAATAAAATATATTAAAATCCAAAGTTTGAATAGTAACTAATAAAACATTCAACTATGTAAATCAAAGAAGATCTCTCTCAAACGTTATGAAACCGATATTTTCTTAAAAAGCTAAGGAATGGATCTTGTGATGGAGTCTCCACAAATTATTTTCGTGTAGTATTAAAAATGTAGTATAACCTTTAAGATTCACAAAATACAAAGAAAAGAAGCCAAAGAATTGTTAGCATCATCGTCTGGTAAAACTGTGAACACTTTCTGTCAATAAACAATTTAATTCAAGTATTGTAATTATACGAATGCTCCGATTCAAATAGAAGCTTTTACGAAGATATTCTGCTGTATTATACATATGTCTTAAGCTAAGCTATCGATTTAACTATGTAAATATGAATTCGTTTTTAATAGCACGTGTAATTATCATTATTTAAAAACTCTACAAATTCTTTATAATATAGAGTGCTTGTTCCTAAAGTCAGCCGTCGCCAGTAGTCGGTCTTTTGAGCTTAAGCCTTAAATAATAGCGGATGTATTTAGACATTTTTTTTAACTCGTGTAGGTAGTCTTGCCACTTACCAATATATATCTGCACTATACTGACCTATATGAGACAAATTAAAAAAAGCACTTTTTTACTTCACAAGTTTCGAAAACAAATTCATGTTGTATGGGGGTTGCTAACAAAATATACTTTATATTGTCATGATTTGCATCATTATGTTTTTTATTGTTCTGTCTACCATCAGTAGATTATTTTGCGATACTCATGAAGATTCTTAGTGATGACTGGACACTAGGAAACGAAAGGCTGACCATTTCATTTTGGGGGCCGACCACTGGGACAATTGGCATTTTTTGTAAACTTCTATTATTTTATTCTTAGTATAATATTCACAATTTTATTTTTAGTTAATTGCATTGTTTAATCACTGTTTAATGGAATAACAGCGAAAAAAATACGTATTTATCATTCATTGACTTAAAATCCAGTTTGAAAGTACACCTGTCGCTTAACTGGCTGAGCACTGGCGAAACGACCCTACTACTATATATTTATGTGTTAAAAACATCAGTCGATATAATCAATGCTTCAAATAGACATTTTTTTGAACATTTATTATTCTGTCATAATGACAAGTATAAATAAAAACCAAAAGAATATCATAGAAGTATAAAAATAAGCTGAGTTTCTGGAAAAGACATTTGACAGACCCAGACTACGGTTTTCCTATCGAAGCAGTGAGCTTACAGAAGCTCAAAGCACTAGAAACTTTTGCAAGGCATTCAAATCGGAGGCAGTGATAACGACCAAACTTATTGTCGTAGAAAACTGTTTTCTTTGTGAATGCATTCCAAGAAAAATACCTCACGTTTTCACATATTTCAACTTACAATTTTATGTCATTTTTAAAAGTCTATAGTGTATCTCAAACAAAACCAGATGAGATAAATTTAAATCAAAAGTTTTTGCTGTACATAGCACAAACAAAATATAGTTATACAAATTATTATCATGACTAAATTAATTTATTATAGTTAAGCACAGAAGCAAAGACTGTATTAAAAGTAATATTGACTAGAAAACACAATTTTTTTTATTTCAGTATTACAGGTTAAAATCATGAATGGTATTTAGTAGTGTCGATTGCAATATTTTATTGTGTTTAAATTCTCAACTAAATTTTAAATTCAAAAAACATCTCATCAATTCGAAATTAACTATTTTTTTGATAAATTTAAGTTATCTTAATTAATTTAAGTTATCGTTATATTAATTTAAGTTAGTTAACGTTTTTTGTAAAAATGCATGGTATCGATAATTTAACTTGGTATACAAGAGGCTCCCAACCAGTAGGAATTCCTCCTAGGGATGAATTTTGAAGTTTCATGAGAGGGATTGCTGCCATTGGTTAAAGATTTTCAATATTACATAAATGCATATTTGGAAAGCACTTTCCGAGCTAGAGAAAAATTGTGTTATTATGTTGGGAAGGGAGGAGTTATAGTCTGAACAGTGATGAAAGTGGAATAGCGCAAAAAAGGTTAGGAGTTCCCTTACTAGACGTTTGAAAACATCTCATTCGTAATAGGATGAAATAACGAAGTATTTAGTTAATTTTTATCAGGTAGTTGATAGCTATTTCGGCTTAAAGCCAACGTCAGATAGTTCTGACTGATAAAAAAATTGTGTAAACTAAATACTTTGTTATTTTATCCTTCGATAATGGAGTTCTATCAAGTAAATGCCAATTCAATCAACATCTCATTCATCTTAGGTTTTAGTTACAATACAATTTCTCTTATCGTATGCTGTAAATGGCAAGTAAATATGACATATTTGGATTAATGAAATTTTGTACACTTCCATGTATTTTGTCACTAACGACCCGGGTTTCACCTTTTCAGGCATTCGAGCACACAAATGGACTCGAACTGACAGACAGTAAACAGTGTCTAAACGTTTATATAGAAGATACAAATACGACAAATATTATTTACGAGGTAAAATATTATACGTCTGAGAGCCACACTGATACCTGAGTTAACATTTCGAGAATCGCCTTAATCCTTATTTTGTAAAAAATACATTAACAGAGTGGCGAATTGCCGCTTTCCAACTACTTTTAGAATTACCAGTGATTTTACAATTATAATAGCATTGTGGGTTTCGACGGGATGCGATTCGACGAAAGAGTAAATATATACAATCATTCCACATTTAGTGACACCTGTTAGGTGTTTCAACGTATAGGATACAATAACGGAGAATTAGGAAGGTTCAGCTGCTCATTCAGAATTGGCAAGGAATTTAACTGGGCTCTATTGATTTCCAAAATTTCTTGATAAAATAATTTATGATCTCCTATGTTTTGATGCAGTTTAACCCCATCATCCGCATTAAACGTATGGTTCTCCATTAGCAAGTGATTTGCGAATGTCGAAGTTTCTTTTTTTAATAATTTTTAGGAACCCGGGTCGTTAGTGACAAAATACATGGAAGTGTACAAAATCTCAAGAATCCAAATTTGATATTGAAATTCCATCTAGCACCCTCAACGATGTGTTAAAAAAAATATGACATATTTGTAAAAAAGGTATTACCGTCAGAGTAATTTCAACAATTTTTTATCTTTAAGCGTAAGCCTGGTATCCTTCCTTTGCATGGAGAACATGAGTAGACAAGTCATTTTAGAAAACATGTATTTAATAAAAAAAAATTATGACTAAGCTAGTAGATTGTTTTCTATTTTACACACAATGATAATTGGATTATATATGAAAAATCTACTAATTTACTAAGTTGAGACATTCAAGGTTAGGCAAAAGACCACCGATACATTATGCTATGCTGGATATCAAAAAATTTGAAAAGTATGACGAGAATAATTTGCTAAAATAAACATACCGATGTGGTGGATTGTATAATGTTTTCGAATGAGAACTGTTGCCTCCAGAATATCTTGTTGGATGTGACGAATGTTTGTTTAACATACTCGTTATGATTTCATCGTCGGGTACCTTGGTCACGGGTTTGAATACCAGTACGAACGGTTTCATAAATTGAGTTTTTGATGGATCTGACTTGGACACGTGTTGCGGATGCCCCAGGAGAGCCTGAACCCTGCCTCTTCTACCAACCAGATGGATTCCGTGACCCTGGACGGCCGCTGATGACAATCCATAGGATGTATTCGGCGGAGCTACGGAACGCTGGCATGACCTGAGAGGAAGCGAGGACACCGGTGGAGGACAGAGAAGCTTGGAGAATCCGCGTGATGCTATATATGCTCCATTTAATCCGAATAAGGAGCGGATATGGTTTTATAGATTTAGGTTTGAAGGTATGGAATGGTATAATAAATTTAGTAATCACAGAACAACTGATCTTGATTATTGCATACAATTTTGAAATTATTAAAAAAATCGTCCGGGTCCGTAGTGCAGTGGTCAATGTTATTGGATTCAGATTTGTAGATTTCTGTTCGTAGGCAGGGAATTTTGTGATGTCTAAAATTTCTTCCCACCCATTCAATCTTCGAAAAAGAGTAAAAAGCACTTTGCGTAGAAATTTTTTGGAGATGCCTCCTTTGGAAACCATACGTCTCAAAGTAGGAGTGAACACGGTTTAAAAAACATATTACTTAGAATAAGTATTTAAAAAAAAACATTATTATACATATTGTGTTTCTTAATTTTTTCTCTAATAAAAAGATATATAAACGAGCGGTCGGAAAAGTGTCAGCACTCTGTAATATGCGGTTTATTATTTCCGTCTGGTTTTAGGTCAAACAAGATAAAAGGAAACGAAATAAAGTTATAATGGAAAAAAAAACTTTATTGCTGACTCATTCGTAAAACAAAAACAACAAACTGCAATTATAATGTCGGGAATAATGTATTTTTATTTTCAGATTTTTTTAAACAAGCAACGGCACGTGAAATTGAAATGACTATTTACTCGTTTAAATACTTGTATTTTTTTATCTTTTGAAAAAAGTTGGACGAATAATTTAGTGGAGATCCATGCCGTAATAAAATTATAAATATATTTTTTTATTTTAACATATAACCCATATTCTCTAATGCTCAATAATTTTCTAAACCAATAATCTACATTCCAGCCAATGAGAGTGCAGCATTGTACTGTCATGGCCACCAGTGTTTGTTTACATATCAAATGAGGAAAGCCAAAAACACGTAACCCACAAACAAAAACATTGTGTATAGCTCACACAGAATGTGTATTATATTATATACATTGTGATTATCGAAAAATAGTATATTTTAAAAAAACGGAAGGATACGTTTTTCTGCCTTACACGTTAGTTTGGGTTGTTTACATTTATGTATTTCATCGACTTTATAATGGCAAAAGGGCGTAACCCACACAGTTAACGTATTGTGTATAGCCTAAACAAACATGTATTAAATTGTATACATTGTGATTATCGAAAAAAAAATATTTTGAAAAGACCGAAGGATAAGTCCTTTTGTCTATCCATACTCGATATATTATATTTGTTTGTCGGCGTCCGTGGCGCAGTTGGTTTCGTCGCTGGCTACGGTTACGGATGTCTCGGCTTCAATTCCCGGTGCGGATTGTTTTCATAGATTGATCTTTCAATCGATTTATGGATTTCTGTTCGTAGTCTGAGTCCTCCCTCCCACCAATCCCATCCTCACGGGGCGTAACGAGAGCGATTAGCTAACCACTAGTCCTATCATAGCCCTATCCTTCTATCCCTACTCTCTTCGAAAAAGAAAAGAGAAGTTGAGCAACTGAGTGACAAGCAGTTCTCGTAGAAAAACATCTGTCAAGATACCCCCATTAGGAGACCATATGCTCCACATTGGGAGCAGACAGGGAAAAAAAATACATATATATATATATACTGTATTTGCACGTTTTGTATGATTAATATATAATAATTTTGATGTGGGTTACGTCCTTTTGCATTTCCACAGTCGATATCATGGTGTAAGCGTCTGTCCCATAGTTTTATTTTTAACAGTAGCATAAAAACGGTTTTCTTGATTTGCCAAAAACAATCATTGACGGAGATTCTGAGCGATGATACTAAAGCCCACATATTTCGAGTGAAATGAAGAACATAGTTGTATGATAAAATGTTTTATTTAACTCTTAATCAGGTCGTCGTAATATTATTCCCACGTACAAATTATCAAAATGTAAAACAATTATTAATTGTCAACGTGGCGCATGTATTCCTATTGCTACGCCATAAGGTTTGATTCATAGACAATACATTCGTTGATGAATTGTCATAGATTGTAGGGAATACTTGAACATTTCATGTTAAAAAATGACCGAATTGTATGTGGGAAGGATATTACTACGGCTTGATTAACCTTCCCGCTTTCATGCTAAATAAATCCTTTCGGATCACATGCAGTCAACATTTCGTTACAGTGTGGGTCATACAAACGGATTTATAAAGCGAAATATGGTTTTATGTAGTATTGAGTAATTATTTAACGTCATATTTTGTGTGTAAAACCTGAAATACATATCAAAAAAAATGACATATTTACGAGACGAAATAGAAAGACATTTTAGACTTGCAACTGGAAAAATAGATACATCTATTGATAGAGCCCATACGTACATTGAAAAATTGCCAATCATTAAATGATATATCACCAAAAAACCATTAATTTATAAATTGTTTTTCATGCATATTCACCACTGTTCGCGTAAAACTCACATGTTTGTATACATTACAAGAATTCCTGCGGTGTCGGTTTTATTTGATTTCTCACGATATTATTTTCAAGGACAGTGACCTTTTTGCTTTTAGACAACTCAATTAATCATATTCCATTCAAAACTGAAGAATGGGCATGTCGAAATAAAACAGTCATATTCGTTCGAATATTACAAGCAAAACAAGCTATGTAAATTTACTAAACCTGGACTCAATATATAAGAGTTCTTTTTCTGCGGTCTCTATGATTTTTGTAATATTTTTTTATTTATACAAATAAAAATTACCACTGCATGTAGCATGCATTCTTTTTAAGTCTTTATTTGCTCCCTAAGTGGAACTGCTATGACCCGAATGACCGTCACCCGGCTTATCAAGATTCCCTGGCACCAGCCAATTGCTTTACCTCCCATCAGTTTATCCAAAAACGTCTAATATATAGTACCTGTCGGTCATCCAGGGCGCCAGAATCAATTCATGTATATGTCCAACAATACTATATAATATCAAATGAAAAATCGTTATTCACAAAAAGATTCATTGAATCTAGGCATACATATATATTTTGAGTTTTCCTTATTTTTTGTATTTGCAGAGTAAAAGCTTTCGAAAAAATGTGTCGAATTAATAAATTGGCCATCACTTGCAAGGGCAAAGTGCTTTGAAATGTTTGCCTTATAACATCAAATGACGGTTGATTACTGCGAAGAAATGTCTGAAAAAAGAACGGAGAATGCTGGCAATTCGCGAGTGTTTTTTTATTATACAATATAGAAAATAGAAACGATCTAAATGCACGAATAAGAATGTTTCGTAAATATTTTCAATAGTAACGAAGCTTGAAAATCCGACTTCTGTAAGAAATAAAATAAAGATTTTCTTTTGTAAAAATTAACGCGGCAATACAATTAAAATTCAAAACACTTATTTTTTGCCTCTTCGAGAATCATCTACCGTCAGGTTTTTATTATAATGTTAATATACTAAAAAAACGATGAAGTTGAAGATACTTTCCACAGAAGAAAAACATGTGTCACACCTTAAAATACAACTGATGGAAAAGCAAATGGATCAATTTTTAATTTTGTATTGACAATCAAGTTCTACAAAATTATCGCCAAAGGCGTCGAAAATAAAAAAGACAAACGTTTCTACTCACTTGCATTACTTAGTTGGCTTACGATTTCGATATATTATTATTTTTTCCATGTCCGCTTCAAATGTGGAGCATATGGTCTCGTAATGAAGGTATCTTAACAGAATTTTTCTACGAGAACTGCTTGTTACTCAGTTGCTCAACCTCTCTTTTTTCGAACAGAGTAGGGATAGAATGATAGAGCTATGACAGGACTAGTGGTTAGCTAATTACTCTCGCTACGCCCCGTGAGGATGGGATGAGTGGGAGGGAGGACTCAGACTACGAACAGAAATCCATAATCGATTGAAAGATCAAACTATGGAAACCGTCCTCACCGGGAATTGAACCCGAGACATCCGTAACCATAGCCAGCGACGCTACCAACTGCGCCACGGACGCCGACTGGAATATATTATTTTGCATTAGCTAATTTGTTTAAGTCAGACTTCTTTCTCAAAGATGTTTGCTTTAAAACCTTATTTTAGACTAAAGCTTTATTAATCACTTTTAGTGTGTTAACTATCAATTCTTGGTAAAAAGGCATCATATTTATAAAAAAAAAGAATTTGTTTTTCTTTAACTGCTTCCTCATTTCTCTAATGGACAGGGCAGTTTTGCTCAACTGTAGTACTAAAGAAATTATGCTTTATTTTTATAAAAAGATACATCCTTCTTGTAAAGTTTGACATATTGTTCAAATAATCTTGAGAAATTCTGCTTTCTTGCTGAAAATTAAATAATTAAAAAAATAATTTGAAAACTGTAGGTAACCAAGTAATTATTTGGCGATTAGCATTTTTTGATAAAATCATCCCTTGTTTTAAACTACTTTTGACATTGACCGTAATTAAGAAAGATTCTTTTTATATCGCGTTGTCTTAAAAAAACATTTAATTAAATTACGAAGTCTTTAATAAAAAAAAGTAAAAGCCCATCTCGGTGAGTAGCTTGGAATAATTAGGAGGGTTAAAATTACCAAATTTTATTTTCGAAAGGTATGAAATTTTACGAAAAAACTTCGAATAATATTTACCTACGGCGGACATTTTTCAGCATTCCTGAAAATATCTAAGATCCGAAAGCAATAAACAGGTCAGGAGCGGCTCAAGTTCTTAAAATAAAGCTAAGATTTTACCAGTTGGCAAAAGATAAAAATATTATCAGTTATCAAGATATTACACAGTTTCCGTAAAGTGAGCCTTAATAAAATAATTATATCATAATAGGAAGGTATTTTATATATAAAGTAACTATGCTTGCATCAGGTCCGTGGTGAATTGGTCTACTTCCATTACAGACGGTTACAGTTTCATAAATTGATTTTTAAATCGATTTATGGATTTCTGTTAAAATGCTTGAATTTTTATGGTGTTTAAATTTCCTCTCACCCATTCGACACTAAGAATGGGGCGTAACGAGAACGGTTAGCTAACTATTACCCCTGCCATAACCATATTCTATCCTTACTCTCTTCTAAGCAACTAAAAAACAAACAGTTCTCATAGGAAAACTTCTACTAAAATACCTGCACATTGGAAGTAGACATGATTAAAAAAAATAATTACATGTTGCCTGAAAACTTTCTAATGGTCATCTTCTATGTTACAGCATGTATGTCAACTTAATATGCTTGCATCTAGGTTCGAGTATCTATCTTCAGCTCTTCACATTTTTTCCTCTTCTTCCTGAGTTGAAGAAGACTATAACATGAAATCCTAGAATACGGACGAAGCAAGTCAAGTTATATTCTTTAAATATGTTTTTATTGTTTTTGTATATTCATCATTACATTTGTCAATGAAAATTTTTCAAATGTCCTTTGTTAATTGTTGTTATATTTTAAGACATTAAATATACTAACCTAATATTTTACTACAACAAATTTATTAATATTATATAACATGGTGGGTAAACAAAATGAGTAAAAAATTATCTTACGGTGTTGTATAGTGACTTTTTATTACAAAAATATCTACCGAACACATTTCATATTTATTTACTAACAATTCAACCTGTTTGGCTCAGCTAGACATCACTTTCAACAAATATAAATTCTCACTTACTTTTCAAATAAAAACTATGAAATGTGTTGAAAAAATCCCTTCTCTCTATCTCTAAATAGATATTTAATAAAGAAAAAAAATGTAAAACTCAATTTATTAACAATTTTTATTGCTTATTTAAAACATATTGAGGCCTTCTTATGAATCAGAGGAAATCAATAAATAGCTCAAAAGTATTTTAGAAAGTCTTCTTCAGAAACGTTTTCAGTTTCTTTCGGTATAAAATATAGTTACGTAGGTTTTTTGAGCGAAACCTCTTACGCTGCCCTTTATATAAATTGAAATTTCAGTTGTCTATTTTTCAATTTAATTTTAAGATAGATAATACTTAGACAGAAAACCGAATATAAATCACGATAGACAAATTACTTTGTAAATCCTGTATGATTAGAATAGATGGGAAAATTACAAATCTATTAAGGTTATTTTGACAGTGAAGAAAGGCTCTGTTTTTAAGATTTCTGTAAAAATCTGATCAATTTTTATTTCTCATATAATTTTATTTGATTGTCGTATCAGATATATAACGTATTATAGCTTTAGTTATAGACGATCTCAAGGCAATGGGTTTAAATATTCAAAAACAATCAGTTTCATGCAATGATCTTTCAACAAAAAATTTTGATGATTGAGTAGCGATATAAGACGCTGCAGATTTCCGAAACGTAATACTCGAGAAAGAGTACAAAAAAGTATTCTAATTATGTATATTTTTCTATTCATTGCTTTGGTTTAAGAATATATTGGGTGATGAATCAAAAAATATTTTTTTTGGAAATGATAAAATCATTTATATCGCTCTACCACCCCAGTCAAAAAGTTAAGCTATCGGAAGGTCACAAAATACATGTCTGTTACCACTGGTCAAAACCTTTTTTTAAAATGGTAAAATATTTGAATTTCTCTCTCTAATTAACTGCTTATCCGTCGCATCGTTAATATCTCTTATCGTCTTGCCGCCGTCGAGTAAGGGTGGGGTTGAACCGCGGCACTCTTATCCAAACAGACGGCTGGCTTATTATTTTTTGTTAGCCAAGTGCTACGTTGTCGTTTTAATTTTATTTTTGTATAACGTGTAATAACATGCAACTGTAATTTTTTTTATTTCTTTGTACTGTTAACCAACCAACTGCATCTTAAAATAAACGAGAAATACTGAACTATTTTTTTTTCTTGATTGTCTTGGAAGGCGAGATCCTGACATCCTCAAGTGACCATGTCAGAAACATTTGTTTCAATATTTTTTTTCATGTTTTATTCATTACAATAGCTTACTTGCATAAATAATGATTTTTATGTTATAACTATAACGAGCAATAGGGTTGGTACTGTTTTTACTAAGCGTTTTAATTTGCTCTGTAAATTAATTGCTTTCAATTAAACGTTCCATTTATTCTGAATTGGTAGTTTCCCGACCTTACTTTAAAGTGGGGCACCATCTGAATCAACAATTATTCGGGTCGTTCGTTACCCTTTTAGTATTAATTCAGAAAACTTTTCTTACGTCGCACATCCATATGTATGGACGTGTATATATATTGTTTCGCTGGTTGTCCGAGCCGGCCCTGATTAGGGAGTCCCCGCGGGCCGGACTAGTAATCAAAGGCGACCTAATTGGGGAAAGCTTCGACAAGCTGCCACTGCTGGTGGCGTGGCGCTCGAAGCACCTCGAGCGGGGTATTTTACCAATTTACAATTGTTGAGTACTGAATTGAAGGACACAATAAAAAACATTTTTGTTTGAAACGAAATCTTTATTTTTGGTTACGAAATTAATTTAAATGCATATTTGACTTTGTTATTTCATTTCTACTGCTTCATGAAACAAAAAGTTTTTGGCAAATTGTGTCAGATTCATTGATATATCAATTCTTAATGCGATGATAACCTGAGAGTTTATATACAAAACCTTTCGGAGAAAATACGTAGCTCAGAGTAAATAATAATTTTGAGACCTTCACTCCTTTCAAAAATGAATACTCCTGAAAATAAAATATCAATTATTATTATAGTTTATATATGTTGTTGTTTTCTCTATTTTCCTAGTTATAAATTGCAAATTAAAAATATGTTCCACCTTTCTTACATTAAAACATTTTAACACAATATAGGAAAATGTAAATTTACTTTTTGCAAACAATTTAAATAAAATAACTATTGTATTGTTGATACCTATGAAAAGGGATGATTTTTGTTTTTAAATAAAATTAAAATCGATAGCTTCTTTATTCTACTAGTTGTGTAATTGTTTTCGACACGTGTTTTGAGACTTAAATTTTTTCCCAAAACAAGTTTATCTTCACGACTGTTGGAATAAGGAAAAATATACATTTGTTAATCAATCAATAACTCTCGCGATGAGTAAAACCAGTTCTGATGTAAGTTTTATTTTTAAAATATAACGCTTTTACACAAATAATTGACACCTAACATCTTAATAGTGATCAATATGTTATGCTATATTATAGTGTCAATATTGTTTAAGCTATTGTATACCATTGGTTTGCACAAAAAATCAATAAATTTGCACTTAATCGTAAATTGAGATGATCTAGGGAACTTTTGAGTTTTGATCAAGTCGAGGAGGTCACAATGTCAAATTTAAATTGAAAACATCCTTATTTGATAATGACCTAGCTGAGATTTGACTCCAGACCCATCTGACAGCATCAGAGAACTAGAAAGTTGAATGTAAAACGGCATATTAATATCCCAATGAACTACAAAATTAAACAGTAAATTAAAAAGACATCTGCAGAGTAACCGAAAGGTAATATTAACAAATAATTCTGACCACTAATTCTAATTCTGCTTACATCTGTGTGATAAAAGCCTTAGGCTGAATTTATAAGAACAACAGGAAACTAATAGATATAATTAAGGAAACAATCTCCTGAGCAAACAAAGATTAATCCATAACCCTTGCATAAACCACTATAAAAAACTCACGTAATTACGCACATTCAGTAAAATTTCAATGCTTTTCCTTTATGTACCGATTAATTATTAATATCGCGTAAGTTCCTTTTAAAAATACGAAATTAATATTTTAATTTGAAACAAACGTTATGGTGTCGGAATAAGTGAGATGACGTAATATTGTATATCTCTTCAAAATAGTTAATAGTCGTTCTTCTCGAAGAAGACACTAACTGAAAAATACTAAATTTGGATTATTGAGATTTTGTACACTTCCATGTATTTGTGTACAAAATCTCAATAATCCAAATTTGATATTGAAATTCCATCAAGCACCCTCAGTCGATGTCTTAAATTATGAAAAATAATAGTTTTAAGTAATTGGATTTTGAAGTGTGTCAAATGTTTGAAATGCTTTATCTTTTTCCTATTGTTTGTTTGTATAAATCTGTATTTAAATAAAAGTATAATTTATAAAAATAATTGTGTTTTTCCATAAGGTGGAGCTTGAAATAAGAAACATTTTGGTATAACTAAATCAATATGTATTTTTTTCGACTTAATGTTTTCTTCCAGAAAAACGATGATATAATATACCTTAGATAAAATAAGTTTAAGCATATTTCTGACGATGGCGTAATAGCCGAAATAAGAATCATCTAAATTAAAAAGTTTTGTAAAACTAAATACTTACTTTGACGTTTTATAGTAAAATAATTCTGGGATTGCTAAAAGATCTTCTGGTGAGAGCTCAGGTTTTTGGGCTCACCAGCCAAAAGATTTAAGTATTGCGTAAAAGGAAGCAGTTATGCTTTGTTTTATTATAATACGAAGCAGTAGATAAAATAAAATTGTCAGATGTTTCGGTCAGGGTAAAAAAGATTTTTGACATTATGCGAATGATATTTTCACACCTTTGTTATTAACATACATTGTTCCTGTAAAAGATGAAAAATATTTCTTTTGATTGATTTTTTCGCTATGAGTCGACTAACGTCAGTAAATTTGTCATTGTTTTTTGCGTAATTTAAGAAACGTTATTGAATTTGAATTTTTAACATTCTGTACACTTCCATGCATTTTGTCACTAACGACCCGGGTTTCGCCTTTCGGCATCTTCAGGCATTCGAGTATTTTGTAAACAATGCATTAACAGAGTGGCGAATTGCCGCTTTCCAACTAATATTAGAATTATCAGCGGTTTTACAATTATAATAGAATTGTGGGTTTCGAAGGGATGCAATTCGACGAAAGTATAAATATATACAATCAGTCCACATTTAGTGGCATGTGTTAGGTGATTTAACGTATAGGATACAGTAAGTTTTATATAAAACGTTATTGAGTTTAGTTTTATATTCAAATCTTAATATTACATTCAATATCGTAATATTTATATTTGTAAAAAAAATATTAACAAGAGAATCACGCCGTTAAAATAATATATAATAAATATGATCGATTGTGATAACGTAATGCTTTTACAATATATTAGCCAGTTAAAATTGCTGTGATGTAGGTCATTTTTTACTTTAGTTCAGAATTGATATCTACGTTCCAAGCTATTATAAGTAATAGACGGCTAAGTTAAAATGTCAAATTGCTATCAACAGATGGCACTACAAGTTTCAAAGGTAAACGAAGTAGTGGTTTCATTAGCAATATCAGTGGGTTAAGTCAGGTACATGTACAACTGTGTGTCGATTATTGTCTCCACTTGGTCATATTTTACGCATTTTTGTGGTATTGTTATCACTGTTTTATATATGTTCAAGCCGGTTCCTTTAACCTTTTAATTACGCCGCCGTGCTTGTCAGGCCGCATATTTTTTGTAAAAATAAAAGTTGTCCAAAAAAAAATTGATAACTTTGTTATTGCACAGGTTGTGGTCAGCAAAAAAAAATATTTTATATTGTCAATTTATACTTTATTTAATTTTCACCAAACTAGGATGTGTTTTTTCTTCAATTAACACTTAAAAAAAACAGTAGAAAGAAATAATGGTATTACTTTCATTAAAATGAGTAAAACAATACTTTTTTGTAAAAATACACAAATTCTCAGTTTCCATAACTCCAAATAGGCATTTTAATAATACTCTATACCCTAGCTAAAATATTTCAATACTCTGGAATTAATTTCAGCGATTCCACTAAAAGTCAGTGTATCTCAAAATGAGTAAAGTATTGACTTACACCGTTGTCCTTTTATAGGCTCATATAAATCTAAACAGTGAAGGCTAATTTTTCAAAAAACATCTTAAAACGAGGCTATTTCTTATGTCATAAAAAGTAATTTTAGGGAGTGGCTTTTGATCAACGATAAAAAATCTGATTAAAACAAATTAGGTTTTTCTGGGATGGTCGTTTTATGAGCACTAATTCTTATCCGTCACTTACTAAATCTGTATCGAGGCGCACACACAAGGGACGTATTACACGTAAGGTATTTTTAGATTCGTGCCATTCTCTCTTTGTTATAGTATTAAAGGCTTGAAAATATTATCCTTAGCATTAATCCTGCAAGAACCTTATTAAATCAATTCATATATTTACCAGGCTTAAATTTAAATAGTTTTATATTTTAAGAATAATATATAAGTATAACAAAAAATTCTTGGTTACCAAAAGTAATAAATCTTTCATTCGATGTATTTTTTTGACCATATTCAGTCCCATTGTGGAGCATATGGTTTTTTAATAAAACTATCTCAACAGACGTTTTTCTGGGGAAGCTGCTTATTACTCAGTTGTTCAATCTATATTTTTCGAAGAGAGTAGGGATAGAAAAATAGAGCCTGGACAGTACTAGTGGTTAGCTTATCGCTCTTGCTATGCCTTGTTTTTAGGATTGGATAGGTGAGAGGAAATTTCAGACATCACAAACATTCATGACTACGAAAAGAGATCCACAAATCGATTGAAAAATCAATTCATGAAACTTTCCGCACCGGGACTTGAACCCGACACCTCTGTAACCATAGCTAACTACGTTAACCACAGCACCACGGAGCTGACATTTTTGACCATGTATTCAATCCCAATGTAAAGCATATGGCTTCTTAATAGAGCTACCTCAACAGAAGTTTTTTCTATGGAAACTGCTTGTTACTCATGTGCTCAACGTTTGTTTTCAAGAGAGTAAGTATGGAAAGATAGGATTATGGGAAGACTAGAATTTCATTAAAAAAACAGTAGAAGATTAACCCTGCTCAAGATTTTGTTTCCGAAAATTATTTCGGAGCTATACTTTTTGAGTTGTTACACTTTAGAACTGAGGTATTGATATGATGATATATGTCAACGAATGCATCCTTTTTTATCAGTTGACAATGCTGTTGATGAGAAAAACTGGCCCTGATCTATATAAACATGTGGAAGTAGAAAAAACAAATTGTATTTATTTTTAATATATAATGCCTTTCCACCAAGACTTGACAGTTGACACCTTAAAAGTGAATGCGTTAATGTAATATCTACCTCAGGTTAATCAGCTTACTTAAAAAATAGAAACAGTCAACAAGACACAAATCAAATCGTTCGAAATTCCGCTTCAGTTAACTGTTTTGTATATTTTAGAGCTGGAAGTTTTCATTCTCGTAAATTTTCCTGCAAATTCATGTAATTTTACAATTGTATTTTGACCTACGGCTTTGAATGACTGCAATCACCAACAAGCCTTAAGTTATGCAAACATTTGAGAATTGTTCACAAATTATTATGCAATTTACATGCCACTCAATTCGCTCCCAACCCCAAGAGATGTATATTAAATTAGCTAACAAATGTGACAGCTATTCTAACTTAGCAAATTTGAAACTGACGTTTGCTCCATAATAATCTTGTTATCTGCTGCTTTTGGCAAACAAATCTTATTCAAAACTTAAATTAACAGTCCAAATTGATATTGCAAAGTTTGAATGCCAGATGTCATGTTCGAATAATTGTAATGTCAAAAAAATTGTGGATCATATATGGAAAAACAGTGAACAAAAAAATAATTATTAAAATAGGTCACGTAAGTTTTTGTTTTAAGCAAGTCTGTTGCTCTTAGCGAATGAAGATTTTTAACTGTAGCCACTTTCGCTTACTGCAATTTTATTTAGCTGTAATTTATTATTGTTCGCGTAAACGAATAATTTTTAAGCCATGTCCGCTCCCAATGTAGAGAATATGGCCTCCTTATATAGGTATACTCTACGGATGTTTTTCCAAGAGAAGTGTCGCTATACCTCTCTTTTTATGGAAGAACGTATGTAAAAAAGGATAGGACTAGTGGTAAACTAATTGCTCTCACTCTTGCTTTATTTTTAGGATCGGATGCCGTCGAACAGAAATCCATACATCTTTAGGGATATGTTTCCTATAGTTTATTGCTGGACATGGTTTAAACATATTTTTTTAAATAAAACAATTCATTTGTACTACTTCCACATGTTTATAATGATCAGGACCAGTTTTGTTTATCATGAGCATTATCAGCTGATAATGCTCGTGATGAGCGAGGTCCTGATCATTATAAACATGTGAAAGTAGTACAAATGAATTGTGTTTTATTTTTTAAAATATAATGTCTTTCCGCCAAGAATTGACAGTTAACACCCTAAAATTGATATAAACAGTAGAAGGTATTATGATGATGACAATTATGCAGTTCAGAGGCGATGTTTCCCGTTCGGCGAGTGTCGATAGTATTTATGTTCGGTGGTGATTACAGAATGAATCCGGTCCTTCGTACTATGTTCATATATCCTGTCATTGACTATCTGTGTCCTACTTTGAGCATCATGACTTACTTGTCTTTTCAGAGCGTTTGCAATGTATGTAGAATCCGTGTCGTATATCGGTCAAATAAAATATTATTTTTAATTAGCTTCGTCAATAATGAATGCTCACGAAAATGACAAGTATAATGTGAACAAATCGATCGAAAATTTAATTCATGAGACTGGGACATGAATTTATGAGATCTGTAACCAAAGAGGCAACGACATTGACGACTGTACCACGGACCCGACCCTAAATAATGATTAATTTTAAAATACATCTTTAATTCGTTCTATGTACATATTTGTATACAAATGAAAATGCTTTTCTTTGTTTTGTTTTGTTAAATATACTTTTTTGATTAGTCTTGAAATGTAATTTTCATGGAAAAGAAAATTTTTTTGAATTGAAAATGTTCTCTAAAATGTTAGTATAACAACGTTCAGGTGAAAGGTTCTTGCGATTCGCATTTCGTTCAATAATTTTCAAGTAGATATTATATTCATAAATATGAACAATATCTATATATATAAAAATGAATGTCTGTTTGTTGGTTTGTTGGTTTGTCCGGATCTTATTGGCTCCTAAACTACTCAACCAATCGCGACGAAACTTTCAGGAAGGACTTATTGTGATCATGCCGGGAAATATTATGTAAAATAAATTTTTGTTTGTCCTTTACGCGTTCCTTTACCATTCGTACGATTTCGATGAAACTTTGGTGAGTTGTTGTGCACACACCCGTGAAGGGTTCTGAAGAGAAAAAAAAATCTAAAATTGAAAAAAAGAATCAAATACATACATACAGCGACATCTAGGAAAAACCTTCTGATTTATTCGTGTACGCACCAGACGAAAAACAAAAATATTGTTTTATAACAAGTGTGATATTGAAACTCGGGTTCGGGTCGGGCCAGACCTGAAGATGATGGGCTCGAACCGGGTAAGTCTATGAACACAAACCCTTTCTTTCTTTGAGTGGCATTGCAACGCATGCCGGGTACTCACTAGTATTAAATAAAATGTGAAATATTCTGGCTTGGAGAAATGTCTGTTATTTGAAATATAAAAAAGGAATGACCGAAAAAATATTAGTTTTAGATTAGTTTTCAGTTTTACGATATTTTTATGGAGAGTGGATGCGGTTGGTTACAACAATAATGTTTTAATTATCGCAATTGAAAGACCAAAAGATCAAACGCAGATTTTGCATTCATTATGGTTAAAATAAACGAGAAAAATTAACCGTCATTTAAATATTCGAAAGCAAACATGTGTCGAGCGAATCGAAAACCCTGTTATACCAAATTAATTTACATATGAATGTCCGTGATATAAACCTGAAGCATATACACGACGGATTTTGAATTCATCAAAATCAATTTGCTTTGAAATTTACATTGGTAACAAGGCCAAATGTCTGCGGTTGAGCTCAATGCAACGTTTTACCATATTCAACATTGTGAATGTTTCATTGGATTTATTTGGAAATTTTCCGTCGTACTAAATGTAAAGTATTGTTGGTCTAAAACAAAGTAAATAATAAATCATATATATTATTGTAGTGACACATGACGCTGCAGATTTACGAAGTGTAATACTCGAGAAAGAGTTTTGTATTGTAACAGAGTATTATGTCTCGTCAGCGACGAGACAAAATTCACAAATAATATTTATTAGCCAAACTTTACTATTATCATCAAATTTATAATATTTATAAATGAAAAAAATCGATAAATGACCCTTATGTAAAGTCATCAACATGACACTGCTGACTGACGAAACGTGATATTCCTAAATGCACACAAAAATAAATATGTAAAGAATAGATTCTGCAAAAGTGAGATTTATCAAATGCGGTATTTGAAAACACGGATATGACAACTATGGCGAAATACAGATAGCGACGAAGATACGAGTGAAGAGTAAAGAAAGGGACCAGTATTTTGTCGTCACCCGTTGAATTGGAGACATCTGCCCATAACTGCATAATCGTTATCATCATCATCGTCATTATATACACACAGTTAAATCTCGTGAAGCATTAAGCAATTGGAATTATATGCCTAAACTATACATCATTTGAGAAGTATCCAAAACTTTTGCTCAATGATCTGCAACGTGGCATATGCTTGGATTTTTAAAATATAATTTAATTGTAAGATAACTGGATATATCTTTGACTTATTACAGTTCAACTAGAAACTGCTGTCTTTGGAACAACAATTGACTCTATTGGCCACTAGAAGAGTGGAAACTGTAGAAGCAATGTTCAACGATATTGCTTTGAATGTAAGTATATTTCTCGCGGACGTGAGTTCAATTAAGTATTATTTTTTCAAATATTAAAATTTTGTCGAGATTTTAATTGGTTGAATTCTTAGCATTTTCCAATGATTACAATGTTTTGATCATTTCTAATTTAAAAAAAACTTATAACTAACAATTTTTGTAATGTATATAAATTAATATATAACTGATCGGTTATGCTCTCTTTTATTCAGTAGAACTCTATAAGGTTATATATAGAAAAGTATTAATCAGTTTAATAATGACAATTTTGATCTAACATAATTATTGTAGTAGAAACTTGTTTTTTTTATAGTTATAATATGTGATATGTTTTCTTAATGAATATATTGACTCTAGAAAGGAAAAATAACTTAACACACACAACAACTTATTGAAAACACTGAGTGCTATGTTCTTTTGGCTTTTTACAGTTTATATAATAAGCGTATAAAATTACTAAAATGATTTCATCTAAATTATTTACTAACGCAAATTAACCATATATAGGTAACGGTTGAGTCTTGACAAAGTGGAGAAACAAAATCTGAGAAAAAAACATTAATTTTGAGATATATTTTAATAACATTTAAAACAAATATTAAACCACAGAATTCCTTGATTATATTATTGTCAAGTGGTTTAAAATTACTCGATTTGATTAAAAATACAATAGGAAAGCATTTAATCAAACAAAATTAATTTTTGAATTAGATTTTGTAAGAATTAATTTACAAGCAAAACAAATGGGTTCAATTGTCGTAATTTTTCGTCGAACATCCTCAAAACACGATACTTCTACAAATACAATCTGACCTAGCAAAATGCCACAATCGTTTCATTCTAACGAAAGCTTTAACTCAAGAAATAAAAGACCTTTTGACATTCTTTCAAAGCATCTTGCAATCGGAATTATTAGAATTCCTGTCGCGTGTTTTGTTCCCAATCTTCAATTCAAAGAAAATTAATTAGTCTTTTGTTGAAGCTTCACGGCAGGAAGGTGGCTATATAGTTTTTGTTATTCGTCAGTCTCCAGCATTTTCCCGTTTGCCGTTTTATGCTGTGAACCTGGAGAGTGTACTGATTATAATTGCTTTTGAAATGATTTAAACAAATTCAATTTTGTCTCAAAATAGACGTGGATAAATCACAACTCGTTGATTAAACAGAGTTGCCGATTAAAATCGACATCCATTTTTAATTACTTTGTTTTGCAACATAAATAGATGTCTGTTTGCGAAAAGAGTGTGTATTTGATTTGTATAATTGAGTTCAACAAATCGTAACTCGGGTCTATCTAACAATTCTGTTTTTAATTATTGGAAAACTTTGGAATATTTTTCTCGATATTTATTTTAGTATTTCATGGATAATTTAGTTTGTTACACTGTCATTAAGTTACTCACAAAGCGTCTCATTTCAAAAGAGAGTACATATGAATATCTTCTTACAGAATTCAAAATATAATGGTTCCAAACTACGGAATGATTAAACAAATTTCGGTGAATAGTAATTTTATCAGAAAAAATTTAACGCATAACAGTAAATCTGATCAACAAGGATTCTTCGAAGTCCTGATCACACTAAAAATAATTGAAAAAAGAAACCATAGCAATATAGATGGAAAGAATTTTTATTCAATTTATTACAGGATGTTCCTGGTATCCAAATGTGAATAAGTACTGACCAATTATCAAGAAATAGGTTTCATCGACGTTTGAAAATAAAAAAATAATTTTCATTTTTAATAATCTATCATTTTTAAGTGCTTTTTGAGCCGAGCATTGAACTATCATGATCAAAACAACCAAACAAGGCATATTCCGGTTTCCATATAAACACAACAAAGATTGAATTACACGCGCCTTCATAGCATGCGATAAAATTCATATTTGGCTGCGAAGGGATACGCTAAAAAATCTTATAACTTTCATTAGGATCGTGTAACAAAGGGCTTTTTTGGTTTTCCCTATACTCCTGTGGCAGGCAATCTATTTCCATATTCATGAAGGCCCGAGAAAAGCGTGCGCGCAACACGGAAAACCCATAACAAACAAGTTGCCTTTTAAATTTTAAGCTTTTTGTAAAAACATTCCGTTGTTTTGAGGAGGATCCTGCCAAAAATTTTAAACAAATAATAATCCGCGATGAATTTCGTCCGCCGAACAAAGGGAACCCAAAAATCGTGGGTCATTTTAAGTTTGTTTATCGGACCTGAAAAATCTTCTTGCTAATAAAATCTGTTGGTCAACAGTGCTCAAGCAGAGCCAGACATACGCGTCAAAACATTTATTATTTATTTATTTTGTATTATACATCACGTGTTTTAATTAATTTTAGATATTATCAACGCGTTTTATTGCTTAATTATTAGTATTTCATTTCTGGTAAATCTTCGAACCTTTTCTTCCTACATGACGCTATTAACATTATTTTTATTTATTGAGAAACGTCTCAAAATATTTACGAAGTTTTTATGGTATTCTTCATTCTTAAAAACCATTTTATTTTGAAAATTATTACATAAATTAAATATTCGGCTTACTGTTGCAATGCATTTAATTCCACAAGAAGTATATTATTATGTTCTTGGCAACTTTTTGCATCAAGCCATTGTCAGGAAAATAGAATAACTTTTATATTCCTAACAAAAGCGCGAAGTCAAATAAGCTTTACATTATATCGTCGTTGTTCTGGAAGAAGACACTAACTGAAAAATAATAGTTTTAAGTAATTGGATTTTGAAGTGTGTCAAATTTTTGAAATATTTGTTTTTTTCCTATTGTTTGTTTGTATAAAACTGTTTTTAAGTAAAAGTATAATTTATAAAAATAATTGTGTTCATCCATATGGTAAAGTTTGAAATAAGAAACATTTTGGTACAACTAACTCAATATGTAATTTTTTCGATTTAGTGTTTTCTTCCAGAACAACGACGATATACTCCACATTAGGATTGTATCTAGTCTATTTATTGTATTCTTTATATGACCCAATAAGAAGTAAAGTGACCCAACTGATATTTTTGAAATATTAAGTTAGGTACGTTTTGGTATTCTACCTGTCGTAAAGTAACACAAAAGTTAAATGAGCTAAGTAAACACTGGCTCTAAAAGAATTTTATTTTGTCAGAAGATAAATCCAATAAAGAGTTAATTATTAAAAGAAGTTCATTAAATTAAAAAGTTCTATAAATAAGTTTCACTATTTTATCACTTGAGCCACTTCACCTCTCGAAATGTCAAATTATTATATGATATTGACCATAATTTTTAATTCTGTACTATTTTGTTTACCGTTATTTTAAAAGGGGATAATCAAAATGGACGATTTATAGCGAACGATCGAACGTATCAACTTACCGGATTAGAAGTAAATTGACAGTTTGTGCTGCCTATAATGTTTCGTTCATTAATGTTGACCTGTTTAAATGCCTTCCATTTACAACACTATCATTTCGGTCTCCTTATTTTACGGTTTTTCCCTTAATTTTACGATATTCGTCGATCATCGCGTGTATACATCTGACCTCCACAAAACGCCATTGATAATCCCACGATGGCACATCAGCAGATCGAGGTTAATTATTCATTGTTAAAGGATTTAAGTTATTTTAGTTTGCGCTATAAAATGACAGTAAGGTCTCTTGCCTGATGAATTTATTTATAATCTCAAATCAGTTTTCTGTACGTGAAAAAATCAATGTGAAATAAAAACAGTACAAAAAAATAACCGCGTACTCGAAAATAAACTGATAATAAATGTAATGTAATACCGTCATATTCTCCCATATAATAGTTGCGAAAAACAAAAGCAAATGTGACACAATTGTTATAGTTTAGTTTTTTGTTGTTGTTATAAAATCATAATATGTATCGACTCCTGCCAAAGATAAACAGTCAAGCTAATGAGAAACTTAAGTGAGCCGATTGATATTTTCGAAAGAAAATGAGTTAAGTGTGTTTCGATATTTTACATGTCATAAAGAATCACAAAAGTGAAGTGGACTGCATACCGGCTGCATAAGTATTTTATTCTGTTGAATTAAATAAATTATAAATGTATGTTAGAAGTTCATTCAACTACAACCTTCAAATAAACAAGTTTCCCCATTTTATTACTTGGTTCATTTCACCTTTCGAGGGCTGTTACTACAATGTTTTAGTCCAAGTGAATATTCGTGGATTGGTGATATATAATGATGTTGGAATTGGCTGAAACTTTATGCTTCTACAGTAAGCCCTATTTGCTTCTTCTTTCAAGTCCAAAATATTACCCGATACTTTCTAGTTTAAACATAAAAAACAATTTGTTTGTTACTTCTTCCACATTTTTATAATGATCAGGAGTATCAGAAATCTTTAGCTCATCGCAAACATTATCAACTAATCAGTTTTACAAAATCAAGAATTGACAGTTTCGCACCTTCAAAGTGATAATTTGATTTAGTCGATTTTCTTCATTGAAATGCTTAATCTTTAGTACATTCACAGTAAGAGTTAACGCGACCTAATTAAACTAATTAAAAAAATGATCTAACCCGAATAAATATGAATAGAAAGATGATAATTTTATTAAAGTCTAATCAAATGATTTATTGATTCTTTAAATATAATAAAATTGAATTAGAAAATACTGTATTTCGCTGTAAACTTTATAAGAATAAAACGTAGCATAGCAAATAACAATGTATCACAATAAAATTCATAAATATTTCGACAAAAAAATCAGAACACAATTATTATTAACAAAAATAAGATTGACGATTGGGTGAATAAAAACTTATGATCTTAACTGTATTATATTATTCTATTAATTTTACAATATTTTTTTTTTATCTCGTTACACAATTTCTTATCATGTTTACAAATACGTCTCATCTTTTAGAGTTCTGAAAGAGTTAAACGGCCCACATTTTCATTTTCGCATCGCGCTTTTCCCAGGCTCCCAGCTATCTAAGCACCGCCTCATTTCTCTCTCATGCAATAATAAATAAATATAAATATGTACACGGCAAACAATTTAATCAAGGCCTTCTCTAACAAATGCGAGGTGATGTATCTTTGCAAAAGCCTAAGAATGGTTCGTTGCGACTTGCGACAATGAATTTATTTACCGACTGTGATAATATTACGTTAACAATATATTAAGAAAGTTAACACCTTGCACTGTATCTTTTTTTATAATATAACTATTATATCGTCGTATAGTAACAGAAGGCGTCAATTCAAAACACCCTATTTTGAGATAATCGCGGTTAAAAAAATATTTTATTTAAGTCGTTCTATTAACATATCTTAACTATTATTTATTAAACTAACCACTTCATGAGATTTGTTAATCATTTATTAGTAATTGAAACCATATGCAGAAAAACAGCGTTAGACTTTATTTGATTTTTTTTTGTCAACACATTTATCCAGTAAAAGACTTTTTCCGTAATTCATTTATACTTTTCAAACAACATAATATGTTACTGTTTCCATATTTCCAACGGTATTCATAGGACATGTGAAAAAATTATTTATCTTATGAAAACTATTGCCATATGGCTGACTCAAGACCCGAACATAGTATAAAATGTTTTTCTTAAATTTGAATTCTGAATTGTCTATTTTGGACAAACAATATTTTTTTGTTTTTCCGTCTGGTTCAGAGATATCGCTAGCTGTGAATTTGATTCTTTTTTTAGATTTTAGATTTTAATTTTATTCTTCAGAAACCTTTGCGGGTGTGCTCACAACAACTCACCAAAGTTTGATCAAAATCGTGGCTGAATTTGTTTTTTCATATGATAGACTTTCCTGAAATCTATCGTACTGCATTTATAACTCAAAACAACCGATTTTCGACTTATCGTGACGATATTATAGATTCAAAATGATCGAAATTATTTTACTCCTTGCTATTTTTATTTCTAGTGTGGCTTTACGTTCTTACATCTGTATCTTTTCTAGTACATTACTTTTTTGATTAAAAATCATTCAGTAAAGGAAATGAATATGGAAAATAATTAAGAAAAACCTTTTAAGAATATTGATTGTTAATTAATAAAAGTTGACATATGATTTTGAGCACGTAAAGTTTACTTTTACTTAACAATTCTCTAATATTATTATGGGAATAACTCAAAAGTGAGTGCAACGACTTTTTATAATGGAGAATTTGTCTATCTTTCAGGGTTGGTAATGGAAAACGTCAATAGAAAAAAATAGAATAATTCTTTAAGTTTATAAAAATAGACACAAACAAATCATTCGTCGTAGAAAAATGTTTATATTTTCAGTAATATTCAAAAAAATATCATAAAAATACGAAAGAATCAGTATAGTGGTACATGCATCACATTAAAAACAATTAAAGTGTCTTAAATTTAAAACAAAATGAGAGATTTTAAAGATTGATTAAATTGGTTCGAAAATTAATACTGGTTTTAGTTGATTATAACTTGAATTAGAACTATTTGCAAAGTCTGCAAAGCACGCATTTGCAGACTTTGCAAAGTGATTTTAAATAACTGATTTCTGTCAGAATATTTTTATAATATTTTTTTGAAGGCGATTCAAATACCATGACTTTATTACACAGTTAAGACAGTAAAAATACATGTTACAATCAGAATTTTTTACCTTAGAAATAAATAACATTGCGATATTGTTAGTCTGTAGATGCTTCTTAAAGAAGCGAAACACACTTAGTAATTCGAATATTAGAATCACAAAATTATCTAATTTAATTGTATACTAAAAATGGATTTCCCGAAAATTACCACCGAATCCATCAAGAAAGTTAGAGAACATTTAATTTATGAGAAGTAGCAATATAGCTAGGTAAGTTTATTGGCTATTTTTTAAAGGATAGGAAAAAAAACAACACGTGCCAGTGGAATAACAAAGTTATCAACTTTAATGTTATATTAAATTACCACAAAGTAACCGCTGTATCCATCGAAAATGGTCAAGATATAAATGCTTTTATCGTCTGATATTTTAAAGTCCGAAAGTAGAATATTACAAAATTGTGATCATTTTTGTAGCGACACAACGTCGATCATATTGATTTCAACCAATAAACGCGTGAAAATTTCGTCGAATTATTTTTCTATGTATCTATTCCGTTTTCAAACATAGTGACTATATTAACTTATTGTATCTTTAAATTGAAAATTTATTTAGCATTAAACTCACAATTTTTATTTAAATTTCTTTTTTTTTATTAAATTTAGAACGACGCAATGCTTGGTAATTATTTCATTTTACGATAAAACATTTTCCATTCAGTATAAGCGGCAAGCAATGTAATATTTCTAATTGATTGTGGGGCTTGAAAGTGTTGGGCGCGAGCTTTCAACCGTAATTGTGTAATAGGCAGAGCTTTTCATTGTTAACTAGAGCTTTGAGTGTTTCCTAACGAATGCCCACACAAAATGATGATCCCCTGTCAGAGGGTGTGCCAACGAGCAGTGTATCAGCCCCAATTTCTCAACCACTGCCAACTGTGCGCAAAACAAACAGGTATTTTACCTAATGAGAATATACTGACTTGGTTTAACTGTGTATTTATCACTGCTCTCGTAAATATTTACTAATTCAAGTCATATTGTTTTGCAAATAATAAGAACATAGGCGAATTTTTTAAGTCTACGTGTTTCTAAAAGATGCAAAAATTATTTTGCGACTAAGCATAAGGGTAGAATAAGTTCGAAGATAAATACCGTCTTAGATTCTACTTGTGGCTTACGAGTATTGCACTTTTTTTCAAGGAACAGTTTACAAAGAAGCTTTAATGCATTTTATGTTAACATGTTTTAATCAAAACGAAGTTAGATTCTTTTACCCTTTAAGCCATTGTGCATGTGTAAAATTAATTAACACCCACAATTTAAAACGAAATTTAAAAATAACACTATTGTCACTATGTGTTCTATTCAATGCATTATGTGACATAAAAACCGATTTATAGTTGACTGTTTTTTATGCAAAAGAACTCTGATCCGCTAACACAATGAAATCAACGCACTTGTCGTTAAAGTATTGACAGAGAAAAATGATTTTAGCATCGCAATATGGAATGGTGGAATCACTGTCTCAGATTTGTACACTCATTCCTTGACTTTATTATTGAAGATACGTTCCACGATAAGCCGTGTAAATGAAAGCCGTGAAAAAGTTTCGTACAAAAAAAGCCCCTGGAAAAAAAGATTTTTAGCTCATACAAAATATGGGGATATGAACAAAAAAACACCTAAAAGAACATTATGATTTTATGGTGTGATACATTATGTATTTAATATTGTATCAAAATGTTCATAAAATACGAAATAATAATAATTACCAACACGTTCAATCAAATAAAAATGTTGGTTCATTTTTTAAATATGTAAATATCTCTCATTTGATTTATTTTGATGCAAGGTACTGAGATTTTGTGAGACTTATAGTTTGTTTGAATTTTTCTTAGTAATTGAAGCCATGCTATAGTTACACGAAAAAATTTCCACTAGCTAGGCCACCCGCACCCTTAAAAATAGATTAAATTGATTTCAAGTGTTTTTTGTAGATAATGATGCAAAAAAAATAATAAATTTTCAATCAAAATTGTCTACAGCTTTAACGAAATATGAACGAGAGAAAAAGCAGAATACGTTAATTATACACGTTTATAGTATTCATATGAAAATCAAATAAAGTTATATTTCGGCTAAGAATTTGCATTTTAAATATTTTACAGCGGATTACGTGATTGACTTATTCCTAGTCACTGGGATCGTATCAATTATCTTATGCAGCCCCTTTTCGAATACAATTTAATGGCCATAGACATCAGACAAAGTGCGAATATGTAAAAAAGATTAGCCGTATAGCCACGGATGTACTGAAAGGAAGGGATTAAAAAAACTCCGAAAACCTTTTCCGCGTGCATGCTCCAAAAAACGACTAGAGCTGAAGCACCGCAAAAAAAGAAGGAAGGAATTGGGTATGGCTGCAGGAAATAAATAAAATGCTACACTCAACGTTGGTCTATATTTCCTTTGATTTCCTTATTTGGATACATATTATTTCATCTCACATGTACTTGTTACACAACAGTTACTCATAATAACGATAAATGCACAGTGCAGTAACAACATTGCATACGTCAATATAATAACGTAGCACGTAAATTGCTACTGGAAATTGTGCTCTTGATTTCGTAACTATATTTCTTGTTACACTGCAAGTTACTCTCCAAACAAAACGCGCACTGTTGTTATATTGTGGTCGGTAGAAGCCACAGTGCAATGCAATGCAATATATTATTATTTTGCTGCACATAAAACAAAGAAAAAATGCATCACTCTGACGCTGTGCTTAGCTTTGCAGTAAAAGCTTGTTTTTAACAGAAATAATTTATCAAACATGGGAAAGCTTAACAATAGAATTTATTGCTCTTAAATGGTCGTGTTTTTAAACCATTTTCACTGCAATATTTCTTGTCACGTCTTGTTAACAGAACCTATAAATTGGCTAAGCATGATTAATATTATTGGACTTTATTCACCTCATCAATGTTATACCAATTTTATTATTCACTCACTCTTCAAACCATGTCTGTAATTTATTATAAAAACACAAAATTGATATTTTCTATGGATTCGACGGTAACTTTGTGGGAATTGATTTTTAATATAAAATTAAAATTGATACCTTAGTTATTCCATTCGGTTTCAGCATCTTTCTTCATAGTTATCAATTTTAATTTTATATTACAAAATTGAAAACATTGTTATTTCACTGGTGTTTTTATTAAGTGTGACACATAGTTTTGCCTATTTGAGGAGACAAACAAAAAAAAGAAGCACAGTAAAACAAAAATAAAAAAATTAATAATTGGCTATTAATGGGGCCTAATTTTGGAATTCAGATTAGTAGTTATTGATTTGTTAAAGGTCCATAACACTTTAATTTTTGACTGTATTTTTTGAATCAATGTTTTAAAATATCTTGTAACTATTAACACTCAATTTATTATAAATAGCCTTGCTAGATTTGTATTTTATCAAGTGATGATGCTTGTGATGAGCGAAAGCGGACCTGATAGTTATAAAAGTGTGAAAGTATTTAGTATTTTTTTTAAATATAATGCCTTTTCACGAAGAATTGACAGTTCACACCTTAAAAGTGATTAAAGTTCATGCTGAGAAACGTCAGTGATCACCACCAAGCAATACACAGATCCTTCTTTATGAATACATAGTCGTAAAATAACATTAAAATCAAAATACATTAGAAATTAGCAATTCACTTGTTTACTCAGAGTCAAAATCACGTGTGACTGTAATTAAAGGTGTCGCTAGATATCAAAAAAGCAATAAATTACACCTACATAAAAATATTGGATTATATGTGAACGAGCGCTGTGAAATGATTATTTTTATTACAATTCAAACGAATAATAACTAGATTGTTAAGCATCTATAAAAACAGAGAACAAACGTTAACAAAATGTATTTTGGAATCAAAATAATTTTCATTCCATTATAAATGAAACCGATTTGAATATCAAAGCATTGTTTTATTTGACAGTGATTTTTTGTGACTGCCAAAATAAATTTTAACAACACAAAATATTAGTACATATAAATTGTTATTTATGTAATCATCGTACTTGATATTTTGTCATGCTGTGAAATTCAATTTTTCCGTAAATTTTCTTTGTCCAAACAATACAAACAAATGAAATATTCGTAAAACAAAATCTAAATATTCTTTATATTATAATCGTCGATGTAGAATTGGCTTATCTAATACATGTTACAACGAAGTTGTAGATTAAATTTTATATCTTTTCTTAAGCGCATAATTAATATTACGGTCAAAAATTTGACATTCTCGTCGTCGGTTGCCGTGTTCCGTTAGTTCGAGAATAGTTGTTTTGTTCTTTCAATTGAATTCTTGATTTAAAAAATAAAACACGATTTGTTTTGCATGTTTTGTTGTGCATATTGATCAGGATCGATTTCACTCATGGCGAGCATTATCAACCGATTAATACTAGAAATAAGTGATAAGAATTGACAGTTAGCACCCTAAAAGTGATTTCTGGATTTTTATTCAAAAGTCATATCCGACGTGACCTAATGTCTTTCTTATACGTCTTCATCCATATCTGCTTTAACTATGGCGAATACGGTACATCTTCAGAATTTCCTGTCATCTGCCGATTGTTTTGTTTCTTTCCTGTGACACGTTGGTAACCTTGAGCTCTATCGAGTAGGTAGATTTATAATGATTGTACTAAACAGTTGTTCATAACGAGAAATGAAATTCGATCTGTCAGCGGAAAAGGTAAACGTAGTTGAAGGTCTCCATAGACATCCATGAAACGTGTCACAGTCACTTTCAATGCCTCTACATGACTATTACTGACATAACAGAAAATTACCTGGTACTTTACATAATCTATGAATTGCTCATAAATTAAACAGCTTCACCTTTAATATGTAACACTATAATTAATTCTCAATATATGATGTTTGAGTCATGGCATCAGACAAAGACTCTGTATACGATTGAATATAAATGAAGTGACTTAAAGGGAATAACCGATATTTCTTCTTTACAATGTTATTTCTTCTTTACAATGTAAGTGACGCTTTTATGTTTTACGCCTAACTTATAAGTTTAATTGATGATTTATTTATCTCATCATATTGTAAAGTCGATTTCGCTTAATTGCGTCATCTTGGGCGCGAGAATTGTGTCTTATATAAGCGGCTGGATCCAGTAAGCCAAGATGAGTGAATGTTAAGTTTTTTCAAAAGTAATTTTCTTTGATAATCACTCTTTTAAAAAGTTTTGTTCTGCTAAAAAAAATTAAGCCGCAAACGCAAAATTATTATCAAAATTCAGTTTTTAAATTTAAAAAATTCCAACAGTGTTGACAATGATGTTTGGCAAGGAAAAACCATAAGTCAAAGTTTATATGATTTTTCTTTATTTACTCCTTTAATAATTGTTATCTGATCACGAAAATAATACACCAATTTAAAGGTGTTAACTGTCAATTCACAATTCATTTGTACTACTTCCACATATTTATAATGATCAGGACCGGTTTCGCTTGATAATGCTTCAGTTGATAATGCTCGTGATGAGCGAAACCGGTCCTGATCATTATAAATATGTGAAATTAGTACAAATGATTCGTGTTTTATTTTTTAAAATACACCATTTTACTGGTCATTATGCATTTCAAGTTTGTGTAAAGACATTTTGACTTTAACTGAAAATCAAAATTAATACAAACTTTATGTGAAGTTTACTTTCTTTTGCCTAAGCATGATCGATATAATTCATATTATTATAGAAAATTTTAAATAGCACCGTGCATTAAGTCATAAGGACGTAAAAAGTTAAAATTATAATTATGGGTAAATTTTCTATTGCATCAACAGCGTCGTTAAAAGTTGATGTTTATATAAACAAACGGCGCGGGATTCGGTTAAGTTTTACACCTTAAGTGAGCAACTTTACGTTTCGTCGGTAAATCAAGTCGCACGGAGCTTTTTTAGCCCTCCCAAGGTAGCGAGGTAGCCCGCGGGTATTACTTCGCCGCTTGGTGTAATGGGAAAACCACAACCTCCGCTGGCTCATTTCCAACAATGCAGAACTGAACGCGAAACGCTTTGCGCAGCTTTGCAGTGTCTTTAATCGAGATTTAGCTTATGCGAAATAATCTATTATCAAAGAAATTCGAGGCGTACAGCACTACGGTATCATTAGAGTCTTAGGGCACGATGTGAAAAGTATAATAGTTGAGCTTGTTTTTATAAAATACTAGTGAGTACCTGGCATGCGTTGCAATACCACTCAAAGAAAGAAAGTGTTTAAATTCTTTTTGCTAATTGTATGAATTTGATTTTTTATTTTAGATTTTTTTTAGATTTTATATATATCTGGACTCTGAGACCTACTGTGAGTAAGAAATTAAAAAGTTGAGTCAGGCTCAAGCTGGACCGCGCCTGATTGTACTATCCTATATCCTTTGCGCAAGTGCAAACAATAACTTGACAAAGTTTTATCGGAATCGGATGAATGGTATGACAGTGCATAAGATATGAACAAACCCACATTGATTTTTATATATTAGATATAACGTCACTTTGACGAACCAATTTTCACTATCACCAAAATACTGTTGTTAACATAGTTAAAGATTATAATTAAACTAGAATAACCCTACCCGTCATAGATGACGGTACTGAAATACTGAATGTCTAAAGTAATTATCAATCTTAACTAGTATTGGGTGTGCATTGTTTACATGTCATGAGAAAATTTCATACCTACATGTGATATGTGATAATAATAAATCGTCTAGAGAGTGATCTGGGCTATTGTATTTAAGATAAGCACATAATGACGTCAAAAAATGCCAAAATGGTGAATGTAATTTTTTATCTAGCTCAACCTGTAATACTTCTTATGCCATGTATGTGTACTTGTATATTTGTGTCTTACAGGTGGTGTATTTGAAAATTTAAAAAGCAGTACATATTATAATGATAAAATAGTGGCAAATTTTGATTTCTAATGTAAATCAGGGTAATCATTCCAGACAATCTGGTAACTATTTTGTTTTGGGTTTAGTGCTAGACTTGTGTTAAGATTTTGTCGCAAACATTACAATCGTCATTTATCGGCGATACGCACCTCACTGCGTCGTTGGTAGGAGACCAGGGGAAGCCTCGCCAAGAATAGTTAAGTAAGAATTGAGTTAAAACTTTTTTACGCGCCAGGATGTGGAACAAGTAGGACGTGCCGGTAACGCGCTGGAGATTAGCCTCGGACACCCGAGTTCTGTCGCCGAGATGTTTTATCATACATAAGGTCGTAATTTTATTTACATATATCATAATAGTTTTCTTGTTTAAGTGTAACCATCTGTTCATAAATATTATTTCGTCATGTAATTTCTGTTTTATTTGTTTGTAACCGTATTTTCATTATTATTATCTTTCATTCGGTGTGTATCTTCACGTTTGGCGCCCAAAATTTAATTACCCCATGTATTTCTCCTTACAGAACAAAGTTAAGTGGACCGAGATTGGCAAACCTTATCCACTTACCTGTGACAACTCTATCCTATTTCTCCGCCGAGTTATCCATTTTTCCATAATTTGTGATATACACTTCCCTTAATCCATATTCTTTGCTTGTTACTTGCAATTGCTTTTATTCTAAATAAAGACTCTTTTTTTTAAAATCACAACACTTGGGGACACCGTTCATCATATAAATGATAGCCACATTTGTTTAACACACTTGATTGACTGACTATAAGGTCGACATTTGACACGAGACTCTGTAAGACTAGCTAGTACAGTTAGATCATTGCGCAACGTTCAGTTGCGCAAACGCGTTGCACTCATAATAAACAACAGTGACATACACACTACTCTTTTTACAATTAAATAAACTATGAATAATCTTAAATTCTATATAAAGAAGTTATCCATTTGGTCATAATATTCTCCATTTAAAATAAATAAGATACAATTATCGATATTTATATTACATAAATAATAGCTCAATATCTGCGACTTCTCTACATTTTTCATTTCATGTGATTACAAAAAGTCCATTATTTCAGCTTGACACTATTATGAATTGGCTACATTCAATTCTTTCAAGTTTTATTTGTCTATTAACTTCTAATCATTTTAACTATGTATATTTATTTATGATAAAAACATGTTATTTATATTTATGATTAGATGTCAAATGCATTCATATTCCACCTGTTCTGTGGTGTTCATTTATCTTTTAATCTACAAACAACATTATACTTTATTTTTTCATTTATTATTTATTTTTAACGACGATTTTTAAAGCAAGACAATTCTTCTCCGACAGTCTTAAGTATCTCAAATCATCTTGAGGAAAAAATATATCTTTTTCATCTTCAAAAAGTCAAATTATCAATCTTAAGTGGCAAAATTACGGTACGGATTTTTGGAGCTGAAGATGTATCATTTCAAGCTACCAAAATTAAATAAAAAGACAGATAAAATATTCATCAAAATTGTTTGATTTCGGGTAAAAGTACCTCTTCAAACTATTACAAATGGGTATTTTTATATTCCATTTTTTTTATTACGTTAAGTAAAATAATTTGGATTTTTAACAAAAGCGTGTTAGCAAAATTTGTCCTAAGAAAAAAGATAAGTTTTCAGCCGTTCAAGTTCTGTATCTCCAGAGATAGTAATAAATATAATAAAAAAGACTAGACGGATAAAATTGTAAATAAATAAATTAAGTACTTAGGTTAGTAGATAAATATCGTTTTACATTAATTTAATTTAATATTTTTTACAAGATAAAAACAAAAGAATATAAATCGTCTTCCTCTTTGGTCTTGTGGTATGTGTTTGCCATAGCGATCTGGTGGGTCCTGGTTCAATTCCCAGCACGGTCAATATCAGATTTAGATATTTTCAATTTAAATTTGTGATCTTGGACATGAGTGACTTCTAAAAATTCTCATCAAGTTTATCTCGTATGATTTTCTAATATTCAAAATATTTACCGCATTGGCTGTATACAAGATATTAAAAAAAAAAAAAAAAATGTATTTATAATCACAAATAACTGATGGAAAAAAAAGTTACTAACCCCACCCCACCCATGGAAAAAACCCTAATATTTTTGATCGCTTAACAGAGCACATCGGGACCGTGGTGAAGTGTTCAACGTCGTTGACTTCGGTTACGTATGTCTCGGGTTTAAATACCGGTACGGACAGTTTCATAAGTTTGTAGACATAGATTTTTGTGTTGTCTAGAATTCTTTTTCTAACCTACTGATCCTAAAAACGGAGCTTAGCGAGAGCGATCAGCCAATCACTAGACCTATTCTTTTATATCTACTCTCTTCAAAAAAAGAAAGGTTAAGCAACTAAGTGATAAGTAGTTCTCATCCAAAAACTTCTGTTGAGATACCTCCATTAGGAGTGCATATGCTCCACATTAAATGACAGACGTAGTAAAAATGTATCGTGATATAGACTACTAATAGAAGGGTGTAAACAGAATTTGTTCTAAGAGAAAAAGTGGTTTTTCAGTTGTTCAAGGTCTATTTTTAATATAATATTCTGATTAAATAAATAACTTATTCTGTAAGAAGATAAATATTGTTTTACATTACTTTGTTTTTATATTCGTCATAAGATAAAAAAAAGAATATTAACTAATCAATTATTATTAAAGTAAAATATACGGTCATTAATCCCAACCCACCCATGCAAAAATCACCTAATATTTCTGATCGCTAAACAGAGCATGTTACAGTAGACTATGGAGCCCATCAAGTTTTATTCTAAAATGTTTTCACAAATAGTTCACATTCAATTTGGAGCTAGTCGAGATATTCAAACTGCATCACATGACGTAAGTGCATATATTTTTCACGACAAACATTTTTCATCGAGATGTTCAAAGTAGAATCGCTTTGAACTGAGATATGATAATTTCCGTTTTCCTGCATTTTCGTGAAGTTGCCTTCATACTGCAAACAAGTGAATAAAAATGCAAGCAGTGACGGCTCGAAGATGGAAAACTCAGGAAATAGAGTGAGCTCGACACATCCTGTGCTTTTCACAACTAAAAAATAAAATACACCAACACTTCCTAGGTCTGTTAAGAAACATATGAAAATTCTCCACATTGCAGGATAGTGGAACGCCTTTAGGAAAAGGTGCACTTTAATTTGATATCATGTTTAAATCTCTGTGACTAAATAAGTATATTTAACATGATATTAGAGTTTACTGTCTCAACGAATAAGCCAAAAATAGTCAAAAAAATTACACGATATGGAAGTCTGTGATATCTGAATTCTCTCCCACACATCCGATCCTTAAAAAGAAGTTAAAAGGAAGCGATAAGCTTACTATTAGTCCTGTACTGATCCTTCTGTACCTTTTCTCGCCTAAAAAGAGGAGCTGAGCACTTTTAATGTGTTAAAAACTGTAAATTCTCGGTAGAAAGACATTATATTTTAAAAATTAAACACATTTTTTGTGTACTATTTTCACATTTTTTTGTAATTATCAGGAGCCGTTGACCCGTAAAAATGAGTAGATAGTCGTATTTAATTTGAATTATTGAGATTTTGTACACTTCCATGTATTTTGTCACTAACGACCCGGGCTTAGCCTTTCGGCATCTTCAGGTATTCGAGCGCACGAATGGACTCAAACTGACAGACAGTAAATAGTGTCTAACGTTTATATTGAACAAAAATTGATTGATATAAAATATTATAAGTCTAGGATCCACACTGATACCTGAATCGAGAATCGCCTTAATCCTTATTTTATTTTAAAATTTTAACTCGGGTATCAGTGTGGATCCTAGACTTATAATATTTTATCTCGTTAATAATATGTGTCGTATTTGTATCATGTATATAAACGTTAGACACTGTTTGCTGTCTGTCAGTTTGAGTCCATTCGTGCGCTCGAATGCCTGAAGATGACGAAAGGGGAAACCCGAGTCGTTAGCGACAAAATACATGGAAGTGTACAAAATCTCAATAATTCAAATTTGATATACGAAATTCCATCAAGCACCCTCAGTCGATGTCTTAAATTACATGATCATTCAGTTGATAATGTTCGTGATGAGCAATGCCAGTGCTGATTATTATAAAAATGTGGAAATAGTACAAAACAAATTGTGTTTTATTTTTAAAATATAATACCCTTCTACTTATAATTAACAGTTAACACCATAAAAGTGGTACATATTTTATTTTAGGATATATTGTTGTACATAGTTTGAGCCATTGTATACCAAAAATACGGCAGTGAAGAGACGTGGAACTGAATGGTAAAATGTTCATTTAATTAAAAAGGTAGTACGAATTGTTCTTTATTTTTAAAGTAGAACAGATTGAGATAAGTTCCATTAGGAATTCACATGCTCCACAATGGGAGTGGACATGATTAGAAAACAATAATTAACTTCGGTTTTTGTTTTTACCTTATTTCTATGATGCTTGTCAAAAAAAAGAAATCACTTTTTTTATTGATATTATGATGTATTGTATCAAGTCAATGCCAATTCAATAGATTTATTATTCAATCAAATATGAACGTCAATTGTACTACTATAGGGGAAAGTACACAAGGAAATAATTTGGGAAGTGGTTGCCAGGTTGTCGAAGTGATCCCCCACTCGAGCCATGTTCGTTCAGGATCGTGAATCACTCGATGGATCTGTTTACTGACAATGTTTACTTCCAAACGTATGCATGTTGTGTCGGTTACTCTATGTATTACATAACGTACACCCTATCTACAGTAAAACATATCATGGCTTCACAGCTGAAATATCGTAAAGGACAATTTTTATTTGCTACGTTCCAGAAAGTAAAATCATAAAAATTAAATTTAAAAACGATACTTTTCTTGATCAGGAAAAACCTTTTCGTTTTGGAATGTTTTTAAATCTCATATTACATAGTCAAATAAATAAAATTCGAAGTGCCAAATATTAATAAACAAACTATTTACTAACTGTCAGTTCGATTTCATTCGTTCACTCGAATGCCTGAAGGTGCCGAGAGGCATCACGGTCGTTACTGAGGAAATACATGGGAATGTACAAAATTTGATCAATTCAAGTTTGATATTGAAATTTTATCAAGTACCCTCAGTCGATATCTAAAATCATAGTAATAAAGTACCATATAAGTTATATTTGCCATCTTTCTTTGATAACAAAAATTATCACAGTTTACGCAATGTATCAATTGTATTTGTGTGTGGTTACATATTTTGTTTCTTTATTGAATTGGCATTAACTTGGTAGAGCTTCATTATAATAGGATAAAATAACAAAGTATTTAATTCAAATTTTTTTTTATCAGGTGGTTGATAGCTATTTTGGCTTTACGCCATCGTCAGAACTATTCTGACTAACTATAGTTCGGACGATGGCGTAAAGTCAAAATAGCTATCAACTGCATAAAAAAATTTTAGAACTAAATACTTTGTTATTGTATCTTATTATTTTGTTTCTACTCAAGATGGCCTTACAATTGTTTTTTTTTGGAAGGTTTTGTTTGAAGCAAGCAAAATGATGTGTTATGTCAGGCAATAATGTCACATTTAGATTTATTTTCATTGTTACTTAGTCATAGAATACAAAAACTGGACTCCTGTAATGAATTGTTCTCTGATATAATTCTAGTTCTTCCAATCCCGGTCAATTATTCAACCCCGTAACTCTAGGATTGTCTTAATATCAACCTAGATTTTTCGGGATTTACTTTAAATGCTAAAAAATAGTTTATATTGCAAATCAAATAGTTCCTGATTAGCTACAACGTGTACTTCAGCTTGTTGATGTACATAGTTTTTTATAATACCTATATAAACGTATTGCAGTCTCCCTCCTTCTCATATTTTGGAACATGTGTTTTGAAACAATTTGAAATAGAGGACAAAGAATATCGCATCTTAGATTGATGGAGTATCTACTTTCAAATCAAATTGATGGAAATGTTCCCTTTCTAGATACCATTTGATAAAACCTATCGTAATAATGCAATAAATAAAATAAAATATAGAACTAAGTTTATCATTATATCATTTTTTTGTAAATGATTTTTGTCTGATTTCCAATAAATAAAAAAAATATTGCTATGCATAAAATTAAAGCAACAAGTAAATGTAAACCATTAATTAAATTTTCAATTTAAAACATGAAATTATACCTAATGATAAATCCCAAGATTGAGAAATTCTGAATCCTGAATCAAGGGATCAAAAAAAGAGTCCGGGATTGGTTTTTGTATTTTTATTGTTTATCATTGCATTTATGTGTGGTATTGTTCTACATAGAAAGAACTAATATCTTAATATGAAATTTAATTAACATAAATAGATTTTTATTGTTATAATTGATATATATATATATAGATATGCATAAAACAAGGAGGTAAATTTTCATCCAAATCGGATGACGTTGGCTCACGATACAAATAATCACTATAATTACTATAAAACCAATGATTTTAGAGTCTTGGCAACTTTTCTATATGCTTTCATTTATTATGTACATAACTGAGATGGAAAAAAATATACAGTATTTATAGTGTACTTGAATTTATATTTGTTGAATGAAAATATATAATATTGAGTTCTTTCATGTTCGAAAAAAATATTTACATTGAGTTAGATCAATTATTTACAACAGATACTATTTGAACTATAGAATAAATAGATCGGATGAGATTTGAATAAACAAAAAACTGAAAATATCTTCTGCAAGTCATGGGCGTAGTACAAATATGATTGTCAACTTTTTAGTCAATATTATTTTTTATTCATGAATTTTTTACCACCAATCATAATTTTTAATATTAAAAAATCTTAAGACATTTCAATAAAATAGTACATCAGTAAAAAAGTTCATGGCTTACTTTCTTTGAAACTACCGGTGTTCACCTTCTTCTGCACGCTACTAGGATTAAATTCTTAAAACACAGTAGTAAATTGATTAGTATTGACTCAAGATCACTGAACGAGCCAATTAATTACTCGCCACGATGATTTTGCTACCAAGCCAAAGCTTTAAGCTTGGCCGGTTAGTGAATTGGTCAACATGCAAATCCGGTGCTTTAAAGTAGGATGCTAAACACATCATATGGCAGAGTCATTTAATGCACCAAGAAAGGGAATAGCACTTCAAATCGATCCAACTTTCTATTGGACCGATCAACCTCGCTGACTTGACTGCGAACAAGAAAAACTACCATGACTTTAAAAAAAAGCGGCGTTATACAAACAGCTAGTAGACCTTGACTCGTAAACGCTTTTCGTTTATCTGAAGGATTGATTTTCTACACATTTTTAAGGTGTTAACTGTCAATTCTTGGTGAAAAGACATTATATTTTAAAAAATAAAACACAACACAAACTGAATCAGTTGATAATGCTCGTGATGAGCGAAACCGGTCCTGATCATTATAAATATGTGGAAGTAGTACAAACAAATTGTGTTTTATTTTTTAAAATTTCGAACTATGTCCGGATCATGAGTACTTTTGATAACTAAATACTGTTGATAACAAAAAGGTAATAAATAAAATAATTTATTACGTTTCGAATAGTATTGGACACAATAGAGTCTTTTATTTGATAAGTATGGAGACATCATTTTATATTTTGGTAACCTGAAACTAAGCTCATAAAATTGTTATTGATCCGTGAAACAATGCTTTGTTCGTTTAATCATCACCCATAGTAAGTTTAAATAGTTCGTAAATGAATAAAGTGTGATATTATTCAGTATCTGCTTTCTATTCATTTTAGATATTCGACTTTGTGACCGAAAAACTCATTATAAAACAAAATACAAAAGATTCGTTAAAAATGAGTTTTAAGGATATAAAGAAAACGTTGAAGAGTGGTAACTGTGGTGATGTGTGGAAATCATTCCGTGAAATAATAAATGTCACAGAGTCTTGGGCAACTGTTCCAAAGACACTACCAATTGAGATAAGCTTAAAGTTTGTGACGTCACTGGGTACGTCTGTATAAAATTAACGGATCGCAAAACAGTGGTGGGTGGGGAAGGGCAAGTGAGTAAACTTAAAACAGGCGTAGTGTGTAGGTATATTTAACACGGCTTAAACTAGTTGATAGTTTATTAATGTTTTTTTTGTTAAACTGTTCTGACAAAACAATTGTCATGATATTCTAAGTAAGTCATGAGCATATAGCAGAAAATGTCTGTCTATTACAAGAACTCTTCTCAAACGGTGTACAGTATGTTATATGAGTTATATGAGGTGTGGTCAATTTTCATATTTTCAACATTCAACTTTTAACATTATTATTAATCGATTGACTATACCTAGATTGAGGATGTCACATGAGATACAGTACACAGTAATATTTTTAACTTTATGCCCTAATTACGTTAATATTAAAATTTTAGCGTCCCCTATTCTGGACGAAACTGGGTAACAAATAGTAGTAATATATTTATTAGAAATCAATAACACATAACGACCAAATTGTCGTCATTATTTTCACCCTCTAGATGGCCTTGTACATATTTTATTGGCGAGTAAACAAAATCTGACATGCTATCATCCAACTCATTGACTGAAAGTGACCAAAGACTGTCGTAAAGTTCAAAGTATCGGCGTATAAAAAATATCTTAAATTGGGTTCGCATGGCCGAGTGAATTGTAAACACACACACTAACGTTTATGCTCTACTTATTGTTACGACCCCTAGCGAGCAAGCCTGGTCCGATGAAAGCCTTTCTGGGGGGTGTTCGCCAAATATACGTCTGGATGTCAACAGAGCCTAACGCGGGTGTATCAACATTGTCGGAGGGTGATAAACTTGTCACCGCAAATATGTTTTTCTTACACGTGTCGTAGAAGATTTTTTAGCGGTATGGCATAGGATTTAATACTGTCACAAATACAACCAAAAGGATTTTGAGTAATTCTTTATTAAATCATCTGGACTCTGTAGCCTCGAAATACGCACTCCATATAGTATACGGAAAGTTCTAGGCTAGATCTCTGATAATATTTAAACAGCGTCAACAACCATGCCCTCAGTCACAAAACACTATTGCTAAATCATTATATCGTCGACATACATATCGTGGCAGAAGGTAATGAGTCTAAAATTGGCTGATTTGAATTATGAATGAATTGTGAATGACAGTAAGATTGATTTTATGTACTTTTTAATTATGAATTGAAACAATTTCTTTCATAGTTATTAGTGGCAAAAAACTATAATTAACGTTATTATAAAAATAGTGACTAATACTAGAATAACTTTTTAAATGATCGACGAATCTCCTAATGTGGTTATTTAAGTAAATTATAGTAAAATTATTTAAACAGAGAGACTTAACTTCATGGTTTTCTCAAATGACGATTATTTTAATACAAGATTGTTTGACTTGACTCCTTCTGACATACCAACGTATATACTTATTTCTTTTAAATTAATGTAACATACATTACCAAACGAAAATAAAAACACGCATAGGGTAATACATGAGAAATTGTTTTCTTTTTAGTTATATTAATGATACATGCGTAAAGCTATAACAATAGTTTTGTTATGATTTTTTGTAGTTTGTTAAACTTTTTATTTCTGCATGCACTATATTTCTTATTTTTACACACAAAAATTACTGAAAGTTCTTAAATAAACAAACAACGAGCCAATGTTTTAGCCCATTCTCAATATACTTTAATGCTTATTTAGAATCACATTGTATCTATAATGTATTTACAAAAAAATCTTCAACTTTAAACTCCGCAACTTCATCAAATAATTTTCACACCATGCTTATTAGTCATTAATAATTTTGTATAAATATCTCTTTTTCTGTTTTATTCTTCATCAGTTAAAAATGGTTGAAATGAATGGAACCGCTTTTGTATATTTAATCAAAATTTGGAATAAGAACAAAAGTTGTGTTCGTGTATCATCGTCACGATGGCATTGGAACCAAAATGGCTGACTCTTTTATCTTGAAATACTTTGTAATTTTAACCTTATAACAATGGACACCTTTTAAAATCTCTGTCAATTTAATCAATAAAATGCAGTAGTTGAAATAATAATCTAACCATATTTTTCGGCGTATATTTGGGTTTCATTTTACCAAGCATTTGGTTTGTAGCATGGCATTGAAAATGAGAATTTCAAAACAAACGTTTCGTTTAAATATATTTGATTTTGTTTTGTTTTATTTTTCCCCTATTTACATCTGTTAATATTCATCATATATATTTATGTTACTTTCGACTTAAAAGATAAAATAGTTATAGTTGTGATTTATCTTTCAGCGTTTCAGTAGTTCATCAGCTTTTTTCAGTTAAAAGAAATATTTTTAACCCGCTGATTACAGATTTAACTGTGTTGATAGCTGATACAAAAAATATAAGAGGGTTGACTGAGTTAAAAATTGTGTGTACAGGCTAATTATTGTATGAAGATATAGCTTGATTTGTTCTGATAATCTAAATAAGTTTGGTCCACACCAACTACTGAATTAATTTTTAAAATATTTGGTATTTGAATATCCTTTAAACGGCTCAGCAGGGAATCGGTTGTAGAGAAATTATATGTTCATTGAAGATGTGAATTTTAATGTCGACCAGTATCATTGAAATTTAATGAGCTTTTTATGTTTTATTTAATCTTCCCGTTTTCATGCTAAATAAATCCCTTTGGATCTCATGCAGTCACATTTCGTTACCGTGTTGGTTTTGTCATATAAACGCATTTATAAAGCAAAATTATAATTTCATAAAGAGAAATATGGTTTTATGTAGTATTGAGTATTTATTTTAGGTCATATTTTATGTGCTAAACCTGTATTATTTATCAAACTATGCGAAATTATCAAAAGACGTAAAAATCGAAATTGTACATAGCAGAACAAGCTCGAGACATGTCTTGGTGTCGTTTGTAACAAAACGGTTGCATACGATACGTCATGCATTTCGGATAGTTACTATGCTACACTAATTGTTACAATATTATACTAATTCTAACTATGCTATACAATAATTTTATATTTTTCGATGTTAAAATTGACGTGATTTCCAAAATATCATTAATTATACAAAGAAGACGTAAACTATAATGTGTTTTCAATTATATATAGAACTATTTTATTTACAAATAGCGAAATTTTCAATTTTTCGTGTAATCTATTTCACAGATAATTTAAAGGTTTAAAGGCCAAAGTAACTCATTGTTACACCATGAGTACGGAACGGTTAATAAACTTTACATATTCACGTAGAAAAAACCATCCACCACGATCTCGCTGTTGAAAAAACGAAATTTTTTATTTCTAGATACTATAATTGATCTAGTTTTTTATTATCCTCAATTTAAATTTAAATTTATAATTATTTGATAAAGCAGCATTTAAGGACTTAAGGACTGCTCTGTTTTAATTTTTTTTATATCATCCATTACTGGAAAACATAAAATGCCAAGCTTGTTTTCAATATTTTTGATGATGTCTTTAAATGTACAAAATCATGTTTTTTATCGTTAATTTATGTTTCAAAAAAAATCAATACACCGCTTATTATTTTTGTGAGTAAAATTGTTACGATTTTTTTATTAAGTTTGTGATTATAAATTTGTATGCAAACTGCTGGTGAATTTATTACGTAAATAAATTACCAAATAATTAGCGAATCGCAAAATTTTAATAATTACAATAAAACATTATGCATATATTTAAAACGTGATAACTAAATTCGTAGTAATTATATTTTATGCTCATTACCATAATTGTTACAAATGCATTACTGTCAGTTGAATAATATGCATTTGATTCGATTATGAAGAACAAAAGAATTGAATTATTATAACATAAAAATATAGTAAATAATAATTTAGTTTTTATTTGGATTCCAAGAATCGCTTGCATTTTTATTGCATAAAAGTTATGTTATTACGGTGAATAACGTAACATTTATGTTAGTGAGTTAAATGACAAGAGGACAGAAAAGAATTAGGACAAAATAGCGAGTAAACAAATAACTTGTCGGGACCGTTGTGTAGTTGTCAACTTTGTTGGCTTTGTTCACAGATCTCACGAGCTCGAATTCCAGTACGGACAGTTTTATAAATTGATATTTCAATCAATTTACCGATTTCTTTTCGTAGGGTTGGATATATGTGATGTCTAAAATTCCTTTTTCCCAATACAACCCCAACAAAGGTGCGTAGCGAGACCGAGTAGCTAATCACTAGTCCTGTCCTAGCCTTATTTTTCTTTCCTTAATCTCTTCGAAAAAAGAGAGTTTGAGCAACTTCAAAGGTCACAAGCACTTCCTGTGCAAAAACTGTAGAGTTATCTCCATTAGAAGTCCATATACTCCATATTAATTAAATAACTTATGTAGCCGTGATCTAAGTTAGTGGACGTTCGTTCTAATCAGTCGTTTTATATACAGGTTTGACTGCATTAACAAACACATTGATATAATGATTTTTGTTTGAAGACATACATGTTTAAAAAAAAAATTGGTCAGGTCAACTTTACACGTGAATTTAAATACCTGGAAATGCTGAAAAGCTAAACCAAGATCAAAAGTGACAAAACTTATGAAACTGTACAAGATTTTGTCAGTTGAAAACACTTGGTTTATCATTATGCTTACAGATGTAGACATTTTCAGCAATAAACTCTGTGTATTTTTTTCTTATATTAATTGGTTGATTAATAATATTTTTTGTCGTAATACTGTCTAAATGCATGGCGCATTGGTGTCAGCTGAAATGCCATTTATTATAGAATTACTCCATGTCTCGTAAATTTAATCAGTATTATTATTCGGTCCATATAATATTTTGTTTGTATTGTTTTTCACCATACGCTTTTTTAGCAGCTTTATAAATAGTCGACAACAATTCTCAAAGCTTAAAAATATACTTCGAAAACTTTACGTAGGTATAATTCTCGTTTTTCTTTTCAATTTAATACAGTAGGCTCTCGCTGTGGTATGCGGAAGAAGGTGTTTGTTTGAAATATTTTCTCTGATTACCATTTAGAGTAGACGAAGAAAAGAATAGTAAATAGTAAACATCTTCGAAAGTGCTTTTATTCAAGTGGTTATCATAAATATGAGCTTTTATACGAAATGTATGAAAACGACTTTTTTATTTTGTGTTTATGCATTTTACTTCGGCTTGTTCATAAATAGAATTTTTATTACAGTACTGTATGATAACAACATGCTTAGAATTATTAAAATAAATGAACGAAAAAACACTACGCAATTTTTTCAGACTTTTAGGTTAAAAAAAAAGATGTTACCTGTCAATTCTTGGTGAAAAGGTAATCTATATATATAAAAATGAATGTCTGTTTGTTGGTTTGTTGGTTTGTCCGGATCTTATAGGCTCCTAAACTACTCAACCGATCGCGACGAAACTTTCAGGAAGGACTTATTGTGATCATGCCGGGAAATATTATATAAAATAAATGTTTGTCTGTCCTTAACGCGTTCCTTTACCATTCATACGATTTCGATGAAACTTCGGTGAGTTGTTGTGCACACACCCGTGAAGGGTTCTGAAGAAAAAAAATTTGAAAATCTAAAATTGAAAAAAGAATTAAATACGTACATACAGCGACATCTAGGAAAAACCTTCTGATTTATTCGTGTACGCACCAGACGAAAAACAAAAATATTGTGTTATAACAAGTGTGATATTGAAACTCGGGTTCGGGTCGGGCCAGACCTGAAAATGATGGGCTCGAACCGGGTAAGTCGATGAAATTTCGGCCTGTGCAGACCTATAATCCAAAAGCAGTTCAATAAACAGAATTAAAACACAAACTGTTTCTTTCTTTGAGTGGCATTGCAACGCATGCCGGGTACTCACTAGTATAATATATTTATCAAAATAAAATACAATATGTTCGCAACATTTATACAATTATATGTTAAAGAATACTCGCGATGAGTGAAACCAGTCCTGGTATTTACTTAAACTGATGAATTAGTACAAAAACATATTTTCAAGTGTCTAATAGATGTAAAATAATTATTAACATTTCTGATTTCAAATCTTACAACCCCTTAAAAAATATACTGTATTTAAAATATTCTTTACTGGATAAAAATTCTAATACTCAACTTAAAAATAAAGATTTAGGTAAGATTGTATCCTTCTACTGGACTCGGGCAGGGGGTAAGACACATACAGTACTAGTAATAATTATTATAAATTAAATTAATAGTCACAAAATTAATTACTAATGTTTTAAGATGAAAACCGTTTGTGTTAAGCCTCCTCTTCACGTCCAGTAGAAGGAAATAACACCATTCCACCGTTCAATGTCTACCTTACAGTCAATACTGATGGACAACAGGCCCGACAACTTGAATAATACATCATATCTAGAGTATACTGATAGAACGCATTAAGTCAGTTTTTGATGATTTTCTGTTTTAAATGTAGGCAATTTAACACTGGTAGAACGCACAAGTCATAGGATATAATGGCTTTAAAAAAGAGACAGTATTGTAACAACGTTATTTTTTTTATTATAGCAGAGAGCATGATATGATTATAACTCATCAATACCAAATCTTATGATTTGTATGCCAAAAAGATTATTCTTTGTAACACAGTTTTTAAATCAAAAACAATTGTACTTGGGAGAGAAAGAACTTTGAAAAAAATGAATGCTTTAAATCCGATTATCTCAGAACTTATTTTATAACTTAACGCCTTTTGTCAGTATACTCTCTACATATCGCTCATCCGGTATAAAACAACCATAACTGCAAATTTATAGTTTTGAGAATGAGCAATGTCACCGAATCAATGTCTACCTTAGAAATTAATAACTTTGTGATAAAGTCTAAAAGAGCTTCTCAACGTGGAATATTTAGTTATATAACCAGTGGAATAAAAATGTTATAGACTTTAATTTTATGGTAAAAATGAATTCCCGCAAAGCTACTGTCGAATCCTTTGAAAATAATAATAATTAAACTTACCACATAATTCACTTATAAAATGTATCAAACTGGTGTAACACACTATGACAAATTACACGGAAAGCTTAATAATTTGATGTATAAGAGCTATAAATAAATAATTCATATTCGAATAGCCATACCTACCCTACGCACCGGTGTTTGACGAAAAGTGTTCGACGGAAAGCTTAATTACTCGAGCGACCCTCTGACCTTCCCTGATTAATAGTAACACATCAATTATGTTCTATATATAATGCTGGACGTACAAATTCACAAATACAAGTAGAATAGATCGATCGGAAGGAACACGAAATCTAGAATCTGGGATCAGAGGACCGCGACGGTGGACCAGTGGGCTACAAGCACAACAGTCTAATGGCCATAATGCTGGACTCACACCTGACAAACTAACGATCGATGAATAATTTAGAAACTTTATCACAACATACTTAAATAATTATAATAACTTTCTTCCAAAATAAAAAAAGCGACGATGTACGTGACCTGGACATGTGCTGCAGATGCCCCATGGGAGCCTGAAATCTCTTCTTCTGACTATATCAGTGGTCGTTAACCTTTTTATATTTTATTTTATAATAGAATTTTCTTATCACCCACCAACATCGTAGTAATTTAATCCAGCGCAAGGGTGCAATCATTTGTAGAAGACGAAAGATTTGAAAAAAACTTTTTGAATCAAACTTTTTATTTATACTGTAGAAAGAGTTTATTAACACATTAAAGAAATTGTGTGAACTAAAAAACAAAAACTTCACTATCATCATTTTTTAAATTGTATTTAATGGTTAATGAAAACCTTAAGCCTTGTGCTGCGAGACTAAATATTTAAGGTCTGGTTCAATTTTCGTTAGAAGCATACGAAGGTCTCCTCTTCAGGTGATTTGTTTTTTCATAATAAGTGGTAGAAAAAGGTATCAATTTATCTTTTACCATTTTCCACATTTTTTTATATAAAACAAACATTTTTCTATTTTGTAATAGTTTTTGGATTCCAGAAGTATTTTTACTCTCGTCGTCATATTTAGTTTCTAGTAATTCTTCCTAGTAAATTACATCAACCTCATCCATATTTCCAGTAAAAGGATTTATCATCCAATTATATTCCTTAAAATTCAAAAATATCTTGGAATCGTTTTTCCATATCTAGCTTAAGTTCGTTAATGTGGCAGCTAAACCTTTTAGATTTCTACAGATGTTATAATATCTTCTTTTATAGATGATACCGTTGGAAACGTTAACGGACAGGTTAACGACCACTGGACTCCATCGACCTGGAAGGCCACTGACGACAATCCATAAGATGTATTTGGTGGAGCTACGGGACGCTGAGACGACCTCGGAGGAATATTTTATTTTTTTTTATTTTTGGTACCTACACCTGTTCTCTTTTTGCACAGTCGAAGAAAACGGACCAATTATATTTTTTACATTGATTTTTTTTCTTTTACACGGTTATAAAAAATTAAAAAATATCGTTAATAAATTATACGTATATATTTAAAAACATATCGATCCTTTGTGAATATTGGAATCGTCATTTTTGCCATTTTACGAATTTTTAGATGCTGGTGTTAATGACTCATACATGACTTCTTACTGTTTTAAAAGATTCATATTGCTCTTCATGCTTCGATTGTACGCTCTCTTTATTTTTTATTTTTAATGTCTATTTACTGAATTTAATTAAACGAATTTCTTCCTCAATATTGTTTTTATTGACACGTTACGAATTGTTTACAGCTTAGTGCAGTCGTATCTTATGAAACTATTTTTAGTTCCCAAAAAATTGTTAATTTTGAGTTTGAGAATTTCGTTTTTTAGGTAATTTTAAGTAATGGAACCTACCTCTCATTTTTAGATGTATACACGGTAGTCTCTGGAAAGTATCCCTCGTGCAAAAAGATAATCGGGTGTATATAAAAATAAGGGTGCGTCTTATAATCGATGACAAACGGTAACCAAGATATAAAAAAACATATTTGTATCCAATGCAGGTATAAACATAGCTTTAGAAACTGTATCATATACCAAATGAGCGGGCACTAGTAGCAAGGTACTCAAGTTTGGGTTCGGAACACAGAATGGGTCTTTCCGGTCGTTTAAAATTTCCTTGCCATTAGTTGTAAGGGAATTTTAGCTTTGTATCGAAACTCGTTTATGTCCCAAAGTACAAACCGCTAAGATAATAATGTGCCTAATGGGCAACCAATCTACAGGCAAGGTTATCACCCCCTACCACTAAACTGGACATGAATTCGTTCAAATATTTTAACAGGGAAAACTGTAATATTGTTTTATCTACAAGAAACATTCTTACTGGTACCTTCCACAATCTAAATGTCTATCAATTTTCTTGATTATGGAACACACAAACGACTTAACTACAAAGCAATATTAATAAATCCTTCAATACTATATTACTATATTATACAAGTTCGTTGAATGACTTTAGATTATACACAGAGCTGTTTCGATAGTCTTGTATTGAAACAATTTAATATATCGATGTATCAGTGCAAAGATATTGCATACCCAGTTTTTGTCGAGATTGAGTCAATATACATTAGAGTTCTGCATGGGCCCGGGCTCGACCCGTGGGCCTCTACCCGGGCCAGGCCCGGGTAAGGGATTTATTCTTCAGAAAAATATTTCGGACTATGTCTGGATCATGAGTACTTTTGATAACTAAATATTGTTGATAACAAAAAGGTAATAAATAAAATAATTTATTACGTTTCGAATAGCATTGGACACAATTTGATAAGTATGGAGACATCATTTTATATTTTGGTAACCTGAAACTAAGCTCATAAAATTGTTATTGATCCGTGAAACAATGCTTTGTTCGTTTAATCATCACCCATAGTCATTTTAAATAATCCGTAAATGAATAAAGTGTGATATTATTCAGTATCTGCTTTCTATTCGTTTTAGATATTCAACTGTTCCGTGTCCCGAAAAACTCATTATAAAAAAAATACAAAAGATTCGTTAAAAATGAATTTTAACGATATAAAGAAAATGTTGAAGAGTGGTAACTGTGGTGATGTGTGAAAATCATTCCGTGAAATAATAGATTTTTCTACAAGTGAAAAGTTGTGTAGGTACGTTAATCAATTTTATGCTACTGTATTTTTTTAAATCGGGTTTTTTTCGGGCCGAGATATATAAATTTAGGCTTCAGGTCGGGCTCGGATAACAAGTGTGGTATTAAGACTCGGGTTCGGGCCTGAGGTGAATCTGGGCTCGGGTCGGGTAATTTCATCAAATTTCGGCCCGTGCAGACCTCTAATATACACAAAAGATTTGTCTGCATCATATTATGTTGTAAAAATAGTGTCGGGTCAACGTCGTTGACTATGGTTACGGATGTCTCAAGTTCAATTCCCCGTATAGACAGTTTCATCAATCGATTTTTGTTCGTAGGCTTGGATGTTGTGATGTCTAAAGTTCCTTCCCAGCCATTCAGTCTTAAAAACCGGATGTAATATGAGCGATAATCTAACCTTTATTCCTGCACTAGCACTTTCTTTAAATTCCTACTCTCTTTGAAAAATAGAGGCTTAGAAATTGATTAACAAGTAGGTAGCGTAGAAATCTTCTGTTAAGATACTTCCATGAGTTGCCATTTGTTTAATATGATCACCTGATATGATTAAAAAAAATTGAATTCCTACCCTATCCATATTACAGGACGTAATGGAAGTAATAAGCTAACCCAACCACTAGTCCTGTATTAATATCCCTACTGTCTTTAAAACAAATAGAACTTGACAAACTATGTAATAAGCAGTTTTCCTGGGAAAAATTCTGTCAGGATACCTCAATCAGGAGGCCAAATGCTGCACATTGCGAGCGAATATGGTTTTAAAAATACACTAAAACCTGACACACCCTGGTTTTTGTTAAGTATAAGTGTCATTAGTGTCCTGAACTGAAATCAGCCAGCGGCAAAAGCAATATTTCGCAGAATGGGCTCTTTCTTGTTGCCAGGCGTTCAAATAGCCCCCGGTTATGTCCGCTGGACGAGTTCATTTTTACAGAAAAGGGTAGCTCCAACTTTGCAGGGGGTTTTTTTTAATTTTTGTAGACAGTCGATTACGATCTGCCGAGCCGGACGAGCGAGGTCTCGTCGCGGCGAAGGTGACGTGAAGATGTGAATTGTTTGTTTTCTTTTTTTTTGATTTGCATTGGACTTTATTTAAATTCTTTGTGTCATTTGTATTATAACTTAAAGTAAATTCAGTTGCTAAGTAAATGTAAAATCAATTTTATGTGTTAAGATTTATATATTTGTGTAATGTTAAACCACTGCATCTTGAATGTAAATTAAATAAGTTTTGAACCGGATCTGAAATGGTGTTTGTCTGAGATCAGCCCTTTCAGGACTCCGGATAACCAGCCGCTCGCCTCTCTTTGATCCGGGGTCTTCTCAAACCATGATAAAAGCTTTAAAAATCAAACGAGCATCGACAAGCTTTTAAAATATTTAAACGTAACATAATCCTTTTGTGATTATGAAGGCCTAATGAATAGTAGTAATTGACCAAACAGTATTTCCGGCCAAATAATGTCTTACAATAACCGCTAAATAAACTGATGAAACATTTTCTAAATGAATGAATTTATTTTATTACAAAATACGTGATATATTAAAATTCGTTCATTCAATTTAAAACAATTTTACAGCATGAATTATTTTAATCATCGAATTATATTCAATGTTTATTAAATGAATTATTTGTACAAAATTTTTATTGTATGTAGGGTATCCAATCACGGACCCTTTTTATGATCTCCGGATTTCGGGATTCACAATGTTTTAATCCCGGGATCCTGGGACTGGTCATTAAGCGTAATTTCATGTTTTAAATTTTTGTTCATTTAAAATAAAATGTGTGTCCATTATTGCTTCAATTGGAATAAATATATGATTTTATGGGGTTTTTTTATTAATCAAAAATTCGACTTAAAGAGAAGTCTATATGTATAGATGAAATTGACTTTTTTATTAAAATAACGAATTAAATAAAACAATTTAAATAAATCGTCAAAATTAACTATCCCTGTCAACGGCAGTTACAAAATATGAGAAGGAGAGAGACCACAATACATATATGTATTAATTATAAAAATGTCTAGATGTCAACTTTGTAGTTAATCAGAAAGTATTTAATTTGATATATGATTTTTTAACATTTACAGTGAATTCTGAAATCCCGGGATTGACTAATTGAGCGGGATCCTAAGGATTGGAAGTTCTAATTGTATATATTCGTCAAAGAATCCAAATCACCACTGATTTCACGCTCAATTTGACATTATTTTATATCAAGTAAATAATATTCAGTTATAATATAAAGGAAATCACTCTCGTTTATAAACAAGCTGAGAAATTGAGACCTTACATACAATAAAGCTAAAAGTTATGGCATTGCTTACTTGTTTTCCATATGTATCATGAAGAAATTGAATATTTGAATGTTATACATGAAATGCTGAACATGATAATATCATATTTTAGTTCACGTTAAAAGATTTAAAACGATCCATCATGTTTCTTGTTAAGCTTTAAGCATGACCTAAATTTTTGTAAGTAAATAACTGTACAAAATGCAACTGTATTATGCACCATAATTTTATATCTTTTGTAACACATTGAGTCCCGAAGCTATGTTATCACAATGTAATGTCAATATTTTTAATTGCAGTTGATCAGAAAGATTTATTTATAAATACAAAATAAATCTGTGTTCATTATTGCTTCAAGTGGAATGACTATATTACAATTTCTATTTGTTTGCATAGAAATCAGTTTTTTTTATTTAAATATTATAAGATTTTAGTTACAGACGAAATTAATGCAAAAAATACATTAAAATATATTTCTGTTAAAATTATCTGTTTATGTTTACAGAAGTTATGAAATATGAGAAGAAGGGAGACCGCAACATATATATTATGTATTGTTACATAGGTTTAATAAAACCTTACGTACATCAACAAACCGAAATACACACTATAGTTAGTCAGGTTAAGTGTTTAATTTAAAATTCAAATTATCTTTAAAATTTACAGTAAACTCCGAAATCCCGGAATGGACGATTTGACCGGGATCCCGAGATAAAAAGCCCTACTAAACCATGCGTTGAATCCCTTTTTTAAATATAAGCACAGTTGTGATATTTAGTAACTTATGTTATGTAAAAAATAGTGACCGATATAATCGAAAAAAAAATGTTTTTACCATAACGCATTTTATGCGTCCGCTTGCCTTTTGGAAGACCACATGAAAATGCCATTATCGTGTCCACTTTGAATTAAAACTTTGTATAATGCACCAAACAGGATGTTAGAGTACTTAAATTAATATATTTTAATACCGATAGCAAAAACTGATAATAAATGTGATCTTTAGAGCCTTCAAGGTGGATGCTAAGTAAAAAATGGGTGTAAGACTACGTGTGCAAACATTGTCATATGTATCTTCATAAAAGGAAATATTTACAATAATATGTACCATACAGAATAGAATTATTATGGTATTTTAATCAATAATAAAAGATTTCGTATGATTTAACTGATTATTTTCATAGTTATAAAACTTTAAGAAAGCTCTTAAGAAAAAATCCTTTCATTAAAAAAAAAACCGGGCACACGGATAGTTTTACTTAAATTGTGCCAGGACTCATAGTGTTAAGAACTTTTAACATGTGTAGGGATAAAATTCCTTTATTAAAGAATTTTATGAGATATTATACGACGGATATAACTCACCACCTAGATATGTGAGATAGGTTTTTTTAATCAGTTTAGTTTTATATAAAGCATAACTTATATTTTGTATAATAAATAATATACTGCTTTAATGGAAAGTTGTCAAACAAGCTATCAAAATATTCCGTTAATCGTAATTATTTTAGCAAAATATCTTTTTGTTCAACACCTTTTAACACAGTTTTCTGCTGATTTTGATCAAGGGTCTACTGTTTCGAAAACTCTGTGTTAATAATGACCATGTTGCTCACGCGCCGTAGTTTGATGACCTTTTGATCTTGATGATTGATCACCTTACTGATCTGAATAGAGATTTCCTAATAAATGTACGAATGAATATGAATACTTAATGTTTAATTTTTTTAATGGTGTTCGGTAGTAAATATTTTAGTGAGAAATATTTAATTTTGCTTGTAAGAATTGACTTTGGTTTTTAAATTTGTATTTCAGATATCTTTCGGATGTCCCTTCAGACGAAAATCGTTATTTCTAATTTACTATGAGCCGTTAAGTGTAAATGTTAATATACTGTTATTGAATTATTTAAGTGGTTCGCTATTTTATTGTAAAAGTTTTTCTAATTTTTTTATTTTAAACTCATATTTTTAAATGTTTTTAGCTGCCTTTAGATTAAAAAAAGAAACTTCGACATTCGCAAATCACTTGCTAATGGAGAACCATACGTTTAATGCGGATGATGGGGTTAAACTGTTGCATAAAAACATGGGGGATCATAAATTATTTTATCAAGAAATTTTGGAAATTAATAGAGCCCAGTTAAACTCCTTGCCAATCTTGAATGAGCAGCTGAACCTTCCTAATTCTCCGCTACGTATTGTCACTAAATGTGGAATGATTGTATATATTTACCCATTCGTCGAATAAAACCCACAATACTATTATAATTGTACTGGTATTTCTAAAAATTCGCCACTCTGTTAATATACACAAAATAAGGATTAGGAGATTCCCAAAATTTTAACTCAGGTATCAGGTCAGTATAATATCTTACCTCGTAAATAATATTTGTCGTATTTGTATCTTCTATATAAACGTTAGACACTGTTTACTGTCTCTCATTTCCATCCGTAATGCCTGAAAGATGCCGAAAGGCGAAACCCGGGTCGTTAGTGACAAAATACATGGTACAAAACCTCAATAAATTTGATATTGAAATTCCATCAGACTATTTAATTTCGTGTATTTATAATTATGTATGGATTCATGTCATCGTTCTTGAACAATTGTTTTTTGTTATTATTAACACTCAATTTCATATAAGTAGTCTTGTTAAGATTTATATTTTATCAGTTGATAAGCTCACGATAGACGAAACTGGCCCTGGTCATTATAATAATGTGAAAGTTGTACAAAACAGTGTCGGCTCAGTGGTGCAGTAGTTAACGCCATTGGCTACGGCTACGGATGTCTCGGGCTCAAGTCGCGGTTCGGATAGTTTCATAAATTGATTTTTCAATCAATTTATGGAGTTCTGTTCGTAGGCATGAATGTTTGTGATTTACCTCCCACCCATCTGATCCTAAAAGAAGTCTTGTCCTAGCCTTAAAAATATATTCCTACTTTCTTTGAAAAAGAGAGTTTGAGCAACACAAAGCAGTTCTTGTAGAAAACTTCTGTTGAGATATCTCCATTAAGGAGACTATTTTCTCCACATGGTAAAAAAGTTAAAAAACAAATTGATTTTTAAAACGTATTTTTACTCTTAGACGGCTTATATCTATTTCTTGTGAAATAATTCTATCAATCGTCTCGAAGGATCGTATATAACCACTAGGTGATTGAGAAGCATATCTAATAATAACCATTTATACCAAAAATTAAAAAAAAACACTATCGTAATATTGTTTCTATTCTAAAAAATTACTCAATAGTTGAATTTAATAATAATCTATTCATAAAATAATTTCGGTATTTTGTGAGATACGATATAATTCTCTTAAAATGCTCAAGCACCCTGTTATCTAGTCTCTAAAAATAACTGGTCTTTTTGCTCTAGTACATTTTCATCAGACCGACGAATCCTTGGCCAATTGTCAGGTTTTCGCGTTCAATCAAAGGACTCAGTCGCTTGTTCGAACGAATCCTAGTGAGAAGGGAGGTCGCTCTTAATTACAGTCGAGTGATTGAGGACGAAAGCGGAATAATACTTAGCCACTCACTAATTTTAAGTAGATTACCGTATTTGCTATTAGAAGTGGCTACGTCTTACACGGCGACTGATTGTGCTGATATTTTTCGGAAAATATATTTAAAAAATATGCTAGAATAGAGTGCTTGGGTATTATATCGATACTGAAGAATTTCTATAAAACTATCATTCGCATTTATTTGGTTAAAATTTTTTATCAAAATTTTCGCTTCGCATTAGTTTAGATGTTATCTTTTTTTACCATGTCCGCTCTGAATGAAGAGCATATTATGGCTTCCTAATTGAGGTATCTCAACAAAAATTTTCTAAGAGAACTACTTGTTACTCAGTTTTTCAACCTCGAGGGTAGAAAGATTGAACTAGGACAGGACTTGTAGTTAGCTAATCGCTCTCGTTTTTAGGATCGGGTGGATGAGATCGAATTTTAAATATCACAAAGATTCATGTCTAGTAATTCATAAATCGATTGAAAAATATCAATCTAAGAACGTTGACCGCTGCACCACGGAGCTGAACTTTTTTTGTGGAGCATATGGTCTCCTAATGGACGTATCTTAACAGACTTTTTCTACGAGAACTGCTTGTTACTCAGTTGCTCAACCTCTCTTTTTATTCGAAGAGAGTAGGGATAGAAGGAAAGGGCTAGGACAGGACTAGTGGTTAGCTAATCGCTCGCGCTACGCCCCGTGAGGATGGGATGGGTGGGAGAGAGGACTCAAACTACGAACAGAAATCCATAAATCGATTGAAAGATCAATCTATGAAAACCGTCCGCACCGGTAATTGAACCCGAGACATCCGTAACCATAGCCAGCGACGCTACCAACTGCGCCATGGACGCCGACGCTGACCATTACAGTTATTAAAATGTTTTGTCAGTTACGATAATAAAATAAGTAAAATACGAAAAAGCGAATAATTTCGTACTTCACGCTGAATTTTGAATGTTGTGTAGTGTAATTCAGGATGAAAAAAATGTCCCTCCCATCCATGCGATCATAAAAACAGGGTAGCGTAGTGAGAGCCTGTTGTAGCCCTATCATTCTATGTCTACTCTTTTCTGTAAAAAGAGAAGTGTAAAAACTGAATAACCAGCAGTTTTGTTAGAAAAACTTCTGTCAAGATACCTCCCATTAACCATCCATATGCTCCGCATTGGGAGAAGACATGGTGAAAAAATACCAACTCACTATATTAAAACAAATTATCTTCATATCGATATTAAGAAATGAAGATTATGAGAGGAAAAAGCTTTTTTCCCATTCAAATTTGTTAGCCAGATCATTTCACTTAAGTTGTTTTGACTGGGCATGATTATATATTTTGCAGCCGCGTACGAAGTGTCCTATCGTATATAAATAACGTTTTATGAAATTTTTTTTCAGTACGCAGTTTTAATAGTTAAAGCAAAACATACATATTGTTTGTCTAAAACTACAAACTATCAATTTCGATAGATAACGGATAGTACAAACTTACTACCTTGCCACACTGTAGAACAGTGATACACAACCTGTGGCCCGAAATGAATAAGTGTTCCATTGTGTACGAATAGTTTTATACTAGATATTTGAACAAAAAATGAAGCAGAAAAAGAAATATAATCGCAATTGGAAGTAACAGAAAATAAACAGTGCTGTTTTTATTATTACTTGAATACAAATATTTTTTTGACAGTTAAAAATGATCGATTTGCGTACCAACAATCAATTGAGATCAAAGTATCAGGAAGGCAATGTGCAGAATTTTTGCAAATACCTTCACGAAAAGCAGTTTCTCACCCTAAATAAGAAGGCTTTGCTTTCTATCTGTCTTGAAGTTTTTTCAGGAAGTAAATTATTGTATTTTAAGGCTTCAGGGGAATAGAATATAACTTAATCGATTTTGTGAAATTGAGATTTAAATACCATCTGGTAGAAAATGTTACGTATTTTAATTATATCAAAAGTAAACATAACATGTAATGCATTGGATCACATGATATTATATCGCTTATACAAATCAATCCGTCATCTGTCAACTTTTGAGATTATGTTAAATTGTAATTATTAATCTTGAAAATAAAAATTATTAATTTTCTCATTTGTGGAGGTTTATTAAAACATAGCAAGAAAGATAAACTTTCGAAGACCTTTTTTGTTTCTAGCTCTTTTATATATGAGAGCTATTTCCATTTTTTAAAAGTAATAGTGCCTGCGGACAATAATAAACTAGAAAAAAGGCCTTGTCAAATTTGTTGTGCACCACTGCTTTAAAAGAATGAACGGTTTTGCGCTCATTAATTTCAGTAATTAGAGAAGTTTGTCCCATTTGATATTTTCCACAAAATGCTTCTCCAATTTAAACGTTGTTTATCTATGTTTTTCTTGGGACTATTTTTAAAGGAAATACAATATTATTAAGTTACAGTTAATGTTTAGGTTTGTTCAAGCTAAGATATTATAATTATTAATTTATATTTTTACCAATTCGTTAATATTAATCAAAATCAGCAAATGAAAATATTTTTTGAAAACCGACGAAAATATAATCAATACAAACATAAAAACAAAATATTTTTTTAAATCGGTTTTGCTTAATAATGTTATTATAATGGTAATAAAAAAAATGTTTTTATAACTTCTTTTCTCGCGCTTGGCCTGTGGTTCGAGTGGTTAACATTGTTGTTGTGAAAGTTTCATAAATAGATTTTTCTATCGATGTATGGATTTTTCTGTGATGACTCAATTCCCTACCACCTTCCTACCCGATACTCAAAAAGCCTGTATTTATTGGGTCAGTAATTAGTCAAAATGGTCAGTAACTAATTCTACAAATGTTCAGTATACACGTGGTCAGTTATTTACCGACCAGAAAAATGAACACATAAAATGGAATAACCTAACCTAACCTTATTTCTATTTTATATTGTATTTCCCTTTAACATTTACTGACCCGTATCTTTAAATATGTATTTACAATTTTTATTTTTCTACTGACCCTTTTATGCATTTGGTACTGACCGTTAATTGAAATAGATACTGACAAGCGAATTCGATTAACATAATTCTATATTCTTTTCGTAGCACTGCCGTTTTATTCAAAAACGAAAGATTTGTTATCGTGAAAAAAAAGCTTTTATAGATGTCTTAATATGCTATGCATTGTGATCGGAAATGGTTAAAAATGTGATTTGATTTATTCGAAAAAACTTTCATAATTCAACTTCCTGGCAACATCGATATGTATAAAAGTGTGACACTCTTACGAATAGTAAAAAAAGAACAAAGAATGAAGTGTTTGCAAACAAATATCTCGTAAGTTTAATGAAACTTTTCGGTCACGTCAAAGCGTCATAAAGCTATTATAAAACAACATAATATCAAATACAAAATGATGTTATGTGAAGACAGCCAAATGTTTGACTGAATAATGCAGTATAACAGAACAATATTCAGGTTTTTGATGTGTTTTTATAGTTTGAAATAAAGTAACTACCCAGAAAATTTACAAATAAACTAATACATACAAACTTCGTGGGTTGATATTAAACGAAATGGATACTTTTCTCATAAACATACAACTGCTTTAAGTAAAAACTGTTGATTTATTTTTATTCTTGTAGAATTAAAACAAATATCTAGCATTACAGTTGAGTCAATATGCCAAATATTTTGAAAATTTGAAAATCGTACGAGATAATTCGATGAAAATTTTTATAAGTCACTCTATGTCCAAGATCACAAATTTAAATTGAAAGAATCTATATTTGATATTGACCTTGCTCAGTTATATTACAACAATTATTTATTTCAGAATAAATTCATTTGCTGTAAAAAAAGAGAAGATGAAATCATTTATATTTTAAATCGCAAACAAAATTAGCGTTGCCATGTTTAATTGCTTACTGACATAAAAGTAAAACAAATAGCGACAAAATCCCAAAACGAAACAAAAATTTTCACGAAATTGTTTCAATTAAAATGAATATTTCCTGTTTTTCACATAGATAGGCAATAGCCACTCGGCTGTGGTCAGATTCAGGTTTTTAATTAAACCCCGGCATTGCTAGCGCTGAGCTTTTTCCTGTTTCAGGAATCCCCGCATCACTTTATCGGTAAAGTGGCGGAAGCCCCGCGCGATTCAAGCCGAAGGCTGTATCCGCTCGAATCGGCGTAGAGCCTTCTTCAATTGATGGTCGGTCAAACGAGAGAGCCCTTTTCATCTCAATTGATCGCCACGCGAATCGCTATAATTCCAAGTAGATGTAAAGAGCTTAAACCTCCCAGTCGATATACAAATGTTAAAAAGGCGATGTTGATCTTTAAGCATGGAAATTTTAAATGAGGCTATTCAAGCATCTACCTAGGAAGGCTTATTGACAATCTTCAGAGTGATTGAAGATTTTAAGACAAAAAGGGAATTTATTTAAAATATGAAAGTTTCCACAGATGATTTCACGTGAAGCATGCAAAATTATTATAATTGTCCGTGGTGCAGTGGTGAATGTCATTGGCTACACAGCACAAGTGTCTGGTTCAGGTCCCAAAACGGACATTTTCATAAATTGATTTTTCAATCGATTTATGAATTTCTGTTCGTAGGCATGGATGTTTGTGATCACAAATCAAAACACAATCTCATACCAAAATGTGTTTATACTATCAAAGGTTTCAAAAATATTTATCTTACATTTAAAAGCTCAGTAAAATATTATGCTGGCTTTAAATCATATTTGGGGTAATAAATAGGGGTAGTGCGTGAATAAAACCATTTAAAGCCCAGGACATTCCTCCCTCTCCGCTTCGTTTATATAATAATATTAATTGATAAAGTCTTAGGGCAGGTAGGCCGGCAGTATTGTACCTGTATTGGCGAAGAATTTCCACAGGTGCGAGATGTTTCCGGAACTATCAATGAGACGGAACTTTGCCAAGTCATCCAAATAAATCAGAATGACAGTTAATTTATGAATATAGCGGAGAGCGAAGGATTTGTTTTCAAGTAAACTTTCTGTCTCGGCCGCAAAAGACTCACAGTAAATTTACTTGATATCATTGCTTTATTTTAGTGTATTTACAACGTAAAATCAAATTTATTTCGAAAATTATTTAGTTTTATTAAATTTTATACAAGTGGGTATGAATATGGGCATCTTCTTTAATTTTGAATAATTAATAAAAATGGATACTACCCGTGGCTTTTTCATATTGACTTTCTCTTAGGCCATGGTGTAGGAATTATATATATGTGAGCTGAATTTTTGTTTTCGTAAAATATATGTCACTTTGACAAACCATTTTTTAACTATCACCAAAGTACTATTATAAACATAGTAGATTTTAATTCAATAAGCACACAATGACGTCAACAAATACAAAAATGGCGACAGTCATTGTTGATCCAGTTCATCTATATTTCTTACAACATTAATTTTTTAGACAGTTAATAAAGAAAAATTAACCTGGCCACATATTTCTTTTGAATTATACGAGGCCAAAATTAGAATTTCGCTCTTCTTGAGAATGTTAAGTATTATGTTCCTGATGCATCGTGGATATCATTTGTTTGTTCTTCCAAAGTGTAGAACCAGACTACCAATGAGAAAGAGCTTTGACAATTTTCATACATGACATATTGCATGGACGTGAGTGAGTTCAGACGAGCACTATTTTTTGATGTGTTTAAAGTCTATTTTGCCTGAGCTTACAATGTTGACTTTGCTTGCCAATTTCAATGTTTACTTTTTTATTTTTATCACTATGTTTTAAATTTTTTTAACTTTACAAAACCCTTTAACTTATTAATTTATATTTTTGGAATGTATATATTAAAGAAATAAATATCTTTAATATTATGTCCCTCCTAAAAAGTACCAATTTTAGACTTTCCTGACTCACACAGAATTGCCTTTTTTGCCCGGCATCTTCTGCTGTGTTATTATCAGATTTGTTAGTGTACAGACACTAAAAGTGTCCTTTGAGTAAGCCTCAATACTTAACACTGAACGTGGTAATTTAGATGGATCAATTTCAAAGCGTGGAAAATAAAATATATATTGTATATTTCACGAAATAATGGTTGTTGCTTATTTAGCTCTTTTAATGAAAAGCTATGTGACCACTGATCTCTTTTTTTATGAGAATATTAAGCTATATGTAATACTAATCTAATAAACGTGTATAGAGCAAATAAATCATTATATTACAACATTACTATTATCTGGACAATAATTTATCAGAGAATATGACGTCTAGATTCCTCATCATCCGGCCCATCATAAGCAGTATATATAATAGACAGGTGCTAAATATTTTAAAAATAAGTAAGCAATATGTTCAAAAAATATTTTTAATCAGTTTTTACTTCTTTTTGAAGATTCTTTCATGTATTAAATTGTTGCAAAAGTCATGAGAAGGATTTGGGATTATATTTGTTAGAAATAGGTTGAGTAAACCTTTCTTTGGTCGCAGTTAACACCTCAAAGCTAGCGTCCCCTTCAGGCGATTTGTTCGCTGGGTCACGTACTATACTGCCCTCTCGTGGGCCGTAAGCTTTCCGCTCACTGAGGGTTTTTTCCTCTCGTCTAGCAAGGACTCACCGGTTCAGTGCCGGTGCGGGAGCTTTTTTTAAACATTATTTTTCATTTTCTATAATAAAATCCAGATTGTTTTATAGTACTTCTACATTTTTATAATTATGACGACCGGTTTCGTTCATTACGCGCATTTTTTACTAATTAGCTATACATCTAAACAAGTTTATTTATATGAAATTGACATCTAGCTTGTTCTAAAAAAGGAGATGATTTGTTTACGTTTGGAAACCATTTGTTTCTGAATGAACATACGATTGACATATCAAAAAAATCCTGCGCCAGAATAGTAAATCTTTAAAATTAGATAAACAAAAGATATTAGAAATAAATAGATATAAATTTTTGACCAATTAAAATTTATTGAATGTGCAAACTGTCTATACATCTTGTCCTTTGTTTTATCGAATTCATTAATCTATAATTAATTTGTATTATACCCATAATGATATTTTTTATATTTTAACTTGTAAAAATTGATTCTGGTCTCTTTAATTTTCTTTTTCAAATATAAAAATTTGTTGGATGCTCCTGGCGACTCTGCGTTTTCCATTTACCATGGCTGTTTATTGTTAATATTAATTACATATTTAATATTTCATTGTATTTAAATGTTTCACTAATTTTTTTTTTTAATTTGTCTAATCTGCTATTTACTTAATGAATATTTAAACATCAGTAATGTCATTAAAATTTTTTGCTCAGTTAATGGACTTTTAAAATAGCCGTATTAGTAATTTCAGATAAGTTTTTATTGATTTGTAAGAGGTCCTAAACATTTCATACATTGACTTTTTTATTTGATTTATCTATAATTTGTTTGATGATCAGTAATTTCTTGTCTTAGTGCATGAACCAACTGTTTTATATATCTTAATTTAATACATACAATTTTATGTCAATTGCCCTGTTATGTTCGTATTTTTATCAGTTGATAATGTTCGTAATGAGTGAAACAGGTCCTTATCATTATTTACATGTGGAAGTAGTACAAACGAATTTTGTTTTATTTTTTAAAATATAATGCCTTTCCACCAAGAACTGACAGTTAACACCTTAAAAGTGTTGAAATTGAGTGTTTACAATTATTATTACAAGGTTTATCAAATAATTAGTGCAAGAACTATGACAAAAATTTACAGATAATCAAACAAATAATGTAGTCTACAATTAAAATGTTAAAGTATTACAAAACAAATTGTGTCCTATTTTTAAAACAAAATGCCTTTCCAGGAAGAATTGACAGTAAGCCCCGTAAAAGTGATTGATGAGAGGTTCTAAAACAAAAAAATACTGCCCGAAAATTAAAATTATGTTGCACTGTCATTCTAAATAAAAACATATCTATCACTTTACCCAACCCATACGTGGAAAATAGTTTTTAGTCAAAAAAGCAACATTGAAATAAATAAAACTCAATAAAAATCATTTACTAAAATATAAATACTATAAGAATTTGTAGTTTTGACGTAATCTAGTAAGAGTTCTATCAATATATCTCCATTTTTATAAGTTAAGTTAGTAGAATAAAAGAAGGGTAGATCTCCGTTTATATTCTTGTATCACAAATCTTTATTATATTACTTTAAAAACATTCCATACCGTGATATTTATTTATAACTATTTGTAAAAGTTTCAGTTTATTTACCTTCAAAACAAAATATTTAGGCATTGTAAATATTTAAAAAAAATAATTCTGCTACGGGTTTAAGAAATTTCTTATTTTATAACCTATTTATATAGGAGAGCTGATTACCGTTCATTAAAATAGGCATTTGAATTTATTGATAATTATATTACATATTTTTGAAACTCATTTTAATTGATGTTTTCCTCGCCGTTGTCTTAAGTGAGTGCTTCTTAACCAGGGTGTAATCACCCTTAAGAGGATTTTCAAAATCTGCCGAGCTTTTATATACTTTTTATCATTTGGAAACTTAAGTGGGTGATTGCATCACTACAAATCAGTCATATGTGTCAATCTTTGTTCGACAGATGCGTTTATTTCTCTGCGTCAATATTTCCGAGGTCTTATGTAGTCAATCAGTTTAATTTTCATTCAGCACTTATCTCAAAAAATCCATCGCCTGAAATTCTATTTAGGTACTCTTGCTGAATAATTTATTTGTTAAAGGGCACAATGTCTTCAATAAGGGTTAGAAACACTGCTGTGAGTGACTGATACAAACAATAATTATTAATTTCAAGTAAGAGAAAGTAAGAATAAAATATTCAAATTTGTGTTTAATTTTATCACTCAATGCATATTACATATTGTTACTTTAAAAAAGCAAACAACAAAACCAATCAAATTCACATCAATATAGCATCCAAACATATTACGCTGACCCAATATTAAAATTGTTACGATTCATTTTTCATTTGATACCAATTTAATAATTTACGCGTTCCGGTATATTTTATCGCGTTGATTTCTCCAGGGATATTTTTACGGTCGTTTTAACAAAGCGTGATATGTAATGTAACCTCGCGCCACCACTGTTTTGCGCGTGCATTTTTCTTTTCCGCCCGGACATAAATAGCCAAAAGGTCCGAAAGTACTAGTGTTTATGTCGACGCCACTGGCAAAGCGACTTCTCAAATCTATTGTATACCCGCCTAGCTAATGCAAACATACGACTCAAGAGTGTGTTTGTTTTTAATCAGAAAATCATATACAAAAGGGCAATAGTTGAACGGAAAAAAAATAACAAAGAGCCACTCTTGTGATACTGAGAAATCTAAAATAACAACAGCCACGTCTGGTTTACAAAATACGCTTTGATAAATCCCAAATCCATTGTTAGGCCGTTCAGAAAATCTGTTCGTACGTCTAGGATTAGGAGTCAATTGATCACAACACCTTTGTTACGATTTATACTACATTTTCTAAGATGCCCTTAATTCAGTACCCAATACAATCCTTTTCGACTTTCGACACATTATTTCTAACACGGTCTTTTTTTAGCTCAAAACATTAAGTGTTCCAAATCCAAAGAAATATTTTAGAAAAACTCCTCAATACTTATTTTGAAATGGGTTTATTCATCTTGTGTAATTACAGATATTTTAACATTTTGGAAAAGGTCTGCAGCCAACCTTGAGGTCAACGGCTCGCAAGAATTTATTATTACCATTTTCAGAGTTTGAGGTAGTCCGGCATCTATTACGTTCGATCTCGTTCTGTCTTTCGCCCGCCTCGGTATACGGTATGACGCGTTCTGTAGGTATCTCTGCTTTGTTCAGTGTTGTTAGCTTGTCGGAATTGTCCGTCGTATTTATTCGTTTCCCCACACTTACTTGCATATGCAGTGATACATGCAGATACGAAACGCTGCATTTTGCTTGTCATTATTCGTCAGCAATATAGACAAGACTTATTGGCGAATAATATTTTATTTCTTGATGCACTTAAAAATGCAGTCAGTGAAATCAAGCAGGGACCGATATAATACACAAAGTTTGCATACATTGCGATAAAAGTGAACGTTCTGAAAAGAGACAAGTCATGATGATTAAAGTAGGGCACAGCGCATACGTCGAGTAATTAATTCACCTAATAGCGGTTATGAAATGTGATATTACTGAGTGGAAAGATAAGTATAGACGTAATTGTAAATGAGATTGTTTGCAGGCGTGAGATTCGTCGAATGCCATATTTGGTAAACGCAATTCAAAGAGAAAAGAATATAGGTAAGGTACTGCAGTCTCCCGCCAACTTCCGATCTTGAAACATGTACTCCAGACTGCAGAACTGACATGTCAGTTTTAATCACGTCAAGCAACATACAACATTGGAAGCACCTATTCTTAAACAACAAATCTTTGATACTGCTTTTATTAAGACACATCAATGTCCAAACAACATGTTTTTTTATTGATGATAGAAAACGCAAAATTTAATTTCCAAGTTCAAAAAAATGTTCACTTTTATTCTACATAAATTATTTCTTTAGTTCGAACTTATCTTTACGATTAAGTAAAACTGCAGTCAACATTGCTCAACTGTTGAGTAAAAACTGCTACTGCAGTTGACAGATAGAGCTCCGTTTAGAAACAAAAGCTGTCAAGATCAAATATTTTTTTTTTAAGCTTGAGGAAGATATTTCTGTTATGTACGTATTTTTATATTATCATTGAATGACCTGTTTCACTGATAATTCAAAGGTTTAAAGGCCGAAGTAACTCATTGTTACACCATGGATACGGAAGAGTTAAGAGAGAGCTAGTGATTGCTTGTAAATGCAGTTAAAACCATGGGCATAACACATTATAAAATGTTTCATTTTTGAACCAATAATTCGAATTATCTGATCCATCGATGACAAAATCCAAGTGCCTTTTATGGTTTGATAAAATAAATAGCATTTACGAGCAATAAACAATCAATTACCGTTTACTCCCTAAGCTTGGTATTAAACAATCAGAGCTTAATTAAAAATGTATAAACAATGCGTGGGATTGGTGTAATACAAAATTAATACTCATATACGCGAGTGACAGGGCGTTACAAAAGGTTACACGGTGATTGCATTTGCATAAAGCAATTACTGCGACGCGAATCGACACGAACCAAACGAGGAAGTGACACAATAACCCGACTTAATACGGCCAAATGAAACATCGAATGAATTCTTGAATGGAAAGAAATGTTATTTTCGTTGAACGAAAAAAACCCCACACGGAAAATACCTCATATGGAAAAAAACCGCACACAGAAAAAACCGCACACTGAAAAAACAGCACACAGAGTAGAAAAAGTATTCACATTTAAACTTTTTTGTAGGGGAACTTTTCTGTGATTTTTTGATGTAATTTTTTCTGTCCTTTTTTTATGTGACCTTTGTTAGAAATAAATAGTCTATACTATACAGTAAAAAAATACGTTTGTCCATTTTATTCAACTCTTTCACTTAGAATAAAACCGCTGACACAAGATAGACATCTTATCTGTATACAAATGTACACTTATAATGCGATTCATTATTCCTTTTTTCCGTTATTTAGACACATAAAAAATGAAATAAACAGTATTTTAAAACGGTAATCGAAAACTACCCGGGGTATTATTTTAGTTTTCTGACCCTTTGCCACCTCCATGAATTATGGATTGTTGATAACAATCATACCTCTTTCTTGTCTTACCACTTCATGACACATGTCTTACCGCGTACTAATAATAACCTATCTTAATGTCTCAATACAATTTATCTACAACTCAACACTTTTAAATGTGAATACTCCTTTTTTCTACTCTGTGTGCGGTTTTTTCCTAGATTTGTTATTTTCATATTTATGCAAACTACTACCAGATATACAAAGAATAAAATAATTTGAATTAAATTCGAATTGATTAAATTTCGTATATTTTCATTCACTGCATGGACGGGGTATCAAAAGAATAACGAGTGCTGGAGGTCAGCGATTGGTGGAGGAAGGTAAAGAACCAAGTTAACTGGAAGAGACTAATCGAAGTAGCTAATATTCACTTCGAATTGTAGTGACAAGAAAGAAGAACAGTGTCACATATGTGCATTAATTAAAATTGGACGCCTTGCATGGATTATGTAATCGCCCTCCTCTCCAGCTGGCGAATATCTAAAAGCGTCAATTGAAAGTAGTAGAAAAAGAATGCAATATACATGTTACAAATAAAGTATTTCAATACAGTAATAAATAAATATCTTTTAATGTTTTATTTCTACCAGAAAATTCGTTATACGAAAAAAATGATTGGGAAAGATGCGTTGAGTATTCATATCAATCACTTTTAAGGGGTTAACTGTCGATTCTTGGTGGAAAGACGTTATATTTTATAAAATAATACACAATTCATTTATACTTCTTCCACATGTTTATAATGATCAGGACCGGTTTTACTCATCACGAGCATTATCAACTGATAAATGTACAAACATAACATAACATAATAACAAAAACTGATGGTTCATGAACTAAGACAAAAAATTACTGATTAGCAAACGAATTATACATATATCATATAAAATAGTCGACACTTTTATATACCTTCATTTTTACACTCAGTTTTATACAAATAGGCCTGCTGTGTTTGTACTTTTATCAGTTGATAATGCTCGTAATGAGCGAAACCGGTTCTGATCATTATAAACATGTGGAAGTAGTACAGACGAATTGTTTTATTTTTTTTTAAATATTTATATCCAAATGAGCCAGCGGATTTTGTTAATAAAGCTTAGATTAAATACGACATACGCAATTTTCATTTGTTTTTATTATTACTGTGAAAGAATTATGTTTAACATTGAATATTTTGATTTATATGAAATACGTCTGAAAAATTCTGTTTCAACATGAATTTCCGATACAAGTTGCTCTCGAGGACACGCGGCCGTTTGAAGTTTATCGCGGAATGACCACTTCGGGAAAAATTTCGACAATGTTTTGACATTTAGGGTTGAGCGTAAAAAATAACGCATGTTTTCAGTGGCACTCTAGTGAGATCTAAATTGAATCTTCAAACTAAATGAATATGTAGCATGACACCATCATACAACTATTTGATATTCTATAATCATTTGAAGTTTATAAAAATAATCCAAATTATTACAAAAATAAATAAAGCTTTGTGAAAAGTGTTGTATCAATTAATTCATATTAACAACTGACATGAAAAGTTTTATCTAAAGACTCGACATAGGTTAAAATAGATTTCTTGAATCGATTAAAGAATATTTAGGAATATGTGATTCCAATGCTAAATGTTGACGTAATTAAACCACAGAACGGATGATAATGATGGTGATGTCGGTACTGTCCTAGTGGATGTTACACGGTCGGCGAGTGGCGAGAAACTGATGATCCCTTTTCTGTATTCTTCTCTTGTTGTATTGCATTTGATGATTCTCAAGCTTGCAGACAGTCTCCTTTTACAATCACGTATTGACTTATCTTTGCACTCAATAATATCACATTTTGTATCTGCTGTTGTGTGAAATGATGTCTCGATGAGAGTGTAATTTTATGAAAAGTTTTTATCTTTACAAACAATTATAATTTTCACTGACCGAAGACAAAACATTCTCTCGGATATCACATTTTGCAAAACCGCGGTGTCATGAATCCCTACTAATACGTATTTATTAAAATTTGTATTCTTTACGATACCTTCAGCACTCCCCACTCACTTTTTACCGAATTTTAAGGCAAGTAGAATATGTCTAACAACTTGCCCTTTCAAAACGGATTTTCTTTTCCTTTTTTTATTCAAAAAGAGAGCTTGAGCAACCAAATAGTACCAGGTTTTCGTTAAAAAAGCTTCTTTTTAAATCCTCTATAGTGGTAGATGATATAGTAGAATTTAATTAGGAATATAAATCAGTGTTAACGTTTCTAATTTGATATAACTTAAGATAATTTTAATTTATTCTTTTATGCGTAGCATCCCGTGAAATCTCATTTTTGAATAATATAAAAAAAAGAAGTGTTAAGTTATGGCATGAAACATATTTGGGTTTTCTATTTCTCTATGACTGGGCAGGTATTCGAATAAATAAGGATAGAAAATAGGTAGGATAGAAAATACAGGCATGGCATTAAAAATTCATTAATCATTTTTAAGGTGCTAATTGTCAATTTTTGATTGAAAGGCATCATTTTTTTATAATTAAACAATTTTTTTTTGTACTTCTTTCACATGTTTATAATGATCAAAACCGGTTTCGCTCATAGAAAGCGTTATGAACTGATTAAAAACGGACACAAATATATTTAATATAAAATTTGAATTATTGAGATTTTGGACACTTCCATGTATTTTGTCACTGACTTGGGTTTCACCTTTCAGCATCTTCAGACATTCGAGCGCACGAATGGACTTGAACTGACAGACAGTAAACAGTGTCTAACGTTTATATAGAAGATACAAATACGACGAATATTATTAACGAGCTAAAATATTAAAATTACAGGATCCACACTGATACCTGAGTTAAAATTTCGAGAATCGCTTTAATCCTTATTTTGTAAACAACGCATTAACAGAGTGGGGAATTGCCGCTTTCCAACTAACATTAGAATTACCAGTGATTGTTGCATCAAAACTTTATTTTATCAAGAAATTTTGGAAATCAATTCTGAACGAACAGCTGAATCTTTCAAACTCCCCGTTGCTGTATCCTTATATGTTGAAAATTTATTGATAAAATAATTTATGATCCCCCATATTTTGATGCAACAATCACTGGTAATTCTAATATTAGCTGGAAAGCGGCAATTCGCCACTCTCTTAATGTGTTGTTTACAAAATAAGGATTAAGGCGATTCTCGAAATTTTAACTCAAGTATCAGTGTGGCTCCCAGGCGTATCATATTTTATCTCGTAAATAATATTTGTCATATTTATATCTTTTATATAAACGCCTGAAGATGCCGAAAGATGAAAACCGGTTCGTTAGTGACAAAATACATGGAAGTGTACAAAATCTCAAAATTCAAATTTGATATTGAAATTCCATCAGGCACCCTCAGTCGATGTCTTAAATTATATTTTATGGTTATTTTATTATTAAAATAGTTGTAAAGATGCACATGTTTGAGAAACAGTTTTAGTATCAAACGTGCAAAATACATGTCAAGCATAATTCAACAACCTATAGAATAAAAAAGTTATCAATTTTAGCGAAACCGGTACAAGATAAATTGTAATTGATTTGAAAGAAAAAAGCATAGTTTCAATATATCTATTCGAAGATTTTATCATTTAAATGCAGATTATCACCGTGAACGAATTTTAAAATGGTTCTGTCATCTACTGTTGTAATGTCAAAATATTTTCTTGTAAAAAAAGTGCGAAATCGTAGAAAAATATTCCAACACAAACCATTTATACAAACCATTTATGTTTTATGAAAGCAAACAGGATTATATATAGGTTTATATCGTGACACATTTCACATGGTTAACAATTCGTAATTAAAATTTAAAAACTAATATGAGAAATTTAATAATAACTGATAAATCGTTTTGCTTTGAACTGCGCCGCCCCTAGCGTGATCGATGCGTTTAATTTTGTAAAGTCTCAAGCTTTTAATCGGCACATGCAACGTTGTTGAAAGCTGTGATATAAATGAAAAGCTAAAGCTATAATTAGCGAAGCTTAATCAAAGAGGTCCGCAGTTGACACGCGGTCCCGCCCTCTCCATACCTGCCGGTCTTATCTTGACTAACAGCTTTTTCATCCTGTGTATAATGGAGACTTCGTAAGAGCACATTGCACGATGAAACCGATACTGCTCATGGTAAACAGCCTTACTTTCAAAGTATTTTAATTGGTAATAAATTCAAGTTTGAACTGAAGCATGCCAAGTATTCCAACAATGGCTATTTCTATTTAAGAATATAGGTCAGCTATTATTTACGTTACATGTCATAAAGAATTTAGTGGACTTGAAAAATTGAAGAAAAGTGTGAATTAAAAATGATTGATATAATAAAATATTTCATTACTTCATAAGAGATGATTTAGATAAAGTTAAGTTGAAATATGTATGTAATAGTTGAGCATCTGTGTCAGTGCCGGTTTTGCTTCGTCATTTTCTATGATGGTGTCAATGGGTTCAAATTCTAGTACTGATAAAATTATTTTTATTTCAATTAATATTAAAATTCAAGCCCTACCACATATTCAATCCTGAAAACGGGGTTTATCAAAAGTGATTAACTAACTGCTTGTTATTTTTTCACCCCACTCTACTTTCATAATTTTTCTTTCCAAAAATAAAGAGGTTGAACGACTGAATCGTAAAAAAATCTTTGATGAAAAACCTTTTTATGATATACGTCCATATGCTTCACATTGAAGGCGAATACCGATTAAAATAACAGTGACAAATTATTACCAGGGGAATTAATTGTAAGGATTAACAAAATTAAATCAAAACCTGGAGATGAGTGGTAAGACATGCATCTAGTTACCAGAATGTGCCTGGTTCAAGTATTAACTGCGATGTTTTCCTGTGCGGTTTGTTCCGTTAACCGTTATTAGGTATTTGCTTTGTTTCTATGCATCATCATTTTTCAATTTTCAGTGTTCAAATGCATGTCTGATCTGATAATAAAAAAGGCCTCTCACTAGCGATAGTAATCTTTTCTTATTCCTATCATAATATTTCAGTGCTTCTCAAACTACTTCTGTGGAGGGTCACAAAATGTTACAGTGGATCTATACATAAGTATTAATTTATACATTTTCCCTTTTAAATAATTTGTATATATTTTTTATGTAAGAACAAATTTTATTTAACAAAATCTAGTTCTAATTTTTTGACAAACACTTGGGTATTTCTTATCTCCTCACAGGAATCACAAGTGATTAAAAACAAAAAATAATTTTAAATAGTTAAAAATATTTAATGTATAACGATAGTGTAATGACACATTTTAATGAAATTTTCTTTGTATTATCAAAATTAATTGGTTTAATACTAAAATTTTATAAGTAGGATTTTAATTACGAGAAAGCTTTTTAATCCTCGCCTGACAAATTTTATTTCAAATCCTCGTCAAAATTTCTCAAAACGCCTTAGATATTTACCATTTGTTTAAAGGTGTTAAATAGGGGTTTTAATTGTACTTAAGGATTTAATAAAAGCTGCTTAGTCTTGTCTCATAAGCTTCAAGGACTCGGACAGGTCAATGGATTGCAGCTTACTTCACATCTCATTTCGTTTGTAATAGCAATACTAATATACGAAACAGTAATACATATGACAAATAAATAAGATTTTTATTTAAATAGCTTCCAGTGAAATAGTTTTCAATGCCAAACTAAGTGTATTCATTAGAATGATAT